>CM014274.1:35617806-35631586 GCA_004135705.1 Alloteropsis semialata
TAATCAAGAGCTTCATCGGTATGTTGTGTGTTTGTTGAGTTTATATTCTTGGAATCATGGTATGTTATATACTTGTATTTGATAAAGAATGTGTCTTGAATGTAGTATTGACCGTCGACGCGAGAGGGGTAGAAAGGATTGGGGCATGAAGCACCAAGGATACATTAACGCTTGGGATAGTCGTGGAGCCAACATTGTCATAGGAGGTCCACTTCACCGTGACCCCCTTTTGAAAATTATTTGCAATGGTTGAGAGCGAACACAAGGCTTAAACTTAAGGTGGCTATGGATGCCGGTCCTGTCGAGGACCTACCTTCAGACCCAGAAGATGTGTTTGACCAGTATAACGAGATGACAAGGCAGGCCACGCAGACACAGCGGGGACCGGTGGAAGACTACATTGTAAGTTTGGTTGAATTGTTTGCTTATTTCATTAATGTAATTTGGTTTTGGCTACATTGTAAGTTCGGTTGAATTGTGATTAAATGGTTGAATTTTCACATGGCAATGATAGGGACAACAACTTGGTCGTTTTGCTAACGAGTCTCTCGTAGCATTGGGTGTGCCAATTGGGCATCCAGAAGAGGCGAGCAAGCTACGGGCCTTCATACAGGTTAGATGGTAAAGTGCTTTTATCTCTGATTTAGAGCCTACCAATTTAACTTTATTGTGATTTTAGAGATTCCATCGTGGGTGTCGAAAAATGGCCCGCAAGTTGAATTGCATGGCCCCACGAGAACAAGAAGCTGCTGGTGGTCCCTCAAGTTCTGGTACACGTTCAGCTCCATCCACTAGGGGTACTAGGGCCACCTCCACGAGTACAGGTGCGGGCCTGGTTTCAAACTAGTACCGCATCAGTCGCGCCATGGATCGAGGCGCGACTACCGCATCAGTCGCGCCATGGATCGAGGCGCGACTAAAGCATAAGTCGCGCCATGGTACGTGGCGCGACTCAATTGGTCCTAAATGGCCTACCTGGGTCCTGAGTCGGCCACCTTATTGGCGCGACTACCGCATCAGTCACGCCATGGATCGAGGCGCGACTACCGCACCCAGGGAACACCTCGTCGTCGCCCCAATCCTCCTCGTCCTCATCATCCGAGCAAATGACGACCTCTCCTTTGCCCTTGGAGTCTCCTTTGCCTTGCCTTGCCTTTGGGTTGGGCAAATCTGACACTAGAGCCCTCATAGCCTCCAGCTGTGCCTCTTCTGCCCTCTGCCTCTTCATGTTCTCTGCCTCTATAGTCGGCGGCGTCAGACTTTCAAGAATATCAGCATCTGACCTCCTCCTAGAATTGTTCAGCCACACAGGCTTGTCCTTCTTCTTTCCATTTGGTCGAGGCCACAAACCCATCTGTCGCGCATCCTTCCTTTGCTTTTCCTTATGGAACTTGAGAAAGGTCCTCAGCACCTCTGGATGGAGTCCCGGCTTCTTTCTCCTTGCAATCTCATCCTGTACTTGCCGCTCCAAATAATGGGCCTCATAGTCACACTTTCGAGTACTCTGCAAACAACAAAACATACATTTTTACATTCAACATAAACATATGAACCTTATATAAGCGGATATTGATTTCAAGTCACGCTAATGAACTCACCAAATCATCGCCAACCATATGCCCGCAATAGTATCCTATTCCAAGCTCCGAGGGCAGTAAACCATGATTAGCTACTACACCACAAGCACACTTCCTATCTGGGGCAGGGTCAATGTACCGCTTTTCCCCTTTTTCCTCCTAATCCCTTCCTGCTCAGGCCAATAAGATTTGGGACCGTAGTCATATTCCGAAAATGAACAAACCGGATACCTATTCTGCTTTTGTGTAAAACATGAAATTAGCAACCACAACAAATTAAGCAATGCAGATGGATGGAAACTAGATTACACTTACGGCTGTACGGTTGGGACACCCGAAGGTGCGAGGCCAAGGACAGTTGGGCATCTGCCGACTAATCTCAGCTGGATCACCGCAATTGCATAATGGTGGATTTGACATACATCTGGCAATGGCTTCTTTCTTCTCCTCAGCTGTCATGGGTGGTGGGTTAGGAGGAGGAGGTAGCCACCGCTGGACAGTCTCATAATTCTTCGTGGAATTGGGTCTGAAGAGAAGAATGCGTTGATCCACCATCTCAGGGCCATCTATCCACTGAAAAAAGTTGCATTGCTCCCAGTCCTGCATCAACACAACCAAATTAGCAAATCTTCATAATATATGAGAGTTTGGGCAATCAAGTAAGACAGTCTATGATTGCATTATCTTACACGGTAATCAGGACACGTGTAGTACGCTCGAGCCGCAGTATCTGGATGCATCGATTGAGTGACCTTCGCAGGCTTCCCACACTCACACAGAGGTTGCGGGAGAGCGGGAGGAACAGGCGCATCCTTGCAAGACACGTCGGGATAACTCTTCTGTCCACGTTCCTTCCACTTTCTCTCACGCCACAGGGCATCCATTGATTTCCTGTACAATGTGTCAACCCATGACTTTATATAAAAAACTTAAACCATTCAAAATAAACGCACAAGCAATGTAACACTATCTCACAACCTTACATTGGTGCAAAGATACTTTTATTTCTAATCCTAAGTCATTCACTGCTCCATTCCACTACTACTAGTCCTGGTTTGTTGTCTTCTTTGGTTAGGAGGTCTATTTCTTTTGGTAGGATGCAAATTTTTTGGGCCCTCTTTGTGCCGTTCCATGCGGTGTCCTGGTTTGTGGCATATACCACAAAGTATTGTGGACTTGTCTTGGTTGAAGTCCCCGTAACCGTACATATCATCTCCATAACCATTACATGCATCCATCTCGTTACGGAGACGCTTTTTCTTCCTTCTCCCAACCTTGTCCTTCTTTGTGGTACTATCCGGTATATACTCAGGACCGTTGTACAATGGCCAAGCAGAAGGGTCAAGTAAAGGCTCAAACCGGGGTGTCCAGGTCTTTAACACGGTAGCCTTTAGGTAAAACTGAGAGGTATATAAAGCGGCCCGATGATCCACCCCTCTAACACGGCACGAAGCAATCATATGGGAGCAAGGCACATGCAACAACTGCGGCACGCAATAAGTACAAGTCACATGTGTGAGGTCAACCTTGTATATACGACCACCTGTACTCTCACCACCCACCGTTAGAGCGTTTGCGGTCCTAACGGAGTACACATAAAAGTTAGGGTCAAACAACTCTGCTGCCATGGTATTCGCCTTGTCCTCTTCCGTGCCTAGCAGTTTTGCCGCACCTTTGCCCCACAAATTCTGGTTTGGCCTCGCATCAATTTGACTCTTCGCTTTTTGCCACCTTTTAACAAAGTATGAATTGACCTTGTAGAAGGTGTACTCAACAATTGCCGACACAGGCATGCCGCGAATTCCTTTAAGTACCTTGTTTAGGACTTCAGAGATATTAGTGTTGCAGACACCAAACCTCCAACCACCTTCGTCAAAGGCATTGCACCACTTATGCATGTTTTCCATTTGACTGTCAAGCCACTCTGTCGCTTCTTCATTCATCATTTTCTTAAGTTTCGCAAACCGTATGCCAAAAGTTCTCTCTGCCTTCGATGCACATACCAACTTCAATTGTTTTATTACATTCTTGTTTTTGTGCCTATGCCATATGTTTGCAGCAAAGTGGCGCATGCACCAACGGTGCACGATCGGTTGGTAACCATCAATGTGCTCTTGAACAGCATTTAGAATGCCTTGGTGCCTATCAGAAATTATACAAATCTTTCGATCCGGTCCCACCACATCCCTACGCACCAAATGAAGGAACCAAGACCAACTTTCGTTGTTCTCGCTCTCCACCAAAGAAAAGGCGAGCGGTAACAAACGATCCTCCCCGTCCATTCCCGTTGCAATCAACAAACTCCCCATATACTTCCCGGTCAAAAAAGTGCCATCAACACTAATCACCGGCTTGCAATGTTTGAATGCCTCTGCACATTGTGGAAAGCACCAATAAGCACGCTGCATTACTTCCTTCATTACCCCATTGTGCAACTCCAGTGCTCCCGTGGTGCTAGTGCACCATTTCGTCCCCGGATTGTAATATGCAATAGCATGTAGAATCCGCGGAACTCTACTGTAGGTTTCAATCCAATCACCCCACAGCATGGCCATGGCGTGTTGTTTAGCCCTCCAGGCCTTTCCATACTTCACCCGATAACTAGTGAATCCGACAATTGCTTCAACGAGCACTGACACGAAAATGTCAGGGTCAGCATACACCATTGAAGCAATCCGACCTCCGATATATCGTGCCGTACACTGAGAGTGCTGGTGGATTGGTCGGGAAGTACCACATGTGTGAGGCTGCTGCACTTTAGTTATCCTCCACTTCTGCCTTTCATCGGTCATTGGACGGGCCCATACTTTCCAACCACAACCAAGTTGGCATGCTACTGTGTAGCGCAGCTTAGAGTCAGAGTGCACCACATCATATGGACGATGGTGCCGCACCGAGTAGTCCCTCAAAAAGAATTTCAGCTCTTCCATACTGTCGAATGTCATCCCTCTCTGTATCAACTCTTGACCACTGTCAGGCTCTAAAGAATTAAGACGCAAGCCGGAATCACAATATGCCTTCTTAGGGGGTGCATGGAAGAGAGAAACCTCTGGAACACCCACATGAACTGCTCCAAGTTGTCTCGACTCCTCAATAGTGAGAGGGGCCAATCTAGCACCAAAAATTGTAGCCATACTAGAGGACGGTTCAACCATAGGAGATGGTTGAACAAACGAACGCCGATGCACCACATAGTTCGGCTCAACCGGTTTTGGTACACCATGTGTTGGCTCAACAAACGGTGCTTCATTGACTGGTGTTGGCTCAACAAACGGTGCTTCATTGACTTGGGTTGGCTCAAAAACTTCTTCTTGGGTTAACGCTTCTCTCATTTCTTCTTCTTCTTCTGATCCCGCAGAGATTTCATCATCATCTTCCTCCTCAACATCAAAAGTGCCCTCGTCAAAGTCATTGTTCACTAGACAATCATCCTCTGGATCTGGCTCATTTGCCATGTCAACCTCATATTCTTCATCGTCCTCAGCTTCACCAACCTTATAATTACTTTCTACACAGACACTCTCACGAACTTCAACTACTAACTCAGCACAACCAACTTGGGAACCTTTCACCAACTCCTTATAAAAAGACCAATCTTCATCACATGAAATTCTCATAAGCACATAATGAGCCCTTTTGTCACCGGCATCAAATCTACCATGTAGGATTATTTCACTATGTTCTTGATCAACTTGGAATATTGAGCTAGCTCGAACAAAAACTTCATCAAATGAAGGAGGGCTATCAAATCTTGTGACTTCATGCTTCATCCTCTCAAACTCTCCATTCTCATTAACCGAACCACCAGAGAAATAACGAACTAAGCGATCCATCTACATACATTTAACGGCCACATTACAATTACCATTCATGGACTTATATAAAAACTAGAACCAACTAGTTTCCATAACATCATTCTACAATAAATTCTACAATAAAACCTACATTAAAAGATCATTCTACAATAAATCCTAATTTCCATTTCTTGCCAATATTAACAAGAATATCTACCCACTAAAATCTCATCGAAATCGTTTCATGATACACAATCTACACGTTACAAAAGCGTTGCCAAGAATCAATTACACGATAACGCTCAACTAATCTTACCCTTTTCGTACTAATTTACCAAATCCAACCCAAACCCTAGGTTACCCTACCACAAGCCATGCCAAGGGAAACAAGCAAATGGCACAAATCTACACGGATAAAGTGGAGGAGTTACCTTCCCGGAGTGTTTTCCCACCGTTTCCCCTTCGAATCCGTCGAAGAAAGAGGGGGATCTAGAGGGGGGAGGTGGGGGGCGGCGCCATGGGAGAAGTGGAGCTCAGGTGGGGAGGAGAAAGAAAGGGAGGAGGAGGAAGAAGGGGCTCGGGTGCCCGGCTGTATACAGGCGAGTCGCGCCACGTCCTTTGGCGCGACTAAGTCGCGCCAGGACATGTGGCGCGACTCCGCTAGCCAGGTCAGCAGCCGCGCTGGCCGCCCGCGGCCCGGCCGGCCGACGTGGCAGCCCAGTCGCGCCACATGCTCTGGCGCGACTCCCTCATCAGTCGCGCCACGAGTCGTGGCGCGACCAAAAGGGTTATTTCTTGGAAATACAGTTCGGGTGGGTTTTTTTTTAAAATTTCAGTTTAAAAAAGATTAAAAAATAAAAAAAATTCGTAGACGACAAGTACCTCATTTTTCTTCTTTTAACTGACATGGACCTCGTTTTGCACTTAGAGGCTGTTTGGATGCCAGCCTCAGTTTGCCAAGCCATACTTGTGGCTGCCACAAACAATCCCGCTGCTGCTTGGTTGGTAACTGTGACGGCACGGAAGATAAAAAACGCAGCAGATTTTTGTGGCGAGCATGGCGGAGAATATCAGCGCCACAGCCCCGTGGCTCGCCACATCGTGGCGTGGCGGGCTTTGGCGGGAATCTAAACAGCCCTTTACACATTTATGGATCAAGACATGGTTTCATCCTTTCTGTCACCCATTACCCATATCAACAGTCTTCTTTGTCGCTGCACGAACATTTTCTTTTTGCGAAAACGCAGAACAAACATAGCTGTCACCACGGTGCAAAATGAACTTTTATTTTTTTCTTCCATTTTAAACAAATATTTTTAAAGAAAAAAACAAACTTACCGGCAATCCAAAGCAGTGCCAGCGTCTAAAAATATATACTAAAATGATTTATCCAGACCCTCCGAAACCAAATCACGAGAAATCGCGTGTCCATCAGCGGCAGGGCACACGTGTTGTGACGTCGCGTTCCACCCAACCATGGACGGGGGAGCCCGAAACGCCACGCAGCTCTCTGAAGCTCACGGAGAAATCGAAAAATATTTGTCTGGACGGGATCAGATTCGAAAAGGCACAAATCAAAAAGGCAATTAAGCTCTCACATACCGTGTGATTATACAGAGGCCATTATAAATCCAACGGGGAGCGAAGAAAACGAAAGGAAAGGGAGAAATTTGATTAATAAAAAAAGAAAGGTGGTGCAGAGAGGATTGGAGGAGAGGGAGCTTTACGTCTTCCAGAGGCCTTCCTTGGTCGCGTCTCGAAGGTTCTTGGCTTGTTCGGAAGGGGAGGGATGGCGTCGGCGGAGGTGGACGACGATGCGGCGGCGGGGGTGGGGTCGCCGCTGGTCGGCAACGGGGCCGCGGACGTCCGCCGGAGGGTGGGTCGCCGCGCCGCCGCGGGCTGGCGTTCGATTGGTTTTCTTTCCTTTTTTTCTTTCCACCCCTGGATTTGCTTTGGGCTGTTTTTGTGGATGCTGATCTTTGTTCGTGGGGATTCCGTGCCGCGCAGAGGGACCAGGCGAAGGCGATTCTGTCCAAGCAGGCCGTCAAGATCGCCACCAAGGCTGAGGAGCACGAGCGCTTCATCTTTAAGGTCATTTCACTCCTCCCGCATCCGCTTATAATCTCTTTCCTGCCTTCTTCTTGTGCAAATCGTGTTGTCGTTGGAGCAAATCTTGCCGCGCCCGTGCTTTGGTTCATTGGAATTGAAGGGGTTATTGGCCTGCGCTTCCGTAATTAGTCCAGTCCGTGGCCAATTTTGGTGGGCATTGTGGATGCAATGCAACTGTCCGGTGAATACGAGAGAATATTGCCATGTTCTTATTTTTATTAGGGGACATTCGAGCATACTATACTGTAGCTGCACGCACTTTGTGCATTTATTGTTCGTACTTGTACTGCAAAGATTGGGGGTAATAATTGGATTGGGTTTAGGGAATGTTCTCACTTGCTGATACACGTTTTCAATGTGCAGGTCACACACTTGCTGGGTGTTCTTGGATTTGGGGGATTTTGCTACCTCTTGGGTGCCAGTAAGCAACTGCAGCATCCATTTATTCGGTTGCTGGTTACGTCATGGGTTCTTGTTTGTTCCTCGTGCAATGCTGAACTCTGATCCTGTTTGCAGGACCACAGGATGTTCCTTATGTGTACTGCTTGTTCTATGTCATATTCGTTCCGCTTCGCTGGATCTACTACCGCTACAAGAAATGGCATTACTATCTCCTGGTGAGTCCAATACTATCTCATATTTTTGTGTCCTGGAAATGTGTCAGCTACCAGAAATGTGATTCCACATAATATTCTTTAGCCCATCAGCTCACCTGTACTGGTCTCAGTTACTTAATTTTAGTTTTTATATTAAGCTTCTACACCACAAATCTTAAAATAGAAAGCTTTGATGTAAGGATGAGTAGTTGTAAGTGGCATGTCCTAGTAGGATGACTGGACGATCGCTTTGATTAAAGGATGAGTAGTTGTATGTGGCATGTTAGTAGGAGGAGCGGTGACATTATGCGAACCTATTGAGTTGCACAAATGTGTATAAACTGTACACCAATTGTCACATATCCCATGTATTTGTCTATAAAAGGTTACAGAAGAGGAGTCATTCCCTGCTAATGGCATGGAGTATTGTAGATATTTTAAGTGGACCAGGAATAGCCCTTTACCTGATTTACTTGATAAATAGTATGCCTACATTATGTCCAGTCAACAGTATAGGTTCTATTTCATTTTATAGTTTGAATTTTTTCCTAGTCAAAACTATAAGTTTGCTAGACATAAGTTTTATGTTCTTTAATGGAACAGTTTCTAAATTATCATCTTATGCATAAATTGTTGAGGTTATTTTCTCTTTTCTGCAGGACTTCTGCTACTATGCCAACACTTTTCTCCTTGTAATGATTCTCTTCTATCCAAAGGATGAAAAGCTTTTCATGGTTTGCTTCTCGTTTGCAGAGGTATGAAAAATATACTTGGTTGATTTCTGGACTCTGGATCATGTCCATGATGTGTGTAATCATTTTAAATCCTTACAGGGTCCACTTGCTTGGGCACTAATTGTGTGGCGATGCAGCTTGGTTTTTAGTTCTTTTGACAAACTTGTTAGCGTTCTGATACATCTTTTGCCTGGTAAGTGATCTCAGACATGAATAGCACAGTCCAATGTATACGATACTTTGCTTATTCAAGTAAAAACATTTATTTTGGTCCAGTGAAACTATTTATCTGTTTCAGTTTATTGATACATATGACCCATTTGTGCAAGTAATCTATGGGGACTTCACAATATTTCTTCACTTTTTTAATTAGCATCTGATGTTAGTGTCTGACTGAGCTTCCTTCTTCCCTTGTCACTGAAAATTTCAAGGAAGCTACAAATTCAGTGGTGTTGCCAAAATATTAAACAATTAAAACACAAAGTTATCAACATTTAATCTGATCTATTGAGCAAAAATGTGCAAAGGGCCTTTGGAGATTACAAGTTGGACTACATTTAGGGCTCTCATCCTGAAATTTGGTCTGCAATATAGTTCAGGCCTTCTCAGATCTCTTACAGGTCCTGGTTGAACTGAATGAGTTAGGGTTATTTAGTTTTGTCTTTTGTTCTAAATCTTACATTTTGTTTATGCGGGCTTCATGACTGACTGAGTGCCTCGGCAGGGATTGTTCTATTCACTATCAGGTGGTGGAATCCACAAACATTTGCTGCCATGCACCCTGAAGGTAGAGCAGCTAGAGTCACATGGCCATATGTTGAGGACAAGTCATATCTGTGGACATGGCTCTTTTTTGTTCCACTAGCTGCTTACACCCTGTGGCAACTTATGTATTTCCTCATAGTCAATGTGCTGCGTCGACAGAGGTTGTTAAGGGACCCTGAAGTCATGACGTCATACAGGTACATGCCTTGTTTTGTCAGGTCTAGTATGCAGTATACCTGATGAACTTCTTTGCTTGATGTGCATCTGTATTGTCGCTTTCTCTCATATTTATACCGGGAAAATGAACTCAATAGCCAAAAGGTTACACTTGGGCATATTATACATAGGTGGCCACCTGTGAATGGCAAGGTGGGAATAATACTCAATCGCTCTAGTTAATCATAGTTGAAACTGTATCTCCATGCAACATCTATAGTTGTAATGTTCATTGATGTAGTCACAGTTTTGATGTTTGGCTATGAATTTTTATAATTAATTTGAATCTAAACTACAAATCTTCTTTTTTCGACAGACTATAAATAAATATTCTCATGTTCTGTTCCTTACTCCTTAAGTTTCTATTTGTACTGCCTTTTTACAAAGTTGCACACCCACAGCTCATGACTCCCTGTTTCCTAGTTGAACAAGTTCATTCAGGAACCGTTGGTGCTGGTACATTGAAATAGAATTATGCTTTTACTAGGTTTCTACTTTGTCCTATGTTCAGTTTGAGCTCTGTTGCTATACCACACTTTCCGTTTTCTAGTCACATAAGTTCGTTAAGTAACTATGGTGCATTCAACTATCATTGACCACAGCAGAGAACATGAGGCGATCCACTAATTTTGATTGTACCGCTGATATGGGCAGGGAACTCTCAAAGAAAGCACAGAAAGCGAACAACATCTGGTGGCGGCTGAGTGGACTGCTGGGTGACAGGAACCGGCAGGTCATGTACATACTGCTCCAAGCGCTGTTTACAGTAGCAACAATGGCCTTGACTGTCCCCATATTCCTGTCCTTCCGGATGCACGTGGTGTTCCAGCTACTGAAGGTGTGTGCAGCGACGTGGAATGGCGGAAGCTTCATCCTTGAGGTGATGCCTCGACAGGTAGTACAGAAGCAGCAGAAGAAGAAACTCAACATGAAGCCTATCGAACAGGCGAACTCGAACTCGACACAACATGTGGAGGAGGATGATTCGTTGGGTAACCACCATGAGCACGCAACTGAGGAGCAAAACCAGTAGCGGGGAAACTGAACCAGGATGTAAGATAAGATTATATTTTGCATGTTACTGATACAATCTTGATATTACTTTTGTGTGGATGTTCTGTTGGGAGTTTTCTTTTTTTTCAACATGTGTCCCGAGGTGGCCTCTAGGTTTAGACTCTTTAACACCATGGGATGGGAGAAGATGGTGTGCGCTTTGTGTTTGACATGGGCAAAGGTGGTGGTTTTTCTTTCTTTCTGGTGTTAAGATGTTACCGGCCCATTATGTGGTCAATTTTGTGTGTAGGAATCTTTATCTGTGGCTGTTGCGAGTTTGCTCGAGTTGTTGCAACTCTTTTCTTTTGAAGATGATGACCATGTTACTGACATAATGCAGATGGTGATATACGTTTTGATGTCATTGCTTTCATAAGGTTTATCTTAAGGAGAATCGGGTGCCTTGTCGAAGGACCTGTTCACGGTTTGGTGTGCAAGCAAAGATTCGTGGAAGTTGCAGTGCAATCCCAGGGCAACTGCATCGTTGACGTCGCGACATGGTACAGCTGCCCGATGTGATTTGGTGTGCACTGCCTTGCTTTCTACGGAAAAATTCTGTTCAGTTACGTAAAAGCCTATGCAAAGCAAACGAGGCGCCATGCTGACAAGCGACGACTAGCGTTGACCACCTCATCAAAAGCATCATCTATCATTCGTCACGCTGACGAGGTTTGAGGTATGTGCAGTAGATTCGTCACGTTGTACTGGATCGAGAGTCAGACTAATTAACACAGACAGATGGAAACTAATCCTCCAAAGCAAATGGTTTCATCTATGAAATTGCAGGTGCATTTTCTCTTGCCAAAGCATATATGATGAGGATCCAACTAATAATCTGACCTGGTCCGTCGATATCTCTTCGTCAATGGCTCCATTCCCACCCTCCTCTGTCCCTCTTGACACGCCATGCATGCAAATCTATAAATTCAGAGACACCCGGTAGCTTGAGAATTTTGTTTGGCCGTTCCCCGGAACCCGTGACATGGTCAACTGATTGGTCATGGTCGCAATCCGAGGAGTAGCCACCATGTCGCCATCGGCCGCGCTCGCCGCCCTGGGCCTCGCTCTGTTCCTGCTCAACTCGTGCGTCGCCACGCGCCGCGCGCTCGGGCGCGGGGACGCCCGGTCGGCGGCGTTCGTCGCGGCGGCCACCGTCCTCGTGGCCGCCCTCCTCGCCACGGTCCGCGCGCACGAGCGGGCGCGCGACGAGGGCCGGCGCCGGCGCCGGGACCTCCTCAGGGCCGCGGCGTGGGCTCTCTCCGCGGCCCTCACGGCTATGTTCGCGCACCGCGTCGCTGCGGTCGCGCCGGCCCCGGCCGTGGCTGCCCTCATCTGGACCATGGCTGGCGTCACGGTGGTCGGGGGGTTCGGCTGCCTCTTCGCGCACGGCCGTGGCGCCGACGACAATGCTGATGACGCCGTCGGTGGGCGCGATGCACGGCCAGCCTAGTGTCGCGCGTCGTCAGTCTGCTTAACTACGTGCTCGTGGTTCCACAAAACATACGTTTGAAACTTTGAATTGTGACAAAAAAAATAGTTTGCCAAAACATAATCGTAGCTAAGTACAGTACCACACAATAAGTTGGCCACGCCACGCAGTGCCAAGCTGGGGTGCGTTGCTTCCTGTTCTGGCGCCTGATTGCCGAGTCTTGTGGCCTCTGAATGTGCCGACTGCAGAGTGATCATGTCCTGTTTCTGAGTGCTTTTCCATCCATGCAGTGCCCTCTGGTTTTCTTCTCTTTTTTTTTCTTTTTCCGCAATCCGCATGCGCGCGCACCACACTCACACGTTACACACGCAAAAAGAATCGGATAAACACTCAAATTATGTGCTAACAACGGAATTTCAATCCTAGTGGGTGGACTTGTACCGCACAATAAGATTATCTGATATTGCTGTGAAGGGGTTTCATATGACCATAATTTGAAGTAGGTGCTTGGTTTAAGTATCTCGATGAATCACCTCGTCCTAGATGAGGCGGCCCATCATGAGTTGATCTAAACAATGGCTTTGAGCCACATCAACCGCCAAAAACGCCCCCTCCCTGCTGTATATTACCAAAGCCACCGAACGAGAGAATCAGCGAACTTTGGCGTCCCTGCATGCCTGGCTTCAGCATGGCTTAACAACGGCTATATGAACCTGCACAAACCCTTGTGTGCTCAGTGTTGGAACGGTTCTAGCTTTGGCCGAATGAACTCGATCGTGCTACACTGCTACTAGTGAATAATCGATCAATCCTCGAGACAAATGAGCTCATCGTCCATGAAACTGCAGGTGGTTTGCCGTAGCAGCGCATATATGAATATGAGCTTCGGTACTGTTCAGGGGGACATACTGGCTTCGGTTGTGGGCCAAGTTACAGCGAAGTGAGGGCACTCAAGAAACCCTTATCTCGGTGTGCCGTTCACTGGAGACAACTGCCTTGCGTTTCTTCACTTTGCATGGATGGTCTTTTAGTTTACGGATTGGTGTTTAAATTTGGTTACTTTTATGCAACTATGTGTGTCAGTGTAGCGGCTATGCTACTACTACTTTGTAAGAACTTAGGTCTGATCCCTCTTCTACGAAGAGAGTGAAGCCGGAATTCTTTTTCCATTATCTAAAAAAAAATATGAATATGAGCTTATCCTGAGAATTTTTTTTTGGATGAAAAGCTTATCCTGAGACCTGAGTTATATAGTGAGTTAACTGGTTGATGGAATATATTTGTGCTGGTCAACCCATTAACGCCCATGGCGTGTCCTTCCTCTCCAGTCTGCACGCCACGCCACACCAAAAAAAAAATAGCAACACCGAAATCTGTTTAAACTTCTCAAACAGTTTAAACTTATGGCGATCTTTTTCTCAAAGCACTTCTCCAAAATCAAATCCATCCTCCCTCATCTCATTCTCGCGCGACTCTATCCTTAGCCCGCCGCCGGCAGTCCGGATGG
>CM014274.1:35631679-35646345 GCA_004135705.1 Alloteropsis semialata
CGCCAGTAATGGCCCCCAACGGCCGGACCTTCTTTCATTCCCGTTGGCTGCACCCCGACCTCCTCCGCCCTTCGCGCTCCGCCATCCCCATCTCCTTGGCTAGGCTTAGAGATCCTTTCACTGCCCCTAAGCAGCTCCACCACGACCTTCTCGCTCGGACTCGGCGCTGCCCCCCAACCTCCTCATCGCTCCCATAGCCACCTCTACCCGAGCTCCGTGTGCTTCAAGATCCAACGCCGCCCTCAAGCTGCTCCCACCTAGAGATCCCGCCGCCCTCATCCTTCCACACACTGCTTCCTACTCAAGCAGGGCGCGGCACGACGGAGGAGCAGAGGCGACACCTTTCACGTCTTGCTGCTTGGTGTATGACAATGGTAAGTGGGTCACACTTGTCATTGCCAAAAAGAAGCCATGTAAAAGCTATACTGTCAAACACCATGCTTTTTAGCTCCCTAGTTTCCTCAACAAGTTGCTTTTCTGTGCAGCTGATCGAAAAACTGCTTAAAATTAATTTTAAGCTATACCAAACAGAACCACGTATCACCCGCTAACATAAGAGATTAAGGGTAGTCCTGAGAAAGCACACTGAAATTATGCTAAATAGCTTGCTTTCGTAAGGGCAGGAGATGTACTGCGTGACGTTGCAGAAAGAAATCGACCCTGACTACTTCGAAGTCTTCGGCAACCTGCCAACCTCTTACATCATTTATCATTCTATGGCCGCGTTTGGTTACTACAGTGAAATTTTTCACCCAAGGAATCTTTTTTGCATGGAGTACTAAATGAAGTCTATTTGCAAAACCTTTTCACAGATGAGTGCAACTTCGCGCGACGAATCTAATGAGCCTAATTAATCCATGATTTGCTACAGTAATGCTACAGTAATCATCCTATAATCATACGGTCAAAGCCCTCATTAGATTCATCTCGTGATTTACACGGGGGTTGTGGAGGTAGTTTTGTAAACTGACTTTATTTGATACCCCTAATTAGCGGTCAAAGCTGCATTTATTACGCAGCAAATTTTTTACACGGCCAAACCAAACGCGGCCAACCTTTGCGTGACGCATGTCCGAAGAGCTTTATCCGCGATTGTACTTCCCATTATGCAACCTTTGAGAGGTGGTCGACCGTCGACCCCACTTTGCTTGCATTTGGGCTAAACAGAACTACAGAAGCACTTTTGACAGCAATTTATACATACTTTCACATATATGCACCATGCCCTGCACAAAGCCAACCCCGATGTGAACTTTTATTTCGTTCCTACCAAAAGTGCCACATATTAATTTATAGAATGCATAGTTTTTTGTGTTTTATATATTCTCGCACCATTTAATTATATAAAACAACTAGTTCTATCTCTCTTTCTTTGAAGTTTGACCATGCCATCCAAGTTGCTTATGTCGCGTCCTATTACTGATGCTGAAATTTTCTATGGTATAATATAGCCTAGCTAATTATATACAAACACTAAACCAATGGTTATCTCAACCTAGCTAACTGTAGCTAATAGATTCGATCACATTTAATAGCTGGTGGATCGAAATAGCCCTAGCTAATATTTAACTATTTATTTAATTTTAGCTGTCAACTAGCTAATGGATTTCCTCGCCAAAAAAGAAAAAGAAAAACCTAGCTACTGGATTGAAACATGAGTTCCCCCAACATTATTTTCTCATAAAACGAACATATATATATAATGCAATTAATTACTAAATAACTAGTAGTAACAACATAGATCCTGCTACAAGGCGTTTTTTTGATATACTCTACAAGGCGTATATGGAGCTGGAAGTACACAGTTTGGTTCACCTAGCTTTGGCGGAGCAGAGCTCATTGCCAGCAGCAGCAGCCGCCGCCGACTAATCCGATTCCTGCAGGCCGGCGAGCACGACGGACCCCACGAACAGCCCGGCGGCCCCGGCCGCGAGCACCGCGGCGACGACGGCCTGCGCGGCGACGAGCGCGACGGAGTCGTCTGGCACGACGACGACCGCGGCGACGGCGGCCACGAGGAGCGGCAGCGAGATGGAGGCGAGCACGGAGGGGGACGCCCCCGCCGCGGTCTCGACGAGGCTGAGGAGGCCCAGGTCCTCGGCCTTGGAGAGCAGGCCCAGCCTCTCGAGCGAGGAGAGCGTGACGCCGAGCTCCTCCGCCTTGGACAGCAGCCCGGCCTTCTCCACCGTGCTCAGCACCTTGCGCCGCTCCAGCTTCTTGAACACGTCCACCGGCACCTCCTCGCTGCCCTCCGCGAAGAGCCCCGCGCCGAACCACTGCTTCGACCAGTTCTCGTCGTACCGGTTCACCTGCATACGCGCGAGGAGCACGAGCAGCTTCAGGAGCTGGGCACGGTGGATTTCATCGAAGCAAGCTTCTGGCTACTCAACCCAAAATTACCTTCTTCTTGGGCGCCATGGCCGTGACCTTGAAGCGCCTTCTCCCTGTGGAGGGCAGGAGGCCGGCAGGCTGGGACAGCCGAGGCGAAGAAGAGCAGCAGCCGGAGAACGCCGCTGGTATCGCAGCCATTTCTTCCTCCTACTCTTCTTCCCTGCTGCAAGGACGCGATTTGGTCCTCCTGCCCTGTTTTTCAGCTCTGTTTTTTGTTTTTCGGACTGCTCTCTGTTTCGCTGTCCGCAGGAATCGAAGAAATCTGAACGTGGCCAGTGGCAGAGCGGCTTATCTTTCGGCCGGACCCACGGTGGCGAGTGGAGCGAAACCGAGCCACAAATATGTCGTGGCGACGTCCCTGCCGGCCGAGCTGCCCGCAGGCCACACAATCACACTAACGCGACCACTGTACCACAGCCAAGCACATGGCCTATTGGCCTTTGCCCACGCCTCAGAGTTTACCCATCTTAAGCTAGTTCTGGGCTTTTAGTTGTCGATTACTCATTTGTATGTCCATTTTGGCATTTCCAACCATTTTATGGTCCTATAAGTACTTCCTCTAATTCAAAATACAATGTTTAGAACATGGACGCTGGGTATGAGGTATGGCGGTGGCTAGCTCAGTGTGGAACATCGTCGGTAACGTAAGCGGTGACGACGACGATCGATCTAAAGGATTTATCATTTGGGGACGGTTGTGTTGTGTAGTTGGTTATCATTGGCGGTGGGATGAAGCTTGTGGAGTGGAAAAGTCACGATATGAAGTTGAGCAGTGGTGTGCAGTAGTAGAGATGTTGCGGTGCGGCGAGTTGAGGTCATTTCCAACCGGCCATAGTCATTAGTTGCTTCTAGGTGTTTCAATTATTGTTGCTTTGTTATTTGCGGTGGTTGTCGTTGCTGATTCCTTCTATATTTTAATATAATCGTAGGTCACCTGTCTGATTCGTTTTTTTTAAAAAAAAGTGTCTATAAGACAGCATTGACAAAAAAAGTTTTTTGAAAAAATGATACTTCTTTTTTTTTGCGGGTGAAAAAAAATGATACTTCCATGATAGATAATTATATTTTGGAAGCATGCTTTAACGTTATCCTTATATTGTCAATATGCATTTTATAATAAAAAATCCGGCATGGGAATCTTAAAAGGGTGTATTGTAAATTGGAGGGAGCACTTGATTTGGCCACGAGTCTACCGCATGGTCGCCTACGTAGTTAACATTATTAACCGCCTTATATTAATCAATAATACTTGTATAATGTAGTTTCGAGTATATCATTTGTCAAAATTAGCTATATATCTGGTGAAAATTGGAAGTTGCTAACTAAACGTAAACTAATTTGTTGAAAAAAAATGTCAAAGCTGCAGACCTAATGAGCTCGAGATCGAACAATTCAGTTCAGACTCGCTATACCACAAGGCCGAAGCTGTGTGGAAAGGGATCACAACCCATTTAGTAGGCTGGGCCGAAGGCCCAATCTCAACTGTCACAGGTCCAAAAGATAACCATGTGCTTTAGCACTGGGCACTGGCAGTTCTCAAAAAAAAAAAAAGCACTGGGCACTGGCACCCCTCCAAAAAAAAAAAACACTGGGCACTGGCATCTTTGAGTGGTGGTGACTGGTGTCCGTCTCTTCTACATAGAAATCGCTAATTCTAAGTTGATTGAAGTGAGCCATATTATACAGCTAGAACACGAGGTTTTCTTGCCCTGACATAAATCCCATTGGTGTCAAATGTAACTGTCAGTATACTTACACTTCCTGGGCTTGAGCTGACGAGGAAGGGAGGGAATTTAGGTGAAGAAAATTCTGCTGTTGAGGGCTTGTTTGGAAATAAATGGATTGAAGGGGAATAGGAGGGATTGAAGAGGAAATTAGTTCATTTCTGTCTCAATCCACTTCATTCCCCTTCAATCCACCTCTATCCAAACAAGAGTTGAAGGGTAGGGTTCTATACAACTCTTCCGCCAAAAGAAAAGGGGATATTAGAAAAATAAGATCTGGCTTGGTGCCCTTTTCAATTGTCATATTTGCTCAATGCCCTTGGTGATAGCTACCTCTTCAGTTTTTTCATTGAACATAAGTACATGTGAACTATCTGACAGAATAGAATCAAGGCCTTGCTGGGGACGAGCTCTGTAAGAAAGTGGAACGGTTGACGAAACTGCAGTAGCCAGGATAAGCTATTTGGTCAGCAGAAATTATTTCACTAACATATAGTACCATTCAAATAAGGTCTTCACTGTTTTTGGCTGAAAAGTAACTCCATCATTAGTGGTACTATGAGTGCTAAAGGTCACATTTGCAGTTGAGGCCTAACTCCACAGTGGCACATCCACACACGTGACAGTGGGGATGCCTTTGGTCCATGCCCATGTGGTGGATCCATGGATGCAGATGGTAGCATTTTTTTCTTACTTTCAGACTATTTGGGGGGTAGGGTGCTCGGAATCAAAGTAATTGGTGAATACCTGGAAGCTGTACAGTATAAAATGATATATACATTTACACATCCAGATATGCTCTGTTCCGTTGACATTTTGTATATTTCAGTTAGGATCAGGATGCAGAAAATGGCATGGACCCTAGCGGTGTTCTTTAGTTGGTCAGTCAGCATCAAGATCTGTCATCTGTGTAAATCAAAAGTAAATGCTAGCAAAGAGAACGTGGAGATTGCTAAGGTATAAGTGTTTAACAGTTTCAGTTTGCCAATGGGGATGATACCAAACAAACATTTTGAACACACGCAAGGAAAATTAGCAGACCATAAGATTGACTGCGAGAAAGAAAAAAAACAGAGTTTCCTAACACAACTTGGGAAGGTAGATATAGGCCAGTACCATCACAAATGTTTATGTCTAGAAAAACAATGTCATTATTGGAGAGGATTGCCCTCCATCATTGGTCATCACAAAAAGTCTGATAGTGCCATCATCATTAGGGTTCCACTAATTTTGGTGCGCCCGAGTTAGAGATAGTTTTAGCGTGTTCCACTAAGCAAATGGAACGCTAATGTTGATGACAAGTGCTATCAAGTAGTCCTAAATTGAAGCATTCCTCATTTCGCCAAGAAAAAGATGAAGCATTCCTCGGGGACTACGTGTACGTTGAGCAAGAATTTACCTTTGCTGCTGGTCGATTGGTAACTGCAAGTAACCCTGCAGCCTGCAGCTTCCACTCCTCCTTTTCCCCCAAAAATCTAGGACCCCCCCTTCTTTTAAGAAAAAGGAGCGACGCTGAGCTGGAGGCTATTAATGAGTTGCCCACGCCGCAGCAGTCACATGCTCGTGCTCGTGCTCCATGGCCGTGGCTTGGACGCCTGGTGCTTGGAGAAAGCGTTGTCACTTGTGTCGGCACTCAGCCAGGATCCACCACACCAAATGCCCCGCCATCATTTCCGGCCGAACAACATGCTCGAGCGGCTCGTTGGCATGGAAAACACTCCAGCGATGAGTTAATTACTAGTTTACTACAGGGTACAGGCCACATTGTATACGGATACGGTTTGTGCCCCGGCCGTGCTAGATAGAGCTACGGCCTACGGTCACATGCCATGTGCATGTGTCTCTGGGGTTTTCCAGGAATTTTCGTGGTGATTTTGAGACTAGATTAAAATGATTTTATGTCAGTGACTGAACCTGCTCTGTCAAACCTAATATTAGCGTCGAATGTGTTTTGCGAATGTAGAGTGATCACTACACGACGAATTTTTTTGTTCCTCATTTATCTGAATTTATGGTGCAGAATAATCCATTGATCTACTATGTGGCACTTTGTGTATGCCAAAAAACTGGGAGTGGACACAATTTCTCGAACCCGAACTACCCGAACCCGTTTCTGAATTATCCGATAATTATTTCAGGTATTAAGTCTAGAAACCCGAATTAAATCCAATAAATTCGGATATTCATCCCTGAGACCTGAATTATCTGATCTATAATAAAAAGTCAACTTTCTTAAGATTGCAAGAAATTTGTTTCTAATTCAATTACAATCTATTGTCCTTCATATATGGTGAGGATTTGATGAGCGGGAATAATGATTTGCCTTTGTTAGATTGGAATCATTCCTAATTGATTGAATATGTTTGTATGGAAGAGGAGGGAGACTAGTACATTGGGTAATTTGGGAAAACCTGAACCCGAACCTAATATTTCGGGTACCTGAAAATTCAGCTTTATTTCTGAAAAAAGTTCGGTAGATGTTTTGAAAACCTGAATTATAAAATACCCAAAATTTTTTTCCCAAAAATACCCGAACACCCACCCCTAAAAACAACTGCTGGTGTACTTTTGTGATGGAAATTGTCGGGGCTGTTTCTTTGTGCGAGTTTTGAAACCAAAGTTGGAGAATATACTCACGTGTAAAAGAGTTACTTTTTTTAATTGAAAGAGTAACTTTGGTGTGAGAATGGGGAACGCATTGAAATCTCGAGCTTTATCATACCAGTAGCCAATCATACCCACTAACAGCCCAACATCCTTAAAACTCTTCATGCAAGCTATCCATATCATCACCCACTAAGTAGAAACCACTATCTTTAAAGCTCTTCATGGAAACTATCCACGTCATCACCCACTAAGTGGAAAGTTGTCCACGTCATTTACCACTATTCTATCATCCCCACTAAATTATGAAATTACAATTTTTAATCTCATAGCAAAGGTGTCCTTGCACTCCCGCAGCAACGCGCGGTGAATTCATCTAGTTTATTTGGTCCTTGCAACCAATATTAGAGACCTGAAAGCACGTACGGAAAACATTTAATTTCTCTTACGACAGAGCCTAATGCAATGCGTATATCTCTGGCCGGTGTGTCCTACTCCTTGTACGCGGCTACATTATTGTTATTTTGGTTCTATATGATTCTCGTTATTGTATTTGGACAGAGGACTGACGCCCTAACTGCCTTCATCAAATAGCAAGTACGTAGGACAAAGAGAAAACTTGTGGCACGTACCTGGAAGAGCATCTCCAATACCCTACATGACGGTGCTTGTATATATCAATATATGCAAATGATCCAAGCTAGAGAGAGATCGATTATACTAGCAGGCACAGCACAAGCCACTCACTTGTGTCCAACAGCAACGGGAGCACTGGCTTGTTGATAGCAATTGCGGCCTGCGCCTACAGAAAGATTAATTATTATCCACACTATTATCCAGTCGCGTGTCAGCTTCGGCCTTCAAGGCCAAGGACGGCGGCGGTTACGAATTCTTGTGACGCCTGAACGCGCAGCCGCAAGAACCGCTGGTGATTGCTTGCGTTTTTTGTTCGGATTTCGGTCTCTCTCTCTCTCTCTCTCGTGTTTATCCGATACGCACGCTCTAGTACACCAGCCAGTGCGTGCGTGCTACCACATGCCGTGCCGTGCTCCCCCACCGTCCTCCGCTTTCTCCTCTGCTCTTGAGTGTGAGCCTGGGAAAACTGCTAGCGCCACCCACAAGCTAACCCAAACTTGCCCCTCACCCAATTCTAGAAGTACAACCGGACAATAGGTTTTACATTCGAGGATTGCTTAATCAAGAACAAATGTATCATGGTAACATGGTATATGTATGCAATTCTACTTGACTACTTCGGAATGTTTGCTCCTACTAGTGAACATAAGGTTCATGCAATAGCCTTTCTTGCACACAGCTTGAATCCCCCCCATTGAAGCGGCTCCATTTTCATTTGGTATAGTACTAATAAGCCATATTCATTAAGCATGTTTTAATACAATTTACAAGATCCAACCATGAATCATGATGGACGGTGTGGACCTAACAATAACAAAGGGCAGCAAGGGAAAAAAAAAGGAGGAGAGGACAAGTGGAGGGGAGTTTCAGTGACAGTAGTGGAAAGCACCAGCTCTGACCACATTCCTGCACCCCCACGGCGCCACTCCCCCCTGCGCCTGCGCCGCACAATTTCCTCCCACTCCCCCCTACTTTTATTGCACAAAACCGAATCCCACGCCTTCTCTTTCCCCTTCCTCTCTCTCTCTCCTTCCTGCTCCTGCCGGCTGCCGCCGCTGATCCCTCTTCTCTCTCTCTCTCTCTCTTGCCCCCCAAGTCCCAATTGCCGGCTCGGCTGCTGCTCTTTCTCTCCCCATTGCCACCTACTGCCGCCGGAGAGAGAGAGAGGGAGGAGGTAGAGGGAACGGAGGGATGGGTTCTTGGGAGCGAGTGAGAATCACATGACGCCATTACCACCGTATCCCTCTTTTCTTTATCTTGGCATATTCTTCTCCTCCGGTGTTGTAGATCCTTCTTTTCTCTGCGCCGCCTAGCTTCGAAGCGGACCGAGGTTGCTCGCCGCGGAGTATTTCTTCGATCGAAGCACCTCCTGGTTAAGGTAAGGCAAGCAGCTCAGTTGTACTCAGCAATCGGCTCCCTCTTTTTCCTCTTGCTGCAGCTGATTCTTCGTTTTTTGGATCGGCTGTTTTGTCTGCCTGGTTTCAGTTCCAGCTCTGGCTGATTTTGATGCAAAATACAGGGGATTGGCAATCGGTGGTTTCTGTGACCGGTTGTTGGCTTGTTCGGGAGGACGAGCAATTTATTGGGCCGCGTTTCTTAGGCGAATTGGGGGCGAGTTGGGTTAATTTGGTAGGAATCAAGGAAGCCCATCTGCAATTTTTTGTTTGAACGCTCCATGTTTAGAAGCTGTGCCAGGACAGTGTCTACTCTCTGGAATTCTGGTGCCAATTTTTTCCAGTCTCAGTCAGCTTTGATCGAGCCCAGAGGAAGTACCAAATTGGGAGTTTCAGTTGGTGCGTCAGTCTGCATTCTTCTGAGGCCATATTGTAGGGAATTTGTGCTCGTTGGTGACAGATGGGTTGCTCCAACTCCAAAGTGGACAATGAGGAGCCCGTGAGGAGGTGCAAGGACAGAAGGCAGCTCATGAAGCAGCTTGTGCGCCGCCGCCCTGAGCTTGCAGCTGCGCACATTGGGTACCTGCACGCCCTCCGCAACACAGGAGCCACTCTCCGAGAATTTGCTGAAGCAGAGCCTGCATTGTCACAGCAGCCGCCTGTAGGCCTTGTGGCACCCCCATCACCTCCCACTCCACCACTGCCACCTGAACCATCAGTGACGTCCTCAATGCCACACTCGCCACGCCCCCCGCCGCCTCTGCCTTTTAGTCCAATAACCACCATAAGGAAGATGGAGAAGAGGGATGATGAGCTCCCACCACCATCTCTGGCTTTTAGTCCACCAGGGATAAGAATAAGAAAGATGGAGAAGAGGGATGATGAGCTCCCCCCACCACCTCTGCCTTTTAGTCCACCAAGGATAAGAACAAGAAAGATGGAGAAGAGGGATGATGAGCTCCATGGGGATGATTCTATGGATGAAGATGATGATGATACCGACAGCTGCTCAACTCCTCTACCTCCTCCACCACCACCAGGTGTAGCATGGGAGTACTTGGATCCTTACAGTGCGCACTCCTTGAATCTTCAATCTCCGTTTGCTGATAGGAACGATAAAGAAGTGGCCTCACAGGCTACCATGGACGATGATCCTTGGGTGGAGACAAACCTGGAATTTGATGGAGAGGAGGATGAAAGTGTGCTTGGCAATGATGATGCCATTGTGAATAGGGTCCAAATGAATCCAGCGAACAGTAGGGCTCTGGGCGATGTCAATCCTTCAATGGCGAGCTGGGTGACAAAGGATTCAGATTCTACCGCGGTGCCTTGGAGGAGTAAGAAGTCACTTGTAGAAATTATTAAGGAGATCGATGAGTACTTCCTGAAAGCAGCAGCAAGTGGGAGCGATGTTGTCATTCTTTTGGACTCTGCTGGTGGGCGGCCTGATGCCTTAGAGATAGAGACAAAGAAAGGTAATATATGTCCATGTACTATCATTATATAAATATTTTTGAGATGCAAGTCAATAGCTTCTGCTGTACAATGCTCCTTTTCTTTAGGGTAGTGTCAATACTCCTTTAGAGAAGTCTACAGATCATAAAGCAGAGTAGTTGATATTAGGTTGATGTAAATGTGTTATGTCCTGAAAAATGAAATAGATGACAAAATATCCATAGACCCTCAACTGGTATAGAAATTGAATTGATTTAATGTGGCCACACGTCATGGTCTGCTGCTTTTGACATTATTCGTTCATATCACTGTCCTGCCAGCACTAAAAATCATGACCCAGAAGAGTGGAATGCCCCAGCTGAAACCATTGGAGGCTCCTCGTCACCTGTCTTAATTTGATCTATTTTCAACTTTATGGAGTTGAGTGCTCATATTTTTTAGAAGACATAATCATGTTTAGGAATATATAACCTTTTATTTAGTTACCGTATGGAGCTTCTGGTCTATGCAGTGTTTGATTCTCCAAAACATTTTTTTTGAGTGTAAATGTATTAGAATTCCAACTGGTTATCGATTAATACATTATGCTGTTGCAGTAGGGTAAAATGGAAGGATAGAAACATTGTCTTTTGTGGTATTCAGCCACTTGCTGAATAGTGTTGTTTAATTTTGCAGGTGCAGGGAAAAATTCCAAATCTGCGAAGGTTTTCTCCACGCTTTCTTGGAGCTGGTCTTTCAAATCTCAGCAAACTAACAGTGACTCCTCAATTCTGAATTCTAGTGAAGCCTCTGGATATGGTTACCATGGCAAAACACTGGAAAAGCTTTATGACGAGGAGCAAAAACTCTACAAGTTAGTCAAGGTGAATTATTGGGCTCATTGCATTATCCAGTGTGGTCAGTTAGTAGAATAAAAGGTTTTTTTTTTCTAGATTTTGAGGTGCCACAATGTTATGGTAAATATTGGGAATATCAAGAACCTATTCATCGCCCTCCCTATGGAGGCTCTGACTACTTATAGGGTTCTTCTTGCTTGATCTCAATTGATACAAGGGTGTCTCTTTTATAGAGACGACTGACTTGACCCCTAAGCAAATAACACACAGTTAGTACAATAAAATGTTATTAGCTTTCAAGTGATAGTCTCTTTATATTATTAGCAACCTGCTCTTGTCTCAATTATTTAGAGGTTACGTTTGCTTTTGTATTGTGACCGATTGTTTTCTTCTTTCTATATAATACAAAGATACACAGCAAGAGAAAAAAACTATTTATCTGGACAATTGTTTTTGTTGAACAGTGCTTTTTTTGGGTTCTATTAGCTAGCAAGCACAACAACATGATACAACATGTTTACAGGTTTCCATTTTTTTGGTTTACCAAAAGTGAACACATTGTTGATTTTTACTATCTTTTGTCTTGCAGGACGAAGAATTTGCAAGGCTCCAGTACAAAAAGCATGTCTCAATGCTACAAAAGCTAGAATCAGGGGAGCATGATAAGCTGCATGCAGAAAGAGTTCGGGATGCTATGGAGGAATTGCAAACTCGGATAATCTCATTGGAGGAAGCTGTGAGTTTGGCGTGTTTTTCCATATCAAAGCTCAGGGACGAGGAGTTATATCCTCAAATTATTGAATTATCTGCAGGGTAAGCTCCCAAAGTTAGCTGACTAAAATACTCCTATGGTAAACAAAACTGCTATTTTAAAAGCAGCATCCACCCAATTCTTTTTCTAACATTAGCTGATAAGTTGATTTGGAACTCCTAAGTATGGCTAATTAACTTGTAAGTCTCATGTGTTGAGTTGTCAAGGGCGTCAAATCCTTGACTGGCCGGACCTCGACTACGTAGTTCGTAGTCTCGATCCGTGGTAGCTGGCGGGGTTATGCCCCCTCGCCGTTCTTCGCTGGACGGGTTATACCCCCTGGCCGGCGGCTTGAGAGAGAGAGGTAGAGACTAGATGGAATTAATCTTGCTTAATCAAAACAGAGTCCGGTACAATGAATATATGGCCGGCGGCCAAACCATCCTTTCCTAAACTTAAGGACTCAACTAAGAAAGTAACAAATCAAATCTTATCCTTCTATCTTTAGCCACTAGGGCCGGCTCCCTCCTGGACCAGACGTGCGGCCTCCTGGTCCATGCGTGCAGCGCGCTCAGCGGCCCTGCGGACGTCACGCGCCCTACGCCGCCTTGTGTAGACGATGTCCTTGAAGCGCCCGCCCATGACATCTCTCCCCTCCTCGAGAGGCAGCTCGTCCTCGAGCTGGAATTGTGGATACGTGGCACGGAACGAGTCAACGTCCTCCCAGGTAGCCGATGCCGGAGATGTACCTTTCCACTGGATGAGGACCTGTCGCACGCCTCGGGCCAGGCGCGCCTTGACCGCGCGTTCTGGCTCTGGCACAACCGCCCCATGGCGGACTGGAGGCAGGGGTGGAGGCGCCTGCGGAGGTGCACCCTGGAACTTCTTCAGGAGCCCGACGTGGAAGACGTCGTGGAGCCGGGCTTGTGGTGGTAGGGCGAGACGAACAGCGACATCGTTGATGAGCTCGACGACGCGGTAGGGACCGTAGAACCTTGGCTTGAGCTTGCCGAACGAAGCCTGGGGAAGGGACGCAGCCGCACGCTGCCTGAGGCGGAGAAGAGCCCAGTCGCCCACCTGATAGGTGACCGAGCGATGAGCCCGATCATACTGGCGCTTTTGCACCGCCTGGGCCTGCTCCAGCCGATGGCGAATGTCTTCCAAAAACTCCGCGCGCTCCTCGATAGTGCGGGCCACGGCCGCTACCCGCGTCTCGCCCGGTTCATAGGACCTCACAGACGGGGGGTCGCGACCATAGACGACGCGGAACGGCGTCTCGCGCAGCGACGACTGGAAGGCGGTGTTGAAGACGTACTCCGCCCACGGCAGCCAGCGCAGCCAATCGCGGGGCCGATCACCTGTCAAGCATCGCAAATACATAATAATGACCCGATTAGCCGACTCGGACTGCCCATCCGACTGGGGGTGGAAGGCCGTCGTCATCTGAAGCTTGGCGCCGCTCAAGCGCATCAGCTCGCGCCAGAAGATGGAAGTGAACACCGTGTCGCGGTCGGAGACGAT
Source organism: Alloteropsis semialata (assembly GCA_004135705.1). NCBI lineage: Eukaryota > Viridiplantae > Streptophyta > Magnoliopsida > Poales > Poaceae > Alloteropsis > Alloteropsis semialata. Next base: position 35,644,992 of record CM014274.1, read on the forward strand.
GGACTGCGGAATACCGTGCAGCCGGACGATGTCAGCAAAGAACGCCTGAGCCACACTCTCTGCCGTGTACGGGTGTGCGAGGGGGATGAAGTGGCAATACTTGCTGAACCGGTCGACCACGGTCAGGATGACGGACTTGCCCCGGACGCGCGGCAGCGCCTCGACGAAGTCTAAGGCAATGTCGGTCCAGACTCCTTGCGGCACGGGTAGCGGGAGCAGCAGGCCGGCCGGGTGAAGATGCTCGGACTTGTTGCGCTGACACACAGCACACGTCCGGACCAGGTCCTGCACCTCACGCTTCATGTTGGGGAAGTGGAAATCGCGGCGAAGACGGTGCAGGGTGCGCTGTACCCCCTCGTGTCCTTCCTCGTGGACGGCCACCAGAACCTCCTGCAACAGAGGTGACGCCGGTGGAATGTACAGCCGCCCGCCGTAATGGACCAGCCCGTCCACCAGCGCCCATGGCCGCGGTCTGGAGCCGGCTCGGATGTCTTCCTGCAGGGCGACGAGGGCCGGCTCGGTGGCCTGAGCTTGACGAAGGCGATCGACGAAGTCGAAGCGAGGTGCGGACAGCACCAGCACCACGCCATCCTCCGGCGTGTCCCGCCGCGAGAGGGCATCGGCCACGGCATTAGTATGCCCCGGCTTGTACTCCACCGCGAAATCGAAGCCCAGCAGTTTACCGACCCAGTGATGCTGTGGGATGGTCGACAACCTCTGATCGAGCAAGTACTTGAGGCTGTAATGGTCGGTCTTGACGATGAAGCGGCGCCCCCACAAGTATGGCCGCCAGTGTCGGACGGCGTGCACAAGGCCGATCAGCTCGCGCTCATATGCGGCGAGAGCACGATGCCTGGGCGCCACCGGCCGACTGAAGTACGCGATCGGGTGGCTGTCCTGGACCAGCACCGCGCCGAAGCCGTGGGACGACGCGTCGCACTCGACCACGAACGTCCTGGCGAAGTCCGGCATGGCGAGCACCGGGGCCGAGGTCACTGCGTCCTTGAGGGCGGCAAAGGCAGACGCGGCCTCCTCGGACCACGAGAAGCCGTCCTTCCGTAGTAGCGCAGTGAGCGGCGCGGCGATGGTCCCGTAATTGTGCACAAATTTCCTGTAGTAGCCGGCGAGGCCGAGGAAGCCGCGCACCGCCCGCGCCGACCGTGGCGGCGGCCAGTCCCTCACAGCCTGGAGCTTGGCCGGATCCATGGCCACGCCTGCGGCGGAGACGACGTGCCCGAGGTACGCGACGGACGACGCCGCGAACGCGCACTTGGAGCGCTTGAGGAAGAGGCTGTGCCGGCGAAGCTCCCCGAAGACGGCGCGGATGTGGCGCAAGTGGTCCGCCCACGTGCGG
>CM014274.1:35649086-35677082 GCA_004135705.1 Alloteropsis semialata
GTCCTTTTATTTTCACAAAAATCATTGTATAATCTGTAATATTGAGTACTTCTGGACTCTGGTGAATGTAATGTTTCTCTCTGTTCTTTTCATTTACAGGTAACTGAACAACCATCAGCTCTGGAAGGTGGGGAGCTAAGGCCGTATCAACTAGAGGGTCTCCAATGGATGCTTTCTCTATTTAACAACAATTTGAATGGCATTCTGGCTGATGAAATGGGTCTAGGAAAAACAATTCAGACCATAGCTTTGATTGCTTATCTGTTGGAAAAGAAGGAGGTCCCAGGGCCACACTTAATAATTGCTCCAAAAGCAGTACTGCCAAATTGGTCGAATGAATTCAAAACTTGGGCTCCCAGGTAGTTTCATTGGATTGTGTATCATCAAAATTCTTGAGAGCATTTTCTGTTCTACTATGTATCAAACCACCCTAACTCAACATGCTTGTCTGTTGCAGCATTGCAACAATTCTTTATGATGGTCGTCCAGATGAGCGGAGGGCTCTAAGGGATAAGAATATTGATACGCATGGACTACAATTTAATGTTTTGCTGACACACTATGATTTGATACTGAAAGATAAGAAGTTCCTTAAGAAGGTTCACTGGCATTATTTGATTGTTGATGAAGGACATCGTTTGAAAAACCATGAATGTGCCCTTGCTCGCACACTAGTTTCCGGGTACATCCTTTACTCATAATTTTGTTGCTGTGTTAAGGCTATGTTCACTCAATTATTATCTGGGGATGGCTCCAGTTGCCAACAATGCCTTTTGACAGTTGGCACATTGGCCTATAAACCACTTGAAATACTAGCCACTGAAAATGTGAAGGTCTTCAAGTTTCATATTTCGTACTGGGTCTCATTACCTTGTGATAACAATCATTAAACTAGTTTTATCAGCCAGTTGCCGCATAACCCTTGCTCATATGTGGTGACAATGGGTCTACACCTAAAGAATTTCACAGGTGGATCTCAAACGCCTTGTCTTTGCAGGTTATCACATAGACATACCTTCTGCCTTCTGAAAAAGGGTATCCTTGCTATTTGAAAAACACTGGTAGCTGAGTAAATAAGTTATTGTATCGATCAGATACTGTTCATCAGGCGGAGAACTCCCCGGGCGAATCGGAGAGCCACTCGGGGGCGGAGAACTCCCCGGGCGAATCGTGGAACCACTCGGAGGCGGAGAACTCCTCGGGCGAATCGGAGACTCGTCGGGCGACCTCCGAGCTGTGGGCATGGAGAATCCGTTTAATTTGGGTCTTCGGCTTTTGTTTTTGAGGGGTGGATTATCGTGAGGACCCGGGTTAAGGGCTTGATTGGGTACCCCGAATCCAGACCCTCGTCAAGGGGCCTCTTTGGCGGCACGAGCATCTCCGACGGTGAGAGCTTCTTATGCAGCGCGAGATCCACAGCGGGTGCGGGCACCATCACCATGCTCCACCGTCGTGACGTCCACGGCTGGTAGCTTGGGCGCGGTGGGATGGAAAGGGAGGAAGAGGAGAAGAAGATGGATCAACCCCCGGGCGGCTGGAAGAAGAAGATAAGATGACACAATTTTTTTAAAAAAAAACACAGGCATAACAGGACAACGTATCAGGTGCAAACCAACCTCCCCGTGCAAACTATGCAAACCTCAATCTGGACCACATGATCTTGATCCAAGGGGGCGCGTAGAGAGAGGTGGAAGGGGGGATTTGCAAAATCACCGCCCACCCTTAATCACAGCAAGATCACTTTTGCAAATCCCCCTCCCACCTCTCTCTACGCGCCCCCTTGGATCAAGATCATGTGGTCCAGATTGAGGTTTGCATAGTTTGCACGGGAAGGTTGGTTTGCACCTGATACGTTGCCGCATAACAGATATGGTGGATTCCAGTAAATTTGTGCCTAACAGGGATCAAATCGTCATCCATTGTATTCTCTCAATTCCTCATGCTAAAAAAAAACTAGAATGGACATGTGTCAGGATACCAATATTAGAAGTATCCAATGACAGTGAGTTAAGAATAAAAAGCCCCGACCCTGAGAGAAGGTCGGCGTGTCCGCCTCGTCCGACCCTCGCGAAAGGCAGCCATCTCTCTCCCTGATTTTCCTCCACCGAATAAAAACAGCAACACCCCCTACATGCATGGGACCATGTGCTTAAAGCATTTAATACTCTAGCATGCACGTATGCCCCTCTTTTTCTCCTCCGTGAATCCGAGCACCTGTACATGCATGCTTGCATGCATGTTTCTCCTCTCTCTCTTGATTTTTCTCCACCCGAGAACTTGCATGCATTTTTCTCCCTCTCTCTCTTTTGATTTTTTCCATTGAGCTTGTACGGTCATTGATTACCTCAAAAATTGACTCATTGCCGTCCTTGGCCAGCACCTGCACCATGTTCCTAGCCCTGTATTCGACAGACTGACACGATGATGTTGACTGCATGCAAGAAATAAAATGGCAAGAGGCAGGGATGCAAATGCGCAATGCCGTGGAGGTCGGGTGCCACTGCCTCGGCAATGCTGACGGCTCTGTCTCGTCCGACCCCTAGGCAGGGGCCATGGCGTCCGTCTCGCCCGACCTCCAGGCAAGGACCACGGCGTCCGTCTCGCCCGACTCCTATGCAGGGGTCAGCGCGTCTGTCTAGCCTGACCCACGCGCAGGGGTCAGGCACACAATCTACTCCAAAATTAAATAGCGTACAGACCGCGACAGGGTCGTACTCTGCCATAACGGGACTGCACAACACCGATATATTCAATGCCGTGTCACCTAATCTATTGCGCCAGCTACCTCAAACAAGAGCGGACGGCAGGGGAAGAGCGTCGGGAAATGGGAACAGGCCAGCAAGGGAGCCGTCGGACGAGAAGGGGCCGACCCCACATCACCTCGGCCGACCCCACGTCACCTCAGCCGACCCCACGTCACTTCGGCCGACCCTTCTCCGCCTCGCCCGACCCTTCTCCGCCTCGCCCGGGCCCACGTCGGGCCAGGAGATAAGGGTCAACAGGGGGGACTCGGCGCAGAAGGAGACAAAGAGGACACACCGCCGCATATCTATTTCACGACCTATTGGCATTAACTGGCCTTACCGTGCGCTGTCCGGTGTGGCAGAAGGATGGGACACGCACTGTTCCAGCCGCCCCGCAGGCGCCGCGAAGGGATGAGCACGACCCTAGCAGGCTCGGGACTAGGACCTACTCCAGCATCACCCACAGTGTCCAGCAGGCAGCGGGGCTTCTTCAGCAAGTTTTCTGTTATTTGTTATTTGTTGAACACGCCTTGTACGAAGTTTCTCCCCAGAGGTATAAATAGAAAAATAAGGCCTCAGGGGAGGAGGGACAGACGAAGAAAACACACACGCTCACACTCACAGAGACTTGAGGCTCCTCCTCTCTCTCGACCGCTTGTATCCCCTACTACGAGCAACGTGAGTAACACGAGCTGACCGACACTGGACGTAGGGCGTTTGTGCCTGAACCAGTATAATCCCTTGTGTCCTCTAGCGAACCATCCGAGCCTAAACGCGTAATCCACTAAATTCACTAGTTGGGCATTTTCGGCAACGACAGTTGGCGCGCCAGGTAGGGGCCTTTTGCGTGTTCGTCGATTTCCCCCAGGATTCGGATGGCTAACCGACATCGACTCCATCGTCATCTTCGACCCGCACTCCGCACCATCGCGGGTCTCTCCTACTTCGCCTCGCACCATGCGGCGCGACCCCGGCCGGCGCCCGACGAGTGGTGGCCCCCGACAATCAGTGCGCTCCACGACGCGAACCAGTGGCTGGCGTGCGGTCTCGACCGGCGCACGAGCATCTCCAACCAGCGGGCGGGCGACCGCGGCCGGCGCGCTGCAGTCGCGGCTCAAGTCCGCGAACGTCCCAGACTATCTAAAATAGCTAAGTCGCTTCTACGCTTATTTTCTCCAAGCTACATACACACTCGTAACGTCCAGCTAAGGCATGACCACTTAAAAGTTGTTGTTGGCATCTGACCCCTTTTTAGCAAGCGAGGTTGAAAAAGTAAGTTGTGATAGAACAAACCAGGATGAACTGGTCGGACTGCAAGAAGCCTATGCCTCGGCGGCTATGGCACTATTGCTCACTAAAACATTCGGGTTTTCGTTCATTCACTGACTCGAACTTCACAACCTAAGTGCTAACAAGGGGTCAGATAACGCCAACCATGACTTGTGCCACTTAAAAACTTGTTTATACATTCACAAGTACTCGTGCGTAGCAATCTCAATTCTTTGTTACAAAAACTAATTAAACTACTCCACCGGGGAGACTGTCGTTCTTTTCAGCCTCGCCGCTAGGATCCACACTAATCACAACGGCGACACAGATAACTTCGATGACACCGGCGATGACGCCAGATGGAGCCAGCAGCGAAGCTGATGATCCTACAGAACCGAGACCGACAACGGCTTGGAGACTGTCGGCGTGCGAACCGTTAAGCAGATATGTTGCTTGTACCCCACTAATTCACGTTCTGCATTTTATTTTTCGGGAATAAAATGTACCTGTTTAGAGAATCCTCGCCCTCAAGTGAAGCTCGTCCTTTACGAGTTCTTCCGAGTACTTTCGCATAAGTATTTCACTCGGGGGCTGCTAGGAGTATATATCGAACGTTATTTTCTAAACGCCCGTGCCCGACCCCTTTTGGCGGCAAAGTGAGAAAGTCGTTGTGATAAGTCGGGCCGGCTCACAACGGTCGGGTTGCGAAGAGCTGACGCCCCCGCGGCTACAACTCTCGCCCGACAGCGTGAGTCGGCCTTGTCTCGAGTACAACTCGAACTAAATCGCTTTGACAACAAAACGGGTCGGACACGGTGAAACCAGTCTTCGTAACTATGATAAAACCTGCAATCGATTTCGTGTTCGTTTGTTTACTACTTCTTGGGGCATCGTAACCCAACGTCCAATACAAAATTAATTCCCTCCTTTGGTTTATCATTTTTGACAGGAACCAATACCAGCTTTCAACCTGACGGGCTCGAAACGAGTTGACGTCGAGTCACCCGACTTGGGCTCGGGGGCTCGGGATCCCGAACGAAGGAATGTCATCGTATCGCCGATATCGTCCAACACGAGAAGCGTGTCGCCTTAGCCGCGACGACCCGGCCGACCCACGGCGGGCGTGCCGAAGGACGGTCGGCCTTGACAAGCCAGATCGCCTAGGTAAGAAGGGATACGAGGCTGAAAAACGCCTCTACGGCCCGTCACAGTCACAGTCCAGAAGCTTCCGACCCCATGTATCTTATCGCCAAGAGGCAATGAGCCATCGCACCCCGTCGGACGGATGCGAGAACTAAGGGGGTTAGGCGCCGGGGATTTGTTGAGGTTGATCACAAGCTGATTCGATGACTCCCCCTCGAAGGGGCGTTGGGCCTCACTCGAACCTATCTGTTTGAAGCTCAATGAGAGCCGTGTCTCGGCCTGCGTGGCAAAGTGCGAGGCATCTCTTACCCTCCGACCTATCGCAAGGAAAACGTGAGGGGAAAACGTAACAAAGCCGAAACGATCGCCCGACCGAGTTCGCGTCTCGAAACCGAACACGGGGGTCGGAATCGCAAACAGAGATCGAAAGCGCGATCGCAGAACTCAGACAAAACAAAAAATCACTATGTACACATACAAATGCCTAAGCCTATGAGCGAGTGAACCACTCGCCCACAGGCTCGGGGGGCTACAACCGGCGGGTGCGCTCGCGCGCCCCCGCCCAAAACTCCACCAAATTCCCGACATAACGATAATCAAGCCCGCGAGCAAGTCTACGACTCACTCCCAGGCTCGGGGGCTTCTGTCGGATACCAATATTAGAAGTATCCAATGACAGTGAGTTAAGAATAAAAAGCCCCGACCCTGAGAGGAGGTCGGCGTGTCCGCCTCGTCCGACCCTCGCGAAGGGCAGCCATCTCTCTCCCTGATTTTCCTCCACCGAATAAAAACAGCAGCACCCCCTACATGCATGGGACCATGTGCTTGAAGCATTTAATACTCTAGCATGCACGTATGCCCCTCTTTTTCTCCTCCGTAAATCCGAGCACCTGTACATGCATGCTTACATGCATGCTTGCATGCATGTTTCTCCTCTCTCTCTTGATTTTTCTCCACCCGAGGACTTGCATGCATTTTTCTCCCTCTCTCTCTTTTGATTTTTTCCATCGAGCTTGTACGGTCATTGATTACCTCAAAAATTGACTCAGAGCTGCATGGCGTGGAGACAACTTGCTGTCCTTGGCCAGCACCTGCACCACGTTCCTAGCCCTGTATTCGACAGACTGACACGATGATGTTGACTGCATGCAAGAAATAAAATGGCAAGAGGCAGGGATGCAAATGCGCAATGCCGTGGAGGTCGGGTGCCACTGCCTCGGCAACGCTGACGCCTCCAGGCAGGGGCCATGGCGTCCGTCTCGTCCGACCTCCAGGCAGGGGCCATGGCGTCCGTCTCGTCCGACCTTCAGGCAGCGTCCGTCTCGTCCGACTCCTACGCACGGGTCAGCGCGTCCATCTAGTCCGACCCACGCGTAGGGGTCGGGCACACAATCTACTTCAAAATTAAATAGCGTACAGACCGCGACACGTTCGTACTCTGCCATGACGGGACTGCACAACACCGATATATTCAATGCCGTGTCACCTAATCTACTGCGTCAGCTACCTCAAACAGGAGCGGACGGCAGGGGAAGAGCGTCGGGAAATGGGAACAGGCCAGCAAGGGAGCCGTCGGACGAGAAGGGGCCGACCCCACATCACCTCGGCCGACCCCACGTCACCTCAGCCGACCCCACGTCACTTCGGCTGACCCTTCTCCGACTCGCCCGACCCTTCTCCGCCTCGCCCGGGCCCACGTCGGGTCAGGAGATAAGGGTCAACAGAGGGGACTCGGCGCAGAAGGAGATAAAGAGGACACACCGCCGCATATCTATTTCACGACCTATTGGCATTAACTGGCCTTACCGCGCGCTGTCCGGTGTGGCAGAAGGATGGGACACGCACTGTTCCAGCCGCCCCGCAGGCGCCGCGAAGGGATGAGCACGACCCTAGCAGGCTCGGGACTAGGACCTACTCCAGCATCACCCACAGTGTCCCGCAGGCAGCGGGGCTTCTTCAGCAAGTTTTCTGTTATTTGTTATTTGTTGAACACGCCTTGTACGAAGTTTCTCCCCAGAGGTATAAATAGAAAAATAGGGCCTCAGGGGAGGAGAGACAGACGAAGAAAACACACACGCACACACTCACAGAGACTTGAGGCTCCTTCTCTCTCGACCGCTTGTATCCCCTACTACGAGCAACGCGAGTAACACGAGCTGACCGACACTGGACGTAGGGCGTTTGTGCCTGAACCACTATAATTCCTTGTGTTATCTCGCGAACCATCCGAGACTAAACACGCAATCCACTAAATTCACTAGTCGGCCATTTTCGGCAACGACAACATGTCTCTCTCAACCAAACACGAAGAGGGACGATCCCATCCAAATAAATAAGGAGGGGTCATCCGTGCATCGTGTTTATCTATTAAATTATAATTTTACAAATTTATCAATCCGTGCATTGCCGGTGAGTTCACACTTCGCAGGCGGTGATCAACAGCCGTCCCGCTTCTGCGGGCCGAAACCCATCCTCCCGGGTCCTCCCGGGCCCACACTGTGACGACGACAGCAATCCGCGTCGAAAGCCATCGCAGCCGTCCCGCTCGCAGCGGCACCAACGCCTCACACTCCTCCACGTCACCGATCCGCGGCTCCTACCCTTGCACCAATCAGAGCCCGCCTCTGCTGGGCTATATACAACCGGAACCCCTCTCCTCTTTCCCCTCACAACTCACTTCCCAGTTCCCACAGCAATCGGAAAGCACCACCCGCTCCCAAATCCGACCCGCCGCGACCGCGAAACCCCCAATCCCGGCAGCCGCAGCAGCACCGATGGCGCCCAAGGCGGAGAAGAAGCCGGCGTCCAAGAAGCCCGCGGAGGAGGAGCCCGCGGCCGAGAAGGCCGAGAAGGCCCCGGCGGGGAAGAAGCCCAAGGCGGAGAAGCGCCTCCCCGCCGGCAAGTCCAGCGCCGGCAAGGACGGCGAGGGCAAGAAGGGCAAGAAGAAGGCCAAGAAGAGCGTCGAGACCTACAAGATCTACATCTTCAAGGTCCTCAAGCAGGTGCACCCGGACATCGGCATCTCCTCCAAGGCCATGTCCATCATGAACTCCTTCATCAACGACATCTTCGAGAAGCTCGCCGCCGAGGCCGCCAAGCTCGCCCGCTACAACAAGAAGCCCACCATCACCTCCCGCGAGATCCAGACCTCGGTCCGCCTCGTCCTCCCCGGAGAGCTCGCCAAGCACGCCGTCTCCGAGGGCACCAAGGCCGTCACCAAGTTCACCTCTTCCTAGATAGGTTGCCGTGTCTGGTGGTGCTGGTACTAGTTTGGTTGGGTGGCGTTGCTAGTCCTCTTTCCCTCGGTTTAATTTATCTGGTTGATGTAGTATTGTCATCAGTAATGTTGAATGGAAATGGATGGAATGTGTAGTTGGAAAAGGTGTGCTATATGCTGTCCTCTCTGATAGATCTGGAACAGCAATGATGCCTGTTCTGTTAACTTTGTTTCCCTGTTCAGTGGCGTTCTTACTCTGATTTTGCTGTGCTTATTGGTTACATTATGTGGTGAACTAAATGACAATTCTGGCAAGTGATGTGCCTAGTTGCATTACTTGATATTGATGAGATTTCTGTGGTGCTTTTAAATGTGAATTTTCTGGAATAATTTATTGTTGCATGGTTGTCACGCGTTTTGCATTTGTAGGCCCAAAACATGCTTGGGTATTCTTCTTGGATCCTAGTAAATTATCTGTATGGATAGTCGTCTGGACATGAGACATTCTTCTCTTACAGCTGTACTACTGTTTTGTGAATGCTAGCGCCTAGCAGTATGGAATATTTGGACATTGTTTGCATTATGAAATCTTGAGTACTTTGTTTCGAGTGCTTATTTCTTGTGCCTGCTGTGCAGAGTTCCCTCTTTTCTGTTCCTTACCTATGCTAACTGCTCTTCTGTTCAACCTACAATTTATTGAATACTACAAAATTTAGCTCTGGGTTGGGGTCTTGTGCTTCTTTATGGTTGTTCCAGATTTGAGTTGTAGGCTTGTAGCTATACATGCAGCTTTGGGTCAGGTGAAGTTTAAGCTAGTTCTCTCAAAGAAATCTTGCCCAGGAATCATGGAAATGTGCAAGCTTCAATATTGCACATCCTAATAAAGTGAAATTTGCATATATAATTTTGTTTCCTCCTGTGCAAAGAAATACACATGTGACATTTCCTAGAAATCTAGGGTTGTTTCTCTAAAAAAAACTAGGGTTCAATTCTGCTAAAGATCACTGGGCATTCATGTCGTATAGAGGGCATGCTTACATGCAATATCAACATAGTAAACAGAATCTATTGGGTTTAATCATACCAAAATCATCGCATTACCTTAAGAGTAATATTATTCATACATCAAACTATTGGTTAATTCAATTTTTTTTACTCCTATGACTCTTTATAATTCGCCTGGCAGTTAAAGTTCAAACAGCAACCCTGAATGTGCATATAACTCCATTGACATGTTGCTTGCCTGTCCTGTTTTGCAGACCTGCTGAGCGTGCATGGTGGTCCAGACCCCCATCTTGAATTGTGAGACATTCTCCTTTTTTTCATGATATGAAATTGCACAAACAAGGCAAGATTACTATTTGCCATGATCAGTCATGTGCGCCTCTGACGATGAATTGAGATGATCAATCAGGAGTGCTCACTATTTCGTGCTGCACTATAGTTTCGTGAACTGAGTAGACAGTTCATGCCTTCAATTTATCTAGAAGCAGTTTTCCTGCAGTTCTGCACTTCTCTGATAATTTAGCCCTTATGATCCACAGATTCACTTAAACCCTGGCAACAGGTTTGATTTTATCAAACAATTTCTTGACTCTTGTGGATTAGTGCCCTCTGACTCTTACACATTGTCCTTCCTTGCGGTTTAAAATCTTCGCACCTTCTCTCTGTGCACAGCCCTCTCATGTGGGCTTCTCCTTTGATCAACCTGCTTCTGGATGTTGGTGCATTTACAGTGGCATTAACGAGAAAAAGGCCAAGCTTATGGTATGCATAAGAACAGCCTCGGATAAATTTCATTAAATGTATCTAGTTTCATGAAATGGCTTGAAGTTCTCAAAATCTTTTAGACATACTTGTCGAGATACTGAAAGTACATATGGTTTATTTTTCTGGGATTTTAAATTATAAGACTAGAAAGGCGCGCGGCGTTGCCGCGCAGTGCCTGTATTTCGTTGTGGTATTATAGTTGATGTAAGCTTTATTTCATGAATGGAGTAATAGTAATTGTATGGAGGCAGGTGCAAAATTTTTTGTAAGAACGTAGTTGAGATAAATGTTTTGCCTTGTTATTTTTGCATAGGTGTCATGGTTAGTAACATGTTGTTGTCTCTGGTATGTATTTTGGATGTTAAATTGTTGTGGCAGTATTGTTTAAGTCAAATATTATTTTGGGTGTTGAAATGGAGCTTTTTTTGTATATTTACTATGGAGAAAGAAGGCATGAAAGTATTTATTAAGGAGGCAATGTAGTTGTTACAAAGTGTGTTTTTTTTCAATGGTGGGATGTAAAATAATTTTTGTAAAGTCGGGGGGCTAGTTTGTGAGAACACACGGGACTCAAATGTGGATTCTGTGTTGAGAAAAGTATTTATTAAGGAGGCGATGCAGTTGTTAGAAACTGTGGGGTGTTTTTTCCAATGGTGGAATGTAGATTAATTTTTGTAAAGTCGAGGGGCTAGTTTGTGAGAACACATGGGACTCAAATGTGGATTCAGTGTTAATTTTTTTAAAAGTGGAGGTTCTTTTCGTACTAATGTGTGGATTACGGTTTGGTTGTTGTAAAGTATATGACTTTTGTTAATAAATTTAGGCTATGTGTTGGTTTATGAAAAATCGGAGGTTTTCTTCGTGAAAAGCACAGGCCTTCCGGTCGATTGTCGTGAAATGCAGGGTTTTTTTTTATAAACTTGTGGGTTCAAAGCAGATTTTTTTTCAAAAGTTTAGGGGCTTCTCAGTAAAAATCTATGGATTGCGGGTTCAATTTTCACTAAATATAAGGGCCTTTTTGTAAAAAACCTGGTTCTCCCTCGATCCGGGCCGTTCACGCGCCCTTTCAGACGGCCGGGAGGGGTCCGCAACGTGGCCACTCTCCCTGGGCCCGGTTTGTTGCAAGAATCGTAAGTTAGATATGTCAGTATACTACCTAAACAGGTATAAAATGATGTTAACCATAACTGTTGATACCTCTTACATAATTCTGAAAATCATTAGGATACTATGTCAGCAAGTCACCAACTAGCAATGGAAATCATAAGAATTTCTGTAATTTTCTATATGAACCTGTTGTGTTTGACATGATATCATTTATCTTTAGGTTTATTTGTTCTGAACCTCCCAAACCTCTGGCCTCAATTCCAATTCGAAGAGCATGATTCACAAGGATAAAGTTCACCAGGACAAGATCAGCGTGGAGCTGACGTCGTTCAGGTCGACATTTCAAGGTGCCCAATACCCAGACACTCACTGTTGTTGACTTCTGACAAACTCCTTTTCTTTTCTTTTTAAACGAACTGCTTTTGATTTTTTTTTAGATGAAAGTAATGGCCATGAAACAGTCCATCAGCTTCCTGTAGCTCCTAGCACTAATTTAGCACCATGAACTATTGTAATTTGTCCAAAAAAAAAAAACTGACGACCTTAGGGAGCATTTACTGGTTGGCACTCTGACTGCAGTCGTACCAACCTTTTTCTTAACTCTGGCCATGTTTGGTTTTCTAGTCTAGTATCTAGCATAGAGAGAATCTTTCTTGCATGAAGTACTAAATAAAGTCTACTTGTAAACCTCTTCACGGATGAGCGTAACTTTTCGAGACGAATCTAATGAGCCTAATTAATCGATGATTGGCTACAGTAACCATCCTCTAAACATCCTCTAATCATGCGGTCGAAGGCCTCATTAGATTCTTCAAGGTTCCTAGTGCAGGGGTTTTGGAGTTAGTTTTGTAAAATACCTTTATTTAATACCTTTAATTAGTGGTCAAAATTGTGAACAGTTTCTAGCACTGGAAAACCAAACGGGGCCTCTGTCACTTGGTCTTGTTCCTCCGGAAAGAGAGGCAAAGGGAAGGTCAAATATTAGCATAAAGTATGTGATGACGAGCTAGGCTAATGATTTTAGAAATATGGCCTTTCTTATGGTGTAAATTAAGCTTTGCAATGCTTAAGCAAATATGGCAGGATGCGCTTGCTTTTAAAACTAATTGGATGGGTCTTGGATGTGTGTACAGAGTGCAGAGCTGCACTGTTACGCCAATCGAAGCTTTGTCACCACGACAGATAGAAAGGCTTATCGCGGACCGGATTGGGCAATTCGTGCCGATTCCGATTCTATTTTGGTTCGCAGTCCGACACGGACTCCATGTCCGCACGTCTACGTATTGCGTATGCACATGCCACACGCACGACGCCTGTTCTCTAGTACTCAACGCTGCATCCCTCGCGCTCGAATCGGTCGTCGACGATGGACACCGCCGGCAGAAACTCGCTGCCGTCGCAGTCGTGCCCCGACGGCGCGAAGCGGCGCGTGTGCTACTACTACGACAGCGGCATCGCCGGCGTCGACTACGGCGAGGACCACGTCATGGTGCCCCGCCGCGTGGACATGGCGCACGCGCTCATCCGCTCCTACGGCCTGCTCGGCGACATGGACCGCCTCCGCACGAGGCCCGCCACCGGCGCCGAGATCTCCTCCTACCACGACGGCCGCTACGTCGGGCTCCTGCAGGACGTCACCCCTGAGGGCTTCAGCGCCGGCGGCGAGATGACGGACAGAGCCATCGACTTCAACGTCGGCAAGGTCTCCAACGACGAGGCCCGCTCCGTCGACAACCCTTCCATCGCCGGGCTCTGGGACTACTGCCGGCGCTACGCCGGCGGGTCGCTGGCCGCGGCGCGCGCGCTCGCCAGCGGCGGGGCCGACATCGCCATCAACTGGTCCGGCGGCATGCACCACGCGTGCCAGGCGGGCGCCAGCGGCTTCTGCTACGTGAACGACATCGTGCTCGCCATCCACGAGCTCCTCGGGCGCTACAGGCGCGTGCTGTACGTGGACATCGACGTCCACCACGGCGACGGCGTCGAGACCGCCTTCGTCGAGTCCAACCGTGTCATGACGGTGTCGTTCCACCAGCGCACCGACGGCTTCTTCCCGGTCGGGAGAGGATTCCTCGAACACATCGGCGAAGGGGCCGGCCGGCGCCACGCCGTGAACGTGCCGCTGAAGAAGGGCATGAACGACGGGGCCTACCACGGGATGTTCGAGCCCATCATGGCCAAGGTCATGGCCATGTTCCAGCCGGAGGCCATCGTGATGCAGTGCGGCGGCGACTCGCTCTCCGGCGACAGGCTCGGCCGCCAGAACCTCTCCATCGCCGGCCACGCCCGCTGCGTCGGCTTCATGCGGAGCTACAACACGCCGCTGCTCCTCCTCGGCGGCGGCGGGTACACCGTCAACCATGTCGCGGCCTGCTGGTGCTACGAGGTAGGAGCACGCCGATCACGATCTCTTACGGTTTGAATTAATTAATCCTCTATTGCATACAGTTCGTGCTCCCCCGGCCGGTTCTGAATTTTGTCCGACACATGCAGACGGCGGTCGCCGTCGGCAAGGAGATCAGCGACGACATACCGGTGCACTGCTACGACAGTTACTACAGGAGCCAAGGGTACAAGCTCCATTACCCGGTGAACAACGAGGTCAAGAACGACAACACGGACTACTCCATGGCGCGCACGAGTAGCGTGGTCCTGCGGAACCTCTCCGAGCTCGAGGCCGCGCCGAGCGTCCAGTTCAAGGACCCGGCCGGCGGCGGAAGCGTCGATACCGAGGCGCTCTTCCACAGACGGCCCCCGCGAGAGGACGAGGACCCCATGGAGAGGCTGCACCGGCGGTGCGCCGAGATGGAGGAGCGCCGCTTGGGCTGGGCTTGACCAAGAACAAAGGGGGTGTTCAATCCCCACCAAAAAATTTTCACCAAAATTTTTCCCGATGGAATCTTACATGCATGAAGTAGTAAACGTGTGTTAATGACAAAACCCATTCCATAACCCCTAGGTAACTTTTCGAGACGAATCTAATGAGCCTAATTAGGCCATGATTTGCAACAGTGATGCTACAGTAACCATCCACTAAACATCCACTAATCATGGATTAATTACCATCATTAGATTCGTCTCGCGATTTCCAGACGAGATCTATAATTAGTTTTATTATTAGTCTATATTTAGTACTCATAAATGGTAAAATTCTCTTGCAAAAATTTTCCCCAAAATTTTAATTGAACACCCCCAAAGACGATAGCGGCGGTCACCAGGCGTGTCGGTCCGAACCCGTCAAAAAGCACCGGTCCGAAAAGTTTTATGCTCAATACTGACAAAATTGTTGGTCGTCCTTTCTTTTCTGAAGCTAATGCATGTAAGCAAAATGATCTGTCCGCTCAAGAGTAATAATCTGTAAAAACCCCAAGGTCCTGACATGTCCGTGAAAAAAGCTTAGCTAGTATCAGAACAATCAGAACGCATGAATGGGTACGACAATGGGGACTACAGCACGAACAACTTCAAATTTAAAAGTTTTGCGAAATTTACTAGTAGTATGTCACAGTTACCGGTCGGGTTTCAGTACTGTCTCCATTTTAGCCAAATGTTTGCTCCTTTGAAGAAATGCAAATGTTAACAATAGATATAAGTAGAATACAACAGTATGAGCTACAGTATCTTCTCCACTTCTTCGTTTAAAAAAATACAGGATGTATTAGTTTTATTGTAAATCAAACTTTTTAAATGACTAAATTTATATGAAATGTATTAAAATCATCTAGTATTTGAAAAAAAAAGAGGGACGCTTTGGAACAGAGTAATGAATCTTGCACAACGTTGAGAACTTAAAATCGTAACGACTGCATTGATCAAGACGAGTCAATAAGAATCGAATACAAGGAGCCAGGAATCTTTATCAAAAGTAACATGTTCAAGGTGAACTGACACATGTAGAATCTGAATTAACTTACAACAATAGCTAGACTAGAAATAATATCACATATCATATTACAGTTCCAATGTTAACCTAAAGAAACAAAAGACTACGTAGCCAAAACCATTTGCCACCCAAAGAATGTTCTCAGGTATCATATACCATTTCACTAAGACTGCCACCAGACAAGAGCACATGAACTGGAGGTAAATTTCAAAGAAATCGACCGGTTTCAGACAAGGTGATGTGCGTGCGTTAGTCAATGGTGCCCATTTGTACAGTGATATACCACGGTGGATGGCAGAACAATACACTTGCTTATTGTACAGCAGTTTGCTTCAGACTTCCGTGGCTGCTGAGTGCACATGAAGCAAGATCAATGCGGCAATGCCAACTGCCGAGTCTACAGAGGCTCAGTTCACAAGTAATTGCTCTGATCAGCTCAATCCAACATGTTGCTATTTCAGTCGCTTGCTTTGACCGCATCAGTTTTTGTTTCATCAGCATCCTCGCCAGCAACTTCCTTTACCGGTTGCTGTACATCAGTGCCATGGCCAACTTGTTCAGAAGATACTTCAGAGTCAGCGGGCTCACTTCCATTAACACCAGGCGAAGCTTCAGAAACAGAATTGTCCAGATCAGATGAGACTGCTGGTTCGCCTACTGTTCTCTCTGCCACTAATGGTTCATCTGCCGTTTTCTCTGCCACTATTTCAACTGATAGGGCTGAAGATTCTGCCGCTGCAGAGGCAACCTCATCTGTACCTACTTCAGTATCACCATTTGAAACATCTGAATGCCGTTCTGCAACTTCTGTATTTTGCAATGGCTCATCCACCATACTACAGTTTGGATGTTCGGTACATTCTGCTACATCCTTTGACTCAGTACTGCCATTTCCAAGGCACACGGTATCCATTTCATCCTCAGTGCCAACGAGTTTACCATCATCAGCTTCCTCAGTCTCGGTCTCTAGGGAAGTCTCCTTAGGCTCTATGGAAGTCTCCTCAGTCTCTAGGGAAGTCTCCTCAGGCTCTACGGAAGTCTCCTCAGCCTCTAGGGAAGTCTCCTCAGAATTGGGTGACGATGAAGGGTCAGAACCAGATAAACGGTCATTCATGCCCCTCTCTCCATCAAATGTGAACCAGTTTGAATTTGTAAAGAGGGAGCTGCTTTATAAAGACATAGATACATAATCTATCAGCCATTACATATAAAGACAAAGAAAGAGTGAGAAAATATTTCACGACAGCAAATTACCCATCCTGGTCATCTCCCAGACGCAGAGAAGATATTACCACCTCAGCTGATTCGTCATCAAAATACACATCCTAAAAGAACAATGGAAAATACAGCCCATAAGATGCCAGAATCTCAACGTTATTCTACCTGAAGAAAAATAATGTAAGTCAAATTTATTGCACTCTACTGACTATCCAAAATGTCCAATTTCCATAAAAAGAAATACTCCCTGACCCAACATATAGCTACCAATGTATTATTTCTCTTCATTCTACATGGAGTTGACTGAATTAAGTTCAATGTTCAGGAAACTGAAGCAAACACCTATCACATTGCTTGTTACAACCAACTAAAATGAGCAGGAAAGCAATAATGAGATATTTCACCCTTAAGTATTACCTCATCATCCCGTTCAAGTGACCCTTGTGCCTGCATTCACAAAACCAACATGTATCATCAATACATAGCAGTACCCTAGAATGTCTACATGTACAAGACATTACAAAAGCAAGCACGGAATTATTAGCATCGTCACAGAGCCAACTGGTCATGCTAATGGAGTAGAGAAATATGAGATGCAAGGGAAATGATATTTCCCCCCGCAGGTGACAATGTAGGCACTGGGAAATAAAATATGTTGAGTAGACACATTCACACACCTCTTCAATGTCATCGTTGCTGTATATCCCATAGCGAAATGCCTGACTCAAGTTGTTAGCAAGAGCTGCCACATCATAATCCCTGTCTCGGAAGTCATCATCATCACTATCCCTACCACGATCGTGTAGTGATGTTGGGCGCCTGCCTCAACCAAACATGGCAACTATGTTTAGATAAAATGAAAGCAATCAATAATATATATTATAGAAGAAAAGATAAGAAAAAGGAACATACCCACAAGCCCAATGATAAACATTCTCCACTTCATTACGTTTGACTAGCACATTTGTTTGCCATTCAACCCACTCGGTATTTTCCTATTAATTAAAATGAGAAAAATGTTCAACACACAAGGGTCAGCAGAAAACCACTAATACCTTTAAACCAAAGATTCCTAGATGACAAAGGAAAAATAACCTGTAAGTGTGCCTGGATCGTGCCGTTACTGTTTCCCAACTGAATAAGCTTATTAGCTATTCTAGTCATGTGACCAACATTGCCAATTCTTGGAGGGGCTTTGTCTTCGGAGGGTACGGTAGGCTGAGCATAGAAGTCATAAAGAAAGATGAAAAGGAATTCTACCTCTAGAATGAAGTAAAAAATTTACACCATATTAGTAACATACCCCTGTAGACTCAGTCGACAAAGTAGAAAGTCTTTCCGCAACAAGAATTTTACCAACAATGTCACACTCAATAAGAACATGCTCAACGAGCTCAGTTCTTTTACCCTCCAGGCAAGAAACAATTATATTCTCAACATGGTGGTGCAAAAAGTTATTATATGGATACCTGTGTTCCAACAATTATAAACAAGGGGTTTTGACTAGAGAAAAATAGCTTTGCAAAAAATAATGTGCAAACTTACTCAAAGAACAAATCAACTGAGCGCTTTATTGCTGATTGCCTTATTAGCTCTTTTTCAGCAGTTTCACTACCAATTGTAAGCAGCACAGAGATGAACTCTACAATCTGAAAGATGCAAGATAAATCCAGCTTAGAACCACAATGAGCAGGAAAACAAGACATGGAACATTAAAATTGATAAAATGAAAACCAATAAATACCATGAAGAGTAAGAATGTACGCGAGCCCATCAGTTCAGGACTCAAACATGTATGCATGCCTAGGTTATTTATGGGCCTTTTTGGTCAGTGTCCTGTCACCCATATACCTGGTTAGGACTAAGGACACTGCCAGGATTGTGCTGGAGATATGTTTGCTTAGTGATCTGGAGGCGCAAATGTTAGTCCAGCCTCAATCTTCCTGGAAGCACCATTAGTCTGAGCCAGGTGATAAAAAATTGCTCAGAGGTGGATGGCAGCATCAATGGCACTTCCATAACCTTGTGCTTACAACATTAATACATCGTCTGCCACTGTAATCCACAGTAAAGTGCAGTCCAGGCCTCCAGGGTGCCATATTGACCCACACCAGCTACAGCATTTGTTATACAAAGCAATGATGTCGCACAGATACCAACCATTAAAGTATGAAGTTGTGTTCTTTGCTTGAGGCTTTCTAGTTTCTAGAGATTAAAGGATACCTCTCTCTTCCTTTTAGCGTTCAACATTCAATACCTAAGAAAGGCGCGTATGTGGAGAGGAAAGGGATGGATTGGATGGCAGTGTGGTTAGGGTGAATGGCTGAGTAATCTGGAAAAGAATATTTGCTGTGCCATTTCCTTTCAAGAACAAGCGTTCATTACTTGAAACAACACTTTTACTGTCTAGCACACGGAGAGTTCCCTTTCTGGTTTTAGTGCGGCAATTGAAAGGTTGAAGACAGGTTGGCCGGTTTGATTGGTTCTAAACCACTTGAAACCCAACCCACTTCCAAGGATGCAGTTTTAACCCTGGAACCAGCAAACCATTTAACAAGTTACACTGGTCTGGTCTGGAATGGTTTACGGGCTAAACCAGTTTGGATCCAACCCTGAACAGAGCTATTGGTGACTAAGCCTAGATAAATCCATGTAATACATAAATCCATCTGTATGATATATGTAGAATTCAATCATCAAAGTTAGTCGCTGAAGTCCATGGTACTGTAAAAGGACCATCATCCTGTACCTTCAGACGATGTTTTCCAAGAGGTGGGCGTAAACATCCATAAGTTGTTGGCAATACGTTTACAGCAGCAGAAGTATCCAATAACTTCAGCAAGTTGCCTAAAAAATTATGTCAGTCATACCAATAAAATCATCGACAGCATAGAATTTGAAAAGATTTCTAACATGTGCTTTTCAAAGGCCCAGAAATGATGAGGCAAGATTTTCAAAACCAAATAAATATGTACAAAATATCCAATACTCACCTAGACTCTCAAGCATACCATCAACTGTCTCTGGACTGGCAGTGACCAATGCTCCATGACTTAAGTTGCTTCTGAATGCTTGATAAGAAGCTGATGCTAGTCTTTTTGGATCCAGCAAAGATATGCACACAGATAATGAATGAACCAGAACAGATTTGGGTCTTGATTCTTCAAGAGCATGATGGAACAACCTCCCAACAAAACTGAAATTTCATAGAATATAACAAAGAAAAAAATTAAGTGACGAAATGGGAATTATAAACAATAAAATTCACACTTCTTAGTTAGACTGCATTTTAGACATTTTTGTAACTCATGGAGCATCCTCCTTTTTAGTAAACTGCACAGTATATGTGTTTCTTGGCAAAAGAAATACCAAAATAACTGAATTAAGATTAACATGTAGCCACAGAATATAGTTGGAATACCTTGGACTGCATATCTTCGCAGCAAGAGACGGAGGTGCACATCGCGTCACTGCACATAGAATTTCTGCAGCGTTGGCATGCACTTCAGGAGAATCCTGCTTGGAAAGAACTTACAGCATAACTGTTCTGCTAGGAAATACTTCTACCAATTTTTATACAACAATGGAAATGTAATTGGGCGGTACCAGTGAATGATACAATATTAATGGGAGGGGAAATTCTGTATAACCCTATAAAATATCATAGAAGTCTAAGTTGGCCCTCAACTATTAAACATCATCTTATCTCCCAGTATAAGTAACCCCAACACTACCGCTGCTGATGTGCCATCCTAACTAGCAGACATGCTGACTAAACAAGGCATTTCAGTTTCTCATGTTATGCTAGACATAATACAAACAAAAAATCGAACCCATCGACTATCACTGCTGGACACTGCCAGCCACCAACCATTGGAGCTATACGAGCAACTTCTCTCCTCTACACAACTCAGCTCCTCTGAGCCAGCATCAGGAACCAGTCAAGTTGCACAGAATGTGCAGCGAAAGAGTACAGTGAGTTGAACTGAATAAGTTTAGCAGCAAAGGCGGTCAAGTTCGACTCGCCAAAGGATGTTGATAAAGAGAGTAAAATGGGAGAGGAAATTACCAATTTGAGAAGTTTATGGATGATGGCAATAGTCCACGAAGAGATGATTGCACATAGAATAGTTTTTAACTATTTTTATTTTCATTTTTATTAGAAATGTCTAAGACAATGCTTAGTGTATTCCCACATGGAGCAATAACCTACATGAACTTAACCAAGATTGGTCACCTGACCTGCCCATCAGTGATTAGGCACTAACCTATCTAGAGCCTAGCGTTTTTAAGATCTGCCTATAAAACTAGATTAGGAATGAAGGTTGCACATGTTTTAGAAGTTTGGTAGGTTAAATACTTTGTTGCATTGTTGAGGGCTTCAAAGTTTAGAGGATGTATTTGACCACAAGTGACGCTGAGCTCACATTATTTATGCATCACCAGATTGCATTTTTGTTAGGCAGGTAGTTCCTCTGTTATCTTTGTTGCATAACTGAGATAGTCTTGTTAATTATGCCACATAGGTATCAACATCTCAAATACATACTAAATTTCTGTGCTTCTGATCATAGAAAAAAATAGCTTGAACAGGAATTTATGCTTACAATTTCCTCTTATGAAATCACAAGAATAATATACTGTGAACAACGATGCCAAATTAAGAAATAACTACATGTCCCTATTGCTTATGTGCTAAAATATGTTCCTGGGCAATAGAGCTTTTGTGACTTACCGATGAGCTAAACTTATCAGCAATCATTTCAAGGACATCTGTATTTTCTAACCACTGCAATGTATCACCATAGTTTGAATATATGTTCTCGTCAGCACCAATCAGACGTATGAGCACCTGACAAATTCCAGGGACAGCATCAACCAAGTGCACCCAATAGTACATTAATCAGAAAATGATTCTTGATAGAACATACCTCCATTATTGATGTGATGCCAATCAGGTCAACAAGCTGGACAACAATCTCTGGATGCCCCTATAAAAAGCAAGAAAAAGGTTATCTTCCACTGAAATGAACAGAAACTTACTGTAGCAGAAACACAGTGAAAGGGTAACACATTCCGTTTAAGCAGATTTCAGACAGGAAATAGTAGAGACCAAACCAAAACAGAGTAAATATTATAATTCTTTGTTAAACCAAACTATGAAAAATGAAGAGAATAAAGATATGATGTTGCACATTGTATGTCGAAGGCAATTTATAAATTACCCATTGCTTAAAAAAAAGAACATGAGGAATACCTGAACATAATTCATAAGTGGGGCAGTCTTCCGCAGCATCAAACATATTACCACCTAGAACACATAATTGATTGAACTGAGTTCAGGCTCAGCATAAAAACTACCGAATGCAAATGGCAAGAAAACTTCTGCAAGAAACCTAAACATAGCTTATGTCGTGGTACAGACACATAATGGATAGCAAATTAAGTTACCTTACTGAAATAACCAGATAATAATGTGCTATGTGGGTGATCAGGTTTCACAAACGAGAAAAGTAAGTCCATTAGCTGCAACACAAAAAGGGAGAAAGGGGTAATAACATAAGCTAGTCAAAATCTACAGCTTAAAATATTCCACAGAAAATTCTAACAAGAATGCAAACCTCTTCATCCTCTACGAGAGTCCTCAAAATGACATCAATTTCACAAGTAAATATTTCACAAGCAATAAAAGGGAACCTACAAGGAGTTGAGAAAAGTTTGAGTAAGTGCAAAGCTATGGTTTTAAACAAAATGACGACGACATTAAATGTCATACTTGAAAGAGCGCTTTTTTTCGTTGTCCTCTGGAACTTCTTCCACAACATAACGAAGCAACTGTTCCACCTGGGCCTTGTCACGTAAACTACAAATAACAATCCAAGCATTACATATGGGGAAAGCGGTCCTATTTAGGTATACAGTATACTAAGCATCATCATAGTGTATTGCGCAAGAAAGGAAACCCAAATAAGGTTTCATTATATTAGTAATGCATCCATACACAAAGTCCACTTCTTTGCAGATGACAAACAAAACCAAAATATATATATATAAGTGTCTCCCAAAAAAAAAAGCCTAACTGGAATACAATTTTATGTGCATGCAAGTGAGCACCTTCATCTTCCATATTTTAAACTGTGCAGAGACAAATACAATTGTTTATAAGCACTCCTTTTGATTACTGTTACTTTAGCAGGCAACTCATTTACCATGATTGCACTATATGTCTCAAAACTCACATGTGAAGCTACAATAATGTAACTATCACGTAAAAAGTGCAAATAAAAGAAAGGCAGGCTGCAACAGTAAATTAAACGTTCCATTCATGTCACTAAAACTGATAAAAGAAATTAATAAGAAAATTACAAGTTTATGAGTCGTGAATTCAGTGCTTTGCACTCCTGAATAATTTCATCCTCATCAAGAAGTTCTTCCAATGTAAAATTTTCTTTGTCCAGAATTGTATCCACCTGAAACAATAGAACATCAAGTTAGCAAAGTGAAGAACTTCTTTTGATAATAAATGTGGAAGAAACACAAGATCTACATGGTATGAGTTATGTGCAATGACTATTTAGAATAAATAATTCATGTTGACTGTGGTCAAGCTTTTCCTGATCACCTCACAAAAGGAATTTGGCAATATACTAAGTTGCAGCTTGTACATAAAATGAGCATTCAGTGCAAGGACATATTGCACTAAATACACTATTCCAGCACACCATACAAATCCTTTCTGCAACTGTAGCAGCGCCCAACGCGTAGGACTCTTCATACAAAGACTTGAGGATGCTAACAAACATTTGTCAATAGCAAATGCTCATAAAACAGAGTCCCACACAATGCACGAGTTTCAGTCTAAACAACGCAAGTGCAATAAAATGAATCTCCTGTCATCCGAAGCTGTGACGAAACCTAACCAAATCCGAACCAAGGCGTATCGCTCCTTTCTGCAACACGCTCGATCCCGCAAGCACCATCAAATCCATGGAAGCAGCATAAGAATGTACTCACCACCGCAAAATCACACACACCAGACACCACACAGCCGCAGGCAGGGCTCGCGTACACCACGAACTTCCGGGGAAAATTATTCAAAGCGAGCGAGCATTACAACCCAACGGCCGAATCCTAATCCAATCCAGCGACACAATCCGAAAACAAGCAAACAAACAACCAAAACGACCACACCCGCAGCTCTCAGTCACAGCGCCGCACACCCACGCGGCCAGCCTGAGAGAAGCAGCACGGAGTGGCGAGAAGGAGGAGGAGGGGGAACTCACGGGCGAGGCCGCGGAGAGGCCGGTCATGCGCCAGAACATGGCGGCGGCGGCGGCGGGATGAGCGGCGGCGGATCTAGGGTTTGGGGGCGCCGGGGAGCGCGAATCCGCGGGCGGGCCCGCGCGAATCCGGGCGGCGGCGGCCGAACTGGGCGGCCGGGGAGGGCGGGGCGGATCGGGAGAGCGGGCGAGCGGATCGAATTGGGATCGCGAGGTGGGGGAGGCAGGGACAGGGAGAGGGGGCGCACGCACGCACACACACGAGAGGATGAAAAAAGAGCACGCTTTTTTCTATTCGGGCTTCCGTTTCCGTCCCCCGTTTGTTTGGGTAAAGTTTGATTTGGGTTGGATTGGTTTGGGGAAAAATGGCCTGTTACTTTCGCCGAGGCAGGTGTGGCTGGCAGGTGACACACGGATCGGTCAATGATCAGGCAAAGAGTTTTTGCTTTGGTTTATTTCAAGTGCCTAATGTTCCCTCTTAAAATAGTATCAAATCTTTATATTAAGTGGCTTTCAAACTTTGTGCATATATTTTGCTGATTTTAACTGCATGATACTGTAGATGATTTTGATTTGTGTCCGTTTCAAATTTGTAATTATACATAGTTAGGATAGCATTCTTTTACATTTTATGCCTAAATGCCATGAAAAAATGGTGCATCTATCAATATGTAAATCATTGATTTATTATTAGATCCATCACTTTCAGGTATAGTATAGCTAAGAGCAAGCCCAACGCAGGCGTATATCACTGTTGGCTTCAGATTGTAGGTTTGTTTTGTTTGAGGCTACAGGTTTTCCAATGGAGACTACTATGCTTTTTTGACTTCTAGACCACCATTCACCCACCCATCATTTTTGTTGGGCAATGGCATGCAAGTAAGGCTATCAAAAACTGTGCTACACCACCATCTCTCTCCTGAGGCAACCGCATCTTCTGCAAGCATCTCTGACATCTATCAAGCCACTAACTTTAGTACAACCTGGCATCCGAACCTAGGTGGCAAACCCAGGCACCCAGCTAAATCACTGTGTTGGGCCTGCCCTAAATGGCGTTGTTTCTTTAAGGTTAAACGTGATATGCCATCACAATTCACACATGGCATGGTGCAAAGTGTAAACTTAAATGGATTGGATGGTAAAAGCAAATGGCAAACAACATAGAAAGTGCCTTTAACGATATTCTCCCTACATAGTTATCAACTAAGTGGCCATCGAAAACAACCACCTATATAAATAAATGTCTGAGGCAGTGTTGCGGTGTTGCATATCATCCACCCTTGATAGGCCATCAAAACATGTTTCGCAGCTTTTTCTTAAAACCAACATTGGCCATATACTCACATTACTAATTTGGTATGTGAAAATAAATTCCCATATTAGACAGAGATGGTTGTAGCTTGGAGCATCGGCTGCAGTCGTGCAGATGCACCATAATTCCATAAATCTCTTGGAGAAGGTAAAAAACACTGCCACGGCCAATGCTGCACATTGGGTGGTCCATTCAATCTTTTACAGTTCTGCACTCTCAGCTTCAGATCCAACATCCGTGCCCATGCTCCCACTCACGTGACCTCGAGCTTAATCTCAAAGTAGGCACGATACGATTGAGATGGTATATGCGTTTTGCAGTTTATAATCTCCGAATGTATATTGATGCCTACATTTCATCTCAAATCTTATTATATTTATGGATAACTCTGACAGGTAATTATCTCAAATTAACACACATTTCATATCTAAAAAAATACTTTAGAAACCTATACGCGTTTACATGTCGCCATCAGTACATGATGTTTTACAACAGACAATTTGACGTTGGAATCAGAGGCAGAGATTCAGAGAATGTAAATTTAATCAAGAAACTTATAATGTGAAGAAAAAAATAATGCCATAAATATGGTAAAGGGTTGTGCTCAAAGTAGCCTTTCCCTTTCGCAAAAAAAAAGTAGCCTTTCCCATGCATTTAATCACGACCAAGCATTGAACAGGAAAACTATATGTCGGGTGTAATCCAGGATAGCCTCTGGACACTGATAATATATTGTGATGATAGCATCATCATGTCGTGAGAAACATGCTGTTAAAATCTACATGAATCTTTTCACGAAGTCCAGCCACATAATTCAATTATGGTCCTTTATATTTGTACCACTAACCTCATAGTAACAACCTTCCTCACAAACTGGGATTCTGTGATCTATTCAATACTAATATGACTGTATTGACTTAAAATCATCGCCAAAACCTATTTAAAGAAGTTCTAAACATTTGAAGGGAAGGGTATTCACGTGGAACCAGTTTATACTTTGCCTACTTACAATGGTAATCACAGCCATTCAGGCAAAGGTCACGCACAAATGGCAGGCGAAACTGCTCCAGATTGACTAACAGCAACTTCACTGCACCTGCTGATACCTTCAAATGCCTGGACGCACACTCCTGAGAAGCCCATCAGAGCATGGAACACATTTGGAAGGCTCGTCTGCAGATTGTTCAGCGTAATGGCTCGGCTTGTCCTTACAGAGTTTAGGTATCTTGCCTTCTCCTCCGCAACCTGCTTTCTAAATGCATCCAATTTCGTTTCATTCTTTGATACTGAATAGTGATTCTTATTTGGAGGCTGAGCTGAGTTTTGCATTGCATTTTCACTGTGTTTCTCCAAATGGGTCTGGAACTTGCTCTCCATGTTATCTGATTTTTTCTTCAGTTGGCGTTCTTCACTCTGTTGTACAACTATAGAGTGTATGACTGACATAAAAGTCTTTATTGCTTCAGCTGCTACCTGTTTGTGTACAGAAAAAATCCATCTTTTAAATAAGGGCCAACTTTTTAAAGAGATGAGCTTGTGAAAACAGCTAAATGGTAAGTGCGATGAAGTTCGTGTCAGATAAGTACTAGAGCTTCAGTTCATAAATGAAGAGTTCTTAGGATTCTTGTTCAACAAAAAATGATACATTCTTAACCAAAAGTTCCTGAAAGTTGGATTTCGACTGAAAGAGAAGACAAAATTGGTTCTACTATACCTTCTCAGGTAGCCTCTCAAGAGCACGCTGGAGTTCTTCGGAGAGGCTACGGATTCCAGATGAACTTCTCATTAAACCATCATCATCAGGAAGGCAGTCCGTGAGTTTAATCCATTGGTTAAGGGTGCTTATGTATTCACGCTGCAA
This sequence comes from Alloteropsis semialata, assembly GCA_004135705.1. Lineage (NCBI taxonomy): Eukaryota > Viridiplantae > Streptophyta > Magnoliopsida > Poales > Poaceae > Alloteropsis > Alloteropsis semialata. The sequence continues at coordinate 35,675,891 of CM014274.1, forward strand.
TGCAATGAGATTGCAGAAGGCACCGTGCCATCCAGAGACCTCAATTTCCAGCTGATATGTTGCTTGACAATGAGTGTCACTTGTTGGCTCATTCCCAGGTGTGTTGACTAGGAGACTAGCTTGCTGGGCAATATGGTTCTGGACCTGATGACACTCGTACATCTTTCTCCACATATGCACAAGCCTAAGTAAATAGAAGAAGGTTCAGAAACAACACAAATGAAATAGTAAGGACTAGAAAACATAAAAAAGATAACATTTGATGCATTGACACTGAGCTACAATTAACTTTCTGCCATCATTCATTAATCATTAATCCAAGGGACACATTCCATGACAGAAGTCACACTATGCATGAGGTAACTATTAACTAATTCAACCTTGGGCACTTAGGCTCTTGAGGTCGCTGGTCGTTTTTGTGATGTCTTTGTGGCGCGTCTGTTTGTTAGTTTTTTGTTGTTAGTGTAGGTGTGTGTGGGGGGTCTCTTGTACTCGAGTAAGGTTTGGCCATATTCGTGTACCCCTTTTTTCTACCTTAATGAAATGACACGCAGCTCTCCTGCGTAGTTTGAGGAAAAAAAACTATTAACTAATTGCAAAAATCCTCCAGTATGACTACACTCATGTCATGGGCGGGCGCTTCAAGGACATCGTCTACACAAGGCGGCGTAGGGCGCGTGACGTTCGCAGGGCCGCTGAGCGCGCTGCACGCATGGACCAGGAGGCCGCACGTCTGGTCCAGGAGGGAGCCGGCCCTAGTGGCTAAAGATAGAAGGATAAGATTTGATTTGTTACTTTCTTAGTTGAGTCCTTAAGTTTAGGAAAGGATGGTTTGGCCGCCGGCCATATATTCATTGTACCGGACTCTGTTTTGATTAAGCAAGATTAATTCCATCTAGTCTCTACCTCTCTCTCTCAAGCCGCCGGCCAGGGGGTATAACCCGTCCAGCGAAGAACGGCGAGGGGGCATAACCCCGCCAGCTACCACGGATCGAGACTACGAACTACGTAGTCGAGGTCCGGCCAGTCAAGGATTTGACGCCCTTGACAACCTGGTATCAGTAGTCCGGCGATCTTCCTCCTCCACCAAGCCCTCCACAGCCGCCGTACCCCTACACCACAGCTTGCCGCCATCTTCCTCGGCGTCGTCAGCCATGGGCGATCAGCCCTCCCTCGCTGACATCATGGCAAA
>CM014274.1:35678082-35743072 GCA_004135705.1 Alloteropsis semialata
TCCGCTGTCCTCATGAGCTCTCTTTAAACCCGCCGGGCTCGACGGCCGGCTAGCCCATCCACGTCGGCTCAAATTCCGTCGGCCTTCTGATATGGATCCACCGGCCCTCGCTATCGCATCGGTGTCGCTTCGTTCCCCGCGAGGCACGCGTCGGCGCTCGATTCACAGGAAACATCGCGAAGCGCCTCGTCTCCTCCGTCTCTACTTTCTCCCGTCGCTTTCTCTGCTCTCATATCCACCACGAAAAAAAAGCCATTCTGCTCTCTCCCTCGTATCCCTCCTCCCCTTCCACCACAGCTGCCCTCCTCGGCTCGTAGCGGCTGCAGCCACGCACGGACGGACGACGTCCACAGGCAGCTGGGCGCAGACCTGGTGGCCTGCGGCGGCGGCGGCGGCGGCCAGCGGGATCAGGCGGCGGGCGGAGGGCCGGAGGCGCAGCAGCGGGCACATGGAGGCACCAGCCAGCGGGATCAAGAGGCGCAGCAGCGGGCACACATCGGCGGAGGTGCGCAGCCTCCACCTCCTAGGATGCGATGGTGCCCGAGGTCTGCTTCCTCGCAGGTCAGGTCGGCTTTCTCTCCTGTACTGTCCACCTTCGACGTCTCACAAGTCCAACAGGATCCACTCCGGCGTCTTTCTCTCCCCATCGTCATCTCATCTCACAGCACCATGACGACCCAGACCCAGACCACACAGGGGTTGCTAGTCGTGCGGCGGCATCTGCAGCACCACCTAGGCCCATCACCCTCGCCCTGATCCGCCGCCGTCGCAGCTTCAGATGCCAGCGCCGCAGCGGGGCGCCCCTGCTCCTGCTTCCGTTCCTGCTCTGGCTCGACCCAAGCTCTGGCCCCAGCCTCTGCTTAGGTTAGGTCGGCTGACCGGGAGGCGCTCAGCATCCTGTCGTGCAAGCGGTGGACCGTGCCTCTGCATCGACAAGCTGCTGGTGAGTCTCGTTGCAGTTGCGGCCGTGCAGCTCTGCCTGGCGGCGCTTGCTGCCGACATCCACAAGGGCTGGGCGCTGCAATCAGTTAGTTCTGGTATGCACAAAAAATGAATTCCCCTTTGTTTATACATTAGTACATTAGTGTTCGAGCAGAGTATTGAAAGGTAGTAAACGTGTTATGCTTCTCGTGTTTACTATTACTATTACAGTCCTTCATATCGCAGAGCTCACAATAAAGGACGTATTTAGTTATCCCATGTGTGCTCTAATGGACTTCATCATGGATTAGGTTTGTGCCTAATCACACTTTTAATGCTCCTTTCCCTAGATCTATTTACGGTTGTGCAATTGTGTTGTCCCCTGATTTAATATTACAGACAAAGAGGATTAGATATCAACTATCGAGCCATCATGCTGAAGCANTCACATAGCTCCTCTGCCATCTTTGAGTAGCATGCCCTACCATATCGACACTGTTAGCAAGCCTAGAGCTGGGACTTGGGCCGGGCCGCCCGGCCCGGCCCTCTCGTGCCTCGTGCCACTTTGGGCCTAAAGTTTTAGGCACGTCGTGTCGTGCCGTGTCAGCACGGTGAGCCTTTGGTTAAGCACAAGTACGGCCCATGGCACGGCAGCCTGCCTTCGTGCCGTGCTGGCCCGCACGGCCCTCGTTACATGTCTTTGTCTTATTCAGGTGCTACTATACATATATAGATAGTCACACCGCATCAAGAGTGAATCAATGATCTTTGTGGATAATCCATTATATGTGGTGAGAGAAAATAAGATGATAGATAAGCACAATGCTACGATTCAAATTTTACTCTATAGAGAAAATTTATTTTGTTATATAGACATTGTAGATGAGAGATAGGAAACTAGTATATATATATATATATATATATATATATATGTGTGTGTGTGTGTGTGTGTGTGTATGTATGTATGTATGTATATATGTATGTATGTATGTCAGATGATGAGTTATAGACTACTCATGGGCCATTGTCGTGCCGTGCCGACCCAAGTACGGCCCAACATACTGTGACACCCCGGTGTCACTAATGTAATTAAAACTCTTAATTAAATTAATTAAACTCATTATGACATGCATCATTGCATAATTGTGGTGTTTATGCATAATTGTGTGTATGTGTTGACTTAGTCAACCAGAATAATCAAAATAGTCAAAATACAAAAATTGTACTAAAATATCGCAAATAATGTCAACTACATGTATATGAACTCAAATGAGTATGGAAAGTTCAAACAAAAATTCGAAATTTGATTTTTAACTCCTTCGATCGTCATTTCATGTGTTGCGAGTTTTGCTTTTTACCCTTCTCGAGAGGCTAATATATTTATATTTTGCCTACACACTTGAAATTCCACCAATATAAAAGTTGGAGTACAAAGTACCCTCTTTACAATGGTGGTGATGGGGATCAAGGAAAACTTGGTTTGGTCATTCAAAATCTTGGCCAAAATCGGGTAAAAACTCTGAATTTTCAACACTTGGACGAAATCGACTTAGACGAAATCGGCTAAGTCTGAAAACGTGGTTTTTGCCTGTTTTCTTCGCCCCGTAACTTTCAAACCGCTCCCCAAAAGGAGTGACATTCTTTGTAAGAGTTGTAGCCTAATATACCAGCTACAACTTTTGTATTGGACGATCTCGATGTTTATATGTAAATGTTAGAGAAAAAGGTCGTCGAATTTGGGCCGAAATCAATCGATACAGACTTAGAAATTTCAGTTCGTCAGTTTGACAGCATTTTGGCCGGTTTTCTCCACGATTTATCTCTCAAATCATTGATCAAACACTATAACTCCCTTTGTAGAAGTTGTAGCCTGATGTGCCCTCTTTAACTTTAGTATTGGGCGAATCAACTTTTTATGTACAAAAAGTGGAGTTTAAGGCAGTGGAAGTTGGATCCGTGAGCTGAATTGAACTCTGAAGATTTCGGAAATTCGAATTTTTGGCTGAGAATTAGGGCCTTGCAACTTCCAAACCGTTGAGCAAATGGTATAAGTTCCTTTGTAGGAAGTGTAGCCCTATGAACCATCTACAAACTTTGTATTCGTTGCTCCTGGAGTTTCTACATGGAATCGTGAGAAAAATTGAAAAGAAGCAGCTGCGTCGCTCGGCCTAAGAAACTGAATCGGCAGACATTCAATTCAGCAGAAGGATCGTCGGGAGACCGACTCGACGACCACGGCGGCCTCGACGCCGTCGATGCCGCGAGACTTGCATCCAGCTGTCCACACGCGTGTCCTCGCACCATTGCGCCGCTTGTGCCGAGCCAGGTGTCCGTCGAGCTGGCGCGATAAGGATTACCGAGCTCCGAGATCAGTAAAGACTCCGGTACTTCCTCGGCCAAATTCACCCCCCCCTGATCCACCATCCTCCAATTAACCCTGCCATTCACTCAACCACCTCGCCAGCTCCGCCCTCGACCCCTCCGCTTACTCCGCCATAGCTTAGCCGCGGAGGATTTCGCGTTTTTCAGACCGCCATTGCCAAAGCCGGCCGAGCTCCAATCCTCCCGAAATCGTAGCTCCTTGCTCATCCTCCATTCAATCCAAGACTCAAGACGCAATCCCCATGGCCTCTTGACCCTCCCCGACCTATTCCCCATCTTATTTTGGCCACCAGTGCGCCCAGCCGCTGTCACCGCCGCCGGCCGCAGCCTGCTCGCGTGGGCAGCCCAGGCCTTGCGCCGGCCGGGCCCCTGCGGCGGTCCAGCAGGCTTGGGAGGGCCGGGTGGCGCCCCTGCAAACGCGCCCGGGCCTGGGGGGAAAGCCGGCGCCGGCCCTACAGCAGAACCGAGCAGAACCGAGCTGCTGCTCCTGTCCATCCGAAGGTAGAAGATGATGGAGTAAAAGGTGAGAAGATACAAACTATAGGGGTTTTCCATAAGATTCAAGGACTTATGTGTGAGGTGGAAAACTTGCAGGGACCTAGTTGTAAGTTTCTGAGGACCTATTCGCGAGGAAAGGACCGATCTGCAATTACTTTCAGATTCTCGGGGGCCTGGATGTAAAGACCGATTTCACTATTCACTTTTTCTTCCCTTTTGAATTCGGCTGAAACTTAATAAATCACCAAAGATCACACAAAAATCGTAAAATAACAAACTTGGACTTTCTAGAATCTTTGAGAAATTATCTTTCCAATGGTGACTCATATGCATGTGTAATCTGTGTGATTCCCAATGTATTTTTGTATGTATGAAGATGTGCTTGAGAGAGTGTTTATTGCTTTATAAATCATAGGAATGTGCTAAAAATGCAAAACCACTTTTTGTAGATCTGTTGTGATCAGTAGAGTTGAGTTGAGTATCTGTCGGCTACAGTTTATTCATGATTTTGGTAGATTTGGAATTAAGTTGATTCTAACTAAGTGAGGGTGGATAAATCACCAAATATTCTATACAACTCAGAAAAATATGAAAAATTCACATAAAATGTCTCTAGTAGAATAGTAGTTGCAGTAAAAATTTCAGCTGCAGAAAGTTTTTATGGAATTTATTATGAGTTTCTAATTGATGATAAATGTTGGCTGTTAAGGAAAAATTGAAAATAAATGGGTAAAATGCTGGAAAATTCCTGAAAAATAGTTTTTGCTGTCAAGAACACTGAAACATGTTTACCTTAGCTTTTGGTTATGTAAAAATGTTTTCTAGGATTTATTTGGTAAGAACTAGTTAGGAAATGCTTAATTAATAAATGGTTTTCTTGTGGTAAAAATAATTCTACAAACATGTAAAGCACCCAGGAGTGTTGAATGTTAGATTTAGCAATTGAAACTCCCTTGTATTACTAGTGGTTATTTATAGATGTTTTTGTTTAATGTATGTAGTAAGTTAAGTGATTATAACACATTTAAAAAGAGTTAATAAGATTTCTTTATATGTTATTTCAGAATTGAATTAAGTTTAATAAGCAATTAAAAGCAACCCACCTAGCTTTCTTTTTGAGCTTTTAGTTTATTTATAATCCATAAATGATTGTCCAGTGATGTATTAGTGAGTTGTTGCAGTAATTTGGTGATTGTTTTCTTGTTCGCTGCTGCATCTCATGCATCCGCATTTTATGCAGAGCAAACCCTTGTTGACGGAGTATACGAGATCGAGGTCAAGCCCGAGGACGATCCAGATGATGCTGAGTTGAACACTACTGCTGCACAAGACCCGAACCAAAGTTCGGAAGGGCCCAAGGCCAGCGGTGATCAGGAAGGCAAGCCCCGGAGCATAACCCACTGTTCAAACTAACTCTTCTACTTTGTGCCTTACTTTGTGCATTTAAGTTTTGAGGAGTTGAATGAAACCCTAGTTGCATGATCCCTAGGTACCTATGTCCTAATACTAGTATGTGTAGGTCGTTTAGACTGCCATGCTTAATTAGGATCGGTAGAAGTCGAGTGATTGCCTTGTCACTCGCGAGAGATAGGTTTTTACTTTATTATCAGTTTATGAAGTTCGGCAAGCGGGGCTTGTGCGGTATTTATGTTTGATTGAACACCCCGCTTGCACAGAAAATTGTTGGCTAAGGCATTGATTGTGTGGCGATGTTGGTCAAGCTTTTGAAGGTACTAATCGTATGCCGGGAAATGTGGTAAACTGGTAAACCTAGTACTTGATTCAAACTGACGTCTGACGGACATGTCCACTCCATTGGGCGAGGATGATGATGGCGAGTGTAGCAGTGGCCGCGGCACAGGTTTGCCTGGGGCACCTGGGGTTCGTTGGGGCGTGCACTCGGGTGGAGTGGTATCTGATGGCAGATGGCAGGGAGAGATGGGGACGGTTGCCTCGTGAGGTCCTGGGTGTCTCTCACGGGTCGTACGATTAGGTTGTCCCATGCATGGTTAAAATCAACTCGAGTTGTCCGTCCTTCGCGGTTACATGAAGCTGCTTGATCTCTTTTCATACATCAATGTCCTTGGGCCAAATGGGTGGAAGTGTTGTTAGATGAGAAATATTGATAATTGGTTAATCAATTGTTTTTTGGCACTGATTGTTATTGGATAGTTTGGCAAATCTAGTAATGGTTAGTCTCATTTTAAAACTTGGCTAAAATATTGAAAATAGGGATCAACTCGTAGATGCTTTTTGGCAAAACAAACCCCTCAGCCATAAAGCCTTGCATGTCTAGAGTTTAACCTTGTCGGGTAAGTCTTGCTGAGTATTAGTACACTCAGCCTTGCTTGTGGCTAATTTTTCAGATAATGGTGATGGTTATGACCCTGTTGCTGCCCTGACTTGGCCATGTACGCTTCCTGATGGTTGGTCCGTGGAGTTGGTGCCGTCTGAGTCCGACTCAGGCCGCGGGAATTGAATGTCATATGTGGGCTCCATATGATGTTATGTGTATATACGTTTAGACTTCCGCTGTATTATAACTCTGGTTTGTAATAACTAAAACATATGCACTATATTTGTATAATTATCTATGTGAACCCCGTGTTGCAAAATTTGTGATGAGTTGTACTGCCTGAGCCCATCTTCGAGTGGGACTGCTGCTATTTCGTTTCGGTCGAGAGAAAAGGTGGTTTAATCGGGAAGGTATCCGACGGATTGCACGATTAGCTCGGTTTAAGGGCATGGAGCACTGCTATGATAGTGGGCCCATTCTTTTAAACCGGATTAATTGGGGCGGTCTGCCACAGCTGGTATCAGAGCCGAAAAATAGGCAGCGGGTGGTATGACAAGTCTTATAAATATTTTCTTGATTTGCAAAACCTAATCTGGACTTTTGAAAACATCGTTGGTTACGCTAGGGTTTGATGAGAGTAGAACGTGAGCCCTAGGGTATATATGGGTAGTCTTCAAGTGGCTTATATAGTATATGTATATCACTGACTCCCAGCACATTTATTTTCTGCAATTTCAATTCTGTAACGACGCAAACAGACGTCAGGTGAGTAAATGGTCGCCCATTGCCAGAGGGTGTGAATACTGGACGTTGTTCCCCAAGCAGTGGCCTACTTGAGGTGCAGTCAATATAACATCTTTGGTGTTATAATGACTGTAGTGCTTTTACTTTACTGGTGGAATTGTTGCTTCTATAGTGAGCAACAGAGTGTGGTTATCATATGCGGGCAACCGCATATGCGTCACCCATGTGGCGTGAGGTACATGGGGGCTGTTCGTGAGTGCTGGCACGAACGGTTCAGTGATGAAAATTTTTCTGCAGGTACACTAACCACGAAGCCATAGTTTTGTGTTCGCTAGAATATCGAATAGATATTATAAGGAGAGACGTATTATATGTGCCACCGATAACTAACCCCGTAAGTCCAAGAATACTTGGCAGTTGTTTCTTTTTGTGAGGACAAATAGGTCGATTCATGCATGCATCATATCATGAATAATATATAAATCATGAAATCATTAAGATATGGGTTAATGAGCCTCTAGGAATTTCTTAAAAATTTACCATTGAGGGAGTTCATATCAAATACCTAAGGGTGATCGAAAACCTTTTTGACCCTGTCTGTTGGTATGAGCTTTTCGACCAACAAGACCACCCCAACTGCAAAGGATCAAATTAGAAAAGTTATTCCAAATTTCATTTTTTAGCCTCTGTCAAAATTTCGAAATTTTTGGCCTCACCAATTGGGAGTTATGACAGTTTTACCATTGTGCTGATTTCTGTCAACTTTGTGCAGATCTGATTGCAGCAATGATTTCCCATTTTTAATGATGTTTCCTTTGAAACTCAAATATAACAAAGTTGTTGCCAACTTGATGCTCTAATTGTTGCCAAAAATTCAGGTCATTTGGCCCAGTGGATGAAGAGATATAGACTTTTTACTAGCTCTCTGTTCTGCTGAAATTCTGGATGCACTAGTCATCAAACTTTAAGGATTTGAACCTCTTGCTAATATATTTAGCCCTGTCATAGAATACCAAAGTTGTAGATAACTTATCTAGGAACATTCTGGTGAAATTTCATGATTTTTGGATTACTCAATTTTGAGCTATGAATTTTTGAAATTCAGTCCAGAATCTGTCCATTTCGAGTTATGCCATTTCATAGCTAAATGTTTGGACTAAACTCTATTTTGGTTAAATTCTTTCAGATGGCCGGTCCTAGCAACCGTACAATGCACATTGATGAGCAAGGGCGTTAACACTCCACTTACCTCCACTTGGGGGGTTTTCCCGCGCTTCTGTGGGAGACTGTGCAGCGCTGCGGATACACCGAGCCGCCCCGCTATGTTGGGGTGCACCGCGTCGTGTGGAACGTGAAGCAGTTCAAAGTCACCGTCACCATTCCGAGCCCACCTGAAGTGAGGCCGGAAGACTTGGTGGTGTCCACCCGGGCCCACGCTTTCTTGTCCGGTTGTGAGCTTGCGGCACAACATGCTTTGCTGCTGTTTGGGCAGCAACATCAGGTGCTGCTCTACGACACTCCGGCCGCCTTGTTTCCACCACGGCCTGGGAATGCCATATTGTGGTGGGACAGCAGGGCCCAAGTTCAGGACCCTACCACGAATGCTTTGATTAACTATGGAAGAGCATCTGCTGACCTCATTGAGACACTCGTTCACCAGAACCATTTGGTGGCAGCAGCAGCTCAGGCTCTGGCTGATCAGGTCAGGGGCTTGGATCACCAAGTCCACCACCTCAATGAAGAGCTAGTTGAGCAGCACGAGTTAGTGGCCCACTTGGAGGATGACCTGAATGAAGCTCAGGAGGTGATTGCAGAGTTGCAGCATCCTCCACCAGCGCCTGTGCCTCCAGAGCTGCCTGTGCAGGGCGAGTCATGCCTGGACACCGTTTCAGGGCAGCCGGTTGAGCTGAATGATCCTGCCATGTCAGATGGAGAAGGCTCAGTGAACCAGGCGCCACCTCCTAATGGTGGAAATGATGGGTCCGATGACGAGGAAGATCCGGAGGAGCTTTACCCTGTTGACTCCGACTAGATGATGTTTTAGGGAGTGACCCTCTTTTGTATCCATGGATGTAACCCTTGCACTTATGGTAGACTTTTGATCCGCCAAAGGGATGATGTAAATTTTTCATGGATATTGTGAGATATGCCCCGAGTAGGTGATGTAAATTATCCCATGGATCTTGTAATATATACCACTAGTATGGAAGAACCATCTATGTATATATGCTGTTTTCAGCTTTGTTGCAATCACCTTGTCTCAGTTTTACTCCTTGAAAATGATGTTTTTCAAAAGGGTCATGAATACCAAACTTGTGCACAATTTGGTGATCTAGGTTGTGTCAAAATTTCAGCTCTTTTCGAGCAAGGCAACAGAAGTTATGCTCGATTTACTCTGACCCTGCTTGCTGAAAATTCCAGCAGGACAGACAGTTAGAAATTGCACATTTCACCTTCTTCCAATTGGAACCAGTCTGATCACCAAATACAAAAGATTTAGACAATTATATAATCTCTCTTTTGGCAAAAGATAAGAATTTTTGGGTTAACAGAACTGCAGATATGAATTTTTGAATCTCATGTCAGAATTCTGTTAACACCCCAAAATTGATATTAGCAATGCATCCGATATTGGGTAGTCTCCTTATTACCCTTTAGCAAGATTAGGGATGCGAGTACAACATGATGGATGATGATTTCTGCTAACCTTGTAAAGAACCATTCTTATATTTGTTAGTAAATTTTATCATCCTATTGTGTTGTACTTATAAGATTGCATTACTAATTGGGAGTTTGAAATAATGCAGATGTCGAAAACTCCGGAGGGTGGTCTACCTCATCCACCACCTCTGCCCACCAACATCGCTGAGATACTGGAGATGCAGACGGAGCTTCTTCGGCGCTTGACCGAAGGGCAATTGAATCCACAGCCAAATGGCGGATGTCACAATCAGTATTCTCAAGAGGCCTCGGACTTTACAAGTACTCAGCCACCTCTGTTCACCAAGACGGAGGATCATCTGGATGCTGACGCTTGGCTCAACATCATGGAGTCCAAGTCCTCCCTGTTGGTGTCTCCTTGTTCGGATGCCAACAAGTCCCGGTTTGCCGCTCAGCAGTTGCGCGGTCCGGCGCGTTTATGGTGGGATACTCACATTGGTATGCTCCCTGCCGATCATATTGTGTCTTGGGATGAATTCAAGATGCCTTTTCGTGCTCACCATATTCCCGCTGGTCTTATGGATCGCAAGCTGAATGAATTCGTGGCTCTCACTCAAGGAACCAGCAACGTGCTGCAATATGCCCAGGTTTTCAATCAGTTGGCACGATATGCGGGCTATCACGTTGATACTGATGCAAAAAGACAAGATCGCTTCCGCCGGGGCCTTAGCTCAAAGCTGAGGGACAAACTTTCCCTTATCAAGGCAGACAGGTATAATGATCTGGTGAACATGGCTATTACCAATAAAGATAGCATGAATGCTCACAAGGCCGAGAAGAAGAGGAAGGCCCCAGTTGGCCAATCTAGCTCTCCACCGCCCAAGTTCCGGTTGGTGCAGAATAGTCCTGCTCAGTCTCTTCAGAGGGCCCCTCATCCAGGGTCATGGATTGTCAGGCCTCCTCAGCCGCAGAATCAGGGGTATCGTGCTCCAGCTCTGGGACAGCAGCCGCCTCGTCCCAGTAATGCTCCCTGCTATAACTGTGGAAGGCCAGGCCACTTCTCTAGGGATTGCAAATTTCCCAGGCAAGGTGGGAACAATGCTAAAAATCAAGCAAATAATAAAGACAAGAAGCAAGTGGCAGTTGTCAGACAGGGCAGGCTCAATTTCACTACTATGGATGAACTTTCTACTGGTGCTCCAGTAATGTCGGGTATTTTCTCTATCCGAAATATGCCTACATATGTTCTGTTTGATTCTAGAGCATCACATAGTTTCATGAGTAATAAACTTGCTGCCAAACACAATTTTACTTTTATGCACACTACTCAACAATATGTCATATCTATCCCTGGTGGTAGAATCGGGTCTCATCAAATTGTGCAAAGGGTACCTCTCAAGTTGGGTAGTAAAGTATATGAGACTAATTTCATTCTCTTGGAGAATCAAGGGATAGATATTATTTTGGGTATGAATTGGATGGAAAATCATAGGGTCAATTTAGATATTTCTTCCCGCTGTGTGGAAATTAATTCTCCAACCCATGGGGCATCAACACTATATTTGCCCCGTCAAGAACTCAGCAATTCTTGTGCATTCTCTGCAATTGAAACCCCTTTGGAGAAGATTCCGGTTGTATGTGAATACCCGGACGTATTTCCTGATGATTTACCGGGAGTGCCGCCGGACCGGGAAATCGAGTTTGTGATTGAACTGCAACCCGGTACAGCTCCCATATCCAAAAGGTCTTACAAAATGGCACCCAAAGAATTAGCTGAACTGAAAGTCCAACTTCAAGAGTTGCTAGATAAAGGATATATTCGTCCTAGCTCTTCACCATGGGGCTGCCCCGCTCTGTTTGTGAAGAAAAAGGATAAAACTCTGAGGTTATGTGTTGATTACCGACCTCTCAATGCGGTGACTATCAAAAATAAATATCCTCTTCCCCGCATTGATGCACTCTTTGATCAATTGTCCGGAGCAAAGGTATTCTCGAAGATTGATCTTCGCTCTGGGTATCATCAAATCAAGATTAGGCCAAGTGATATACCGAAGACGGCTTTCTCAACTCGCTATGGGCTCTATGAGTACTTAGTGATGTCTTTCGGTCTCACGAATGCTCCGGCGTACTTCATGTATCTCATGAATTCGGTTTTTATGCCCGAGATGGATAAGTTTGTGGTCGTGTTCATTGATGACATCTTGATATACTCCAAAAATGAGGCGGAACATGCTCAGCACCTCCGCATTGTTCTCCAACGCCTCAGAGGTCATCAGCTTTATGCGAAGTTTAGTAAATGTGATTTTTGGCTGTCAAGTGTAAAATTTTTGGGGCACACTGTTTCAGCCAAAGGAATTGCTGTAGATCCAGGGAAAGTGCAAGAAGTACTGGATTGGAAGCGTCCTAAATCAGTTCATCAGATTCGGAGTTTCCTGGGATTGGCAGGGTATTACCGCCGCTTTATTCCGGATTTCTCCAAAATTGCCAAACCTATGACAGAACTTCTCAAGAAAGGAGAGAAATTCGTGTGGAGTGAGAAATGTGAGCAAGCCTTCCATACACTAAGACAGCTTTTAACCACAGCACCGGTTCTAGCTCAACCAGATACCTCCAAGCCCTTCGATGTTTATTGTGATGCATCGGGTACTGGTCTTGGTTGTGTGCTTATGCAAGAAGATAGAGTTATTGCTTATGCTTCTCGAGCTCTTCGACCTCATGAGATGAATTATCGCACTCATGATTTGAAATTGGCTGCAGTAGTTCATGCCTTAAAAATTTGGAGGCATTATCTTATGGGCACGCATTGCAATATTTACACTGACCATAAGAGCCTCAAATATATCTTCACCCAAGCTGATCTTAATATGCGTCAACGAAGATGGTTAGATCTAATTAAGGATTATGATCTTGAGGTGCATTACCACCCAGGAAAAACCAATGTGGTGGCGGACGCATTAAGCCGTAAAGCTCAATGTAATTGTCTCACCACAACATCTTTCAATGAAACTCTTTACCATGAAATGTCCAAATTGAATTTGGAAATTGTTCCTCAAGGCTCATTAAACCACATGGTGGTAGAGTCCACATTAAGGGAAAGGATTATCATGGCACAATCAAAGGATAAAGGAATTGCTCATATAAAGCAAGGGCTAGCTCAAGGGTTGCCCAAATATAAATGTTTCCGGCAAGATTGGAAGGGCATTCTCTGGTTTGAGCAACGACTTGTGGTACCTAAAGACCATGAGCTAAGGAAACAAATTCTTGATGAGGCTCATCTATCCAAATTTTCTATTCATCCGGGTAGCAATAAAATGTACCAAGATTTGAAGGAGAATTTTTGGTGGACAAGAATGAAAAGAGAAATTGCTAAATATGTGTCCGAATGTAATACATGTCAAAGGGTGAAGGCAAGTCATCTCAAGGTAGCTGGAACACTGCAACCTCTGCCTATTCCATCTTGGAAATGGGATGACATAGTTATGGATTTTATTGTGGGCTTGCCCAACACCTCTCGTAAACATGACTCTATTTGGGTGATTATTGACAGGCTCACAAAGACCGCTCATTTTATTCCGGTCAACACCACTGTTGACGCGGAAAATCGGCGGTTGTATCCTCCGCGTGCAGCACACGAAGACCAGGGAGATCTGCTTCACTCCAGTGCCAGCCCACACTCCAGTTCAGGTTCGCAGCGTGCCAGTCAATTTGACCTGAAATTGACAAGGGATAAAACAGTTAAATTGCTCTTTGATTGTGCCGGCTCTATTTCAGACGATGGAGTAACGTCGAATTTTAGCCAAGACCCAATCAGACACGTGTCGGCCGATACCAATCGGACCTCAAAATCGGACTTCATTGATGACGTCAATCGGACCGAGTAATCGGACCTCAATCAGACACCAAATCGGACCTCAGAATCGAACCAATCAGGATCGGACCTTGATTGATATAACAGATCAGCCTTTGAATAATAAAGTAAAGCATAAACAAGGCCAATATGTAAAGTAATGGATCAGCTGTGTCTTGAAACAAGATATCAAATAATCAAAGTGTAAGCCGATACATTGTCCATCTTGCCTAATTGCCAGTTTGACTCATCTTGTCGGACCATCTAACTAGCCAATCGGACCATAACTTTTTCAGAGAAATCTAGCTCCAACGTAGGGAATCTAGATTTCTCCAGCTATGATCAAATCAGATAGCTAGACAGTCAAACTCAACTCATCAACCTGTCAATTAAACAAGATGCTCGCACAGGTGTTGACCAGATTAAGCAAATAAGCAGATAAAACATTAACAGGATCGTTCTGATTCTAAGATATGCTATCAAATAATCAAGCATGACCTAGCTCCGACGTAGGGAATCTAAACCATACTTAACATTCAAATAACAATAAGGTATAACCAAAGCTTCCTTTGACTAATCAAGATGAATCTAGCTCCGACGTAGGGAATCTAAACCAAACATGACAATCAAAGATTAATCTGAGCGTATTACAAAGATCCAGCTCCGACGTAGGAATCTACACCAGTGCAATACTCAAAGAACAACTAGATTAAACCACAAAGCAGGATCGGACCTAGAACGATGCTGTAAGATAAATATTGCTTAAATCGGACCAAGACCAATGCTCAAAGCCGTTGAAGAAGTAGAATTGATTCACATGGCGTAGATCTAAACCAATCTAGCAACTCCAAACAAACCGCAAAAACTGCCTTTAGTAACCAAGATTATTCTAGCTCCGACGTAGGGAATCTAGCCTAATCTTGATACCTAGCTCCGACGTAGGGAATCTAGCTAAAAGTACAGTCCGATAAACGATAATCTGTTGGATAATCAATATTGATCTAGCTCCGACGTAGGGAATCTATATCAATCTTGCTTATCCAGAGATAAATCGGTTGAACAGTATAAACGAGAAAGGGCGATGCGCCTCAATTCAAAGCCTATACTAGTTCGATAAATTGACTAACTTACTGGTAAGCCGGAGATCAGAACTGATGCAGCCCGTCCACCAATGAGCTTCGTCGATAATTACTACTAAGGTTTTTGGCGTGAAGCCGGGTTATATTGATTGTGAGAATAATTTTTACAATGGACGAGGGCTCATATTTATACCCTGGTCATGGAGAGTCCTGATCGGACCAGACTAACTTGCGAACTAAGTAAACTAAGCTTAACATAAAACGGGACTCTCATATGCCTTCTGAAAAGGAAATAGTCCCCGCATCTGATACGCCTCCTTCTTAGCCGACGCGCCCTTCTTCTTTTATCCAACATCAGATCGGACTTCTTGCCTCATCAGACTCCTCTTCAGCATCGGCTTCCTTCTCTGTCATCTTCTGTTTGACCATTCAACGGGCCCACTGCGCAGTCTCAACCTCACCACGTCACCATCTGACTCAGTATGTCAGGTGCGAAAATCCGGTGTCAACAACCACCTATACTACCAAGAAGTATGCAGAAATTTACATCGACCGAATTGTTTGTCTTCATGGGATTCCCCGGACAATTATTTCTGATCGAGGCACTCAATTTGTCGCTCGCTTTTGAGAACAATTACCTGCTTCCCTAGGCACCAAATTGATCCGTAGCTCCGCATACCATCCTCAAACTGATGGGCAAACCGAAAGGGTGAATCAAATAGTGGAGGATATGCTTAGAGCTTGTGTCATACATTATGACAAAACTTGGGATCAATGCTTGTCGTTGGTGGAATTTTCATACAACAATAGCTATCAAGCAAGTCTAAAAATGGCACCATTTGAAGCCTTGTATGGGCGGCGGTGTTGTACCCCTCTGAATTGGTCCGAACCCGGTGAACGGAATTTCTTTGGACCGGATTTAGTCCAAGAGGCTGAAGATAGGGTGAAAATCATCCAGAAAAATCTTCAGGCTGCACAATCCCGCCAAAAGAGCTATTATGACAAAAGAAGAAAGCCTTTAGTTTTTGAAGTGGGTGATCATGTTTATATTCGGGTTTCACCAACAAAAGGCGTCCAAAGATTTGGTGTAAAGGGAAAACTAGCTCCTCGCTATATTGGACCTTTCCCAATCTTGGAAATTTGTGGACCCGTGGCATATAAGGTGCAGCTCCCAATTAATCTCTCCGCCGTACATAATATATTTCATGTCTCTCAACTCAAGAAATGTCTTCGAATTCCAGAAGAGTCCATCTCTTATGAAGAAATCCCTCTTGAACCTGATCTCACCTATGAGGTTTGTCCTATCAAAGTTATTGATCAAAAGGATAGAACCACAAGGAGAAAGGTTATAAAATTCTATAAAGTTCAGTGGAGTAATCATACTGAAGACAAAGCTACTTGGGAGGAAGAATCATATCTGAGATCTAAATATCCGGATTTTATGAACTCCATTCCAGGTAAGTTCGTTTTCGCACTAAATTTTCTGCACCGGAATCTCGGGGCGAGACTCTTTTAAGGGGGGAGGGCTGTGACACCCCGGTGTCACTAATGTAATTAAAACCCTTAATTAAATTAATTAAACTCATTATGACATGCATCATTGCATAATTGTGATGTTTATGCATAATTGTGTATGTGTTGACTTAGTCAACCAGAATAATCAAAATAGTCAAAATACAAAAATTGTACTAAAATATCGCAAATAATGTCAACTACATGTATATGAACTCAAATGAGTATGGAAAGTTCAAACAAAAATTCGAAATTTGATTTTTAACTCCTTCGATCGTCATTTCATGTGTTGCGAGTTTTGCTTTTTACCCTTCTCGAGAGGCTAATATATTTATATTTTGCCTACACACTTGAAATTCCACCAATATAAAAGTTGGAGTACAAAGTACCCTCTTTACAATGATGGTGATGGGGATCAAGGAAAACTTGGTTTGATCATTCAAAATCTTGGCCAAAATCAGGTAAAAACTCTGAATTTTCAACACTTAGATGAAATCGGCTAAGTCTGAAAACGTGGTTTTTGCCCATTTTCTTCGCCCCGTAACTTTCAAACCGCTCCCCAAAATGAGTGACACTCTTTGTAAGAGTTGAAGCCTAATATACCAGCTACAACTTTTGTATTGGACGATCTTGATGTTTATATGTAAATGTTAGAGAAAAAGGTCGTCGAATTTGGGCCGAAATCAATCGATACAGACTTAGAAATTTCAGTTCGTCAGTTTGACAGCATTTTGGCCGGTTTTCTCCACGATTTATCTCTCAAACCATTGATCAAACACTATAACTCCCTTTGTAGAAGTTGTAGCCTGATGTGCCCTCTTTAACTTTAGTATTGGGTGAATCAACTTTTTATGTACAAAAAGTGGAGTTTAAGGCAGTGGAAGTTGGATCCGTGAGCTGAATTGAACTCTGAAGATTTCGGAAATTCGAATTTTTGGCTGAGAATTAGGGCCTTGCAACTTCCAAACCGTTGAGCAAATGGTATAAGTTCCTTTGTAGGAAGTGTAGCCCTATGAACCATCTACAAACTTTGTATTCGTTGCTCCTGGAGTTTCTACATGGAATCGTGAGAAA
This sequence comes from Alloteropsis semialata, assembly GCA_004135705.1. Lineage (NCBI taxonomy): Eukaryota > Viridiplantae > Streptophyta > Magnoliopsida > Poales > Poaceae > Alloteropsis > Alloteropsis semialata. The sequence goes on from CM014274.1 coordinate 35,695,097, forward strand.
AATTGAAAAGAAGCAGCTGCGTCGCTCGGCCTAAGAAACTGAATCGGCAGACATTCAATTCAGCAGAAGGATCGTCGGGAGACCGACTCGACGACCACGGCAGCCTCGACGCCGTCGATGCCGCGAGACTTGCATCCAGCTGTCCACACGCGTGTCCTCGCACCATTGCGCCGCTTGTGCCGAGCCAGGTGTCCGTCGAGCTGGCGCGATAAGGATTACCGAGCTCCGAGATCAGTAAAGACTCCGGTACTTCCTCGGCCAAATTCACCCCCCCCTGATCCACCATCCTCCAATTAACCCTGCCATTCACTCAACCACCTCGCCAGCTCCGCCCTCGACCCCTCCGCTTACTCCGCCATAGCTTAGCCGCGGAGGATTTCGCGTTTTTCAGACCGCCATTGCCAAAGCCGGCCGAGCTCCAATCCTCCCGAAATCGTAGCTCCTTGCTCATCCTCCATTCAATCCAAGACTCAAGACGCAATCCCCATGGCCTCTTGACCCTCCCCGACCTATTCCCCATCTTATTTTGGCCACCAGTGCGCCCAGCCGCTGTCACCGCCGCCGGCCGCGGCNGCAGGCTCGGGAGGGCCGGGCGGCGCCCCTGCTGCGCGCGCCCGGGCCTGGGGGAAAGCCGGCGCCGGCCCTACAGCAGAACCGAGCAGAACCGAGCTGCTGCTCCTGTCCATCCGAAGGTAGAAGATGATGGAGTAAAAGGTGAGAAGATACAAACTATAGGGGTTTTCCATAAGATTCAAGGACTTATGTGTGAGGTGGAAAACTTGCAGTGACCTAGTTGTAAGTTTCTGAGGACCTATTCGCGAGGAAAGGACCGATCTGCAATTACTTTCAGATTCTCGGGGGCCTGGATGTAAAGACCGATTTCACTATTCACTTTTTCTTCCCTTTTGAATTCGGCTGAAACTTAATAAATCACCAAAGATCACACAAAAATCGTAAAATAACAAACTTGGACTTTCTGGAATCCTTGAGAAATTATCTTTCCAATGGTGTATCATATGCATGTGTAATCTGTGTAATTCCCAATGTATTTTTGTATGTATGAAGATGTGCTTGAGAGAGTGTTTATTGCTTTATAAATCATAGGAATGTGCTAAAAATGCAAAACCACTTTTTGTAGATATGTTGTGATCAGTAGAGTTGAGTTGAGTATCTGTTGGCTACAGTTTATTCATGATTTTGATAGATTTGGAATTAAGTTGATTCTAACTAGGTGAGGGTGGATAAATCACCAAATATTCTATACAACTCGGAAACATATGAAAAATTCACATAAAATGTCTCTACTAGAATAGTAGTTGCAGTAAAAATTTTAGCTATAGAAAGTTTTTGTGGAATTTATTATGATTTTCTAATTGATGATAAATGTTGGCTGTAAAGGAAAAATGAAAAATAAATGGGTAAAATACTGGAAAATTCCTGAAAAATAGTTTTTGCTGTCAAGAACACAGAAACATGTTTACCTTAGCTTTTGGTTATGTAAAAATGTTTTCTAGGATTTATTTGGTAAGAACTAGTTAGGAAATGCTTAATTAATAAATGGTTTTCTTGTGGTAAAAATAATTCTACAAACATGTAAAGCACCCAGGAGTGTTGAATGTTAGATTTAGCAATTGAAACTCCCTTGTATTACTAGTGGTTATTTATAGATGTTTTTGTTTAATGTATGTAGTAAGTTAAGTGATTATAACACATTTAAAAAGAGTTAATAAGATTTCTTTATATGTTATTTCAGAATTGAATTAAGTTTAATAAGCAATTAAAAGCAACCCACCCAGCTTTCTTTTTGAGCTGTTAGTTTATTTATAATCCATAAATGATTGTCCAGTGATGTATTAGTGAGTTGTTGCAGTAATTTGGTGATTGTTTTCTTGTTCGCTGCTGCATCTCATACATCCGTATTTTATGCAGAGCAAACCCTTGTTGACGGAGTAAACGAGATCGAGGTCGAGCCCGAGGACGATCCAGCTGCTGCTGAGTTGAACACTACTGCTGCACAAGACCCGAACTAAAGTTCGGAAGGGCCCAAGGCCAGCGGTGATCAGGAAGGCAAGCCCCGGAGCATAACCCACTATTCAAACTAACTCTTCCACTTTGTGCCTTACTTTGTGCATTTAAGTTTTGAGAAGTTGAATGAAACCCTAGTTGCATGATCCCTAGGTACCTATGTCCTAATACTAGTATGTGTAGGTCGTTTAGACTGCCATGCTTAATTAGGATCGGTAGAAGTCGAGTGATTGCCTTGTCACTCGCGAGAGATAGGTTTTTACTTTATTATCAGTTTATGAAGTTCGGCAAGCGGGGCTTGTGCGGTATTTATGTTTGATTGAACACCCCGCTTGCACAGAGACTTGTGGCTAAGGCATTGATTGTGTGGCGATGTTGGTCAAGCTTTTGAAGGTACTAATCGTATGCCGGAAATGTGGTAAACTGGTAAACCTAGTACTTGATTCAAACTGACGTCTGACGGACATGTCCACTCCATTGGACGAGGGGGATGATGGCGAGTGTAGCAGTGGCCGCGGCACAGGTTTGCCTGGGGCACCTGGGGTTCGTTGGGGCGTGCACTCGGGTGGAGTGGTATCTGATGGCAGATGGCAGGGAGAGATGGGGACGGTTGCCTCGTGAGGTCCTGGGTGTCTCTCACGGGTCGTACGATTAGGTTGTCCCATGCATGGTTAAAATCAACTCGAGTTGTCCGTCCTTCGCGGTTACATGAAGCTGCTTAATCTCTTTTCATACATCAATGTCCTTGGGCCAAATGGGTGGAAGTGTTGTTAGATGAGAAATATTGATAATTGGTTAATCAATTGTTTTTTGGCACTGATTGTTATTGGATAGTTTGGCAAATCTAGTAATGGTTAGTCTCATTTTAAAACTTGGCTAAAATATTGAAAATAGGGATCAACTCGCAGATGCTTTTTGGCAAAACAAACCCCTCAGCCATAAAGCCTTGCATGTCTAGAGTTTAACCTTGTCGGGTAAGTCTTGCTGAGTATTAGTACACTCAGCCTTGCTTGTGGCTAATTTTTCAGATAATGGTGATGGTTATGACCCTGTTGCTGCCCTGACTTGGCCATGTATGCTTCCTGATGGTTGGTCCGTGGAGTTGGTGTCGTCTGAGTCCGACTCAGGCAGCGGGAATTGAATGTCATATGTGGGCTCCATATGATGTTATGTGTATCAACGTTTAGACTTCCGCTGTATTATAACTCTGGTTTGTAATAACTAAAACATATGCATTGTATTTGCATAATTATCTATGTGAACCCCGTGTTGTAAAATTTGTGATGAGTTGTACTGCCTGAGCCCATTTTCGAGTGGGACTGCTGCTATTTCGTTTCGATCGAGAGAAAAGGTGGTTTAATCGGGAAGGTATCCGACGGGTTGCACGATTAGCTCGGTTCAAGGGCATGGAGCACTGCTATGATAGTGGGCCCATGCTTTTAAACCGGATTAATTGGGGCGGTCTGCCACACATACGTGTCGTGTCGTGCAGCCCATCGTGCTGAGATCCTAGGCACGGCACGGCCCGAAATTTCTCGTGTCGTGCCGTGCTTTGGGTCGTGCTTCGGGTGGCCCATAAATAGCACGGCCCAAGTCCCAGCTCTAAGCAAGCCTAGTGTGAAAGCATTCTAAAACAAAGCCTAAAAGGATTGCAAAAATATGCCGTTGACTTCAAAAGAGTAAACATTCTAAAACTTTGAAAAGCTCATATAGAGTCCAGTTGCAACAAAAGGAACCAATTCCGTTCAAACATGAATATAAGCAAATGATCATGCATTAGTTTCTTCAGTGGTGGTTCTGCTGTATATTGAAGAATCAAATGTTACCTCGATGCCAAATGCCATAGATTCATGCGTATGTTTGTGGGCCAAGTTCACGACATAATTTCATGAGTAATATATTCTCTGCGGGCAATAAAGTCCACTCCCATTGCATTATTCGAATACCTAACTTTGTTGGTCGTCATTGACAATCTCCAAAAGAACAAATAATAAAACCAGACCATTCGTTGACCATTCTAGCGGCCTGCGGCTGGCAATTGTTTACTGACAAACCACGGGACAAAAGCTTTACACATCCGTATATTTTTCTCCAAAGTCCAGCCGCTCAGCTCGACATTCTAAACCCAGTTCAGACGAAGCAGAGTTACGAAGCTATCTGTGTCGTTCTTTAATCTTTCTAGCCGATTATATCAAAGTGTCTATGGCTCATTTAAAAAGCGAAAAAATATTCGGCCGTAGTGACTCGAGAATTTGCATCAGGAAATCTTGTTATAAAAAGAGCATTATTAGTTAAACAACAATTAGTTACTTTAGTGTTCGAAAAGGTGAAATTGGTAAGTGCTTTGGATGTCATAACACTGCTGCGAGATCCCGAAACACTGAACTTGCAATGCGTAAATTCTGCATAATACTTTTACCTTTACGCCGCTTTCAATCAAAGACAAGAGAATGTACACGATTGTGATTCTTGCTTCCAAGCATTGTAGTACCTCTCAAACTACACATGCCGCAGTCAATTTTTCCTTCTTCCCCACGGTTACATGCAAACTCAGTGGCCACAAGCATGATCTCTATTCTTTAAAAAAAAACATGCATGAACAACTCTCAAGTCACAAATTAGGCAGCAACTAACCACCCTGCCTAACTCAAACCTAGACCCTATCCAAACCCAGGCACAGACACAAGAAGCATTGAAGCAAACCCTCTGCTTTGACTGCTTCAAGGTCCAAGTGCTCCTTTTCAGACAAGGACCAGTACCCGCACAGTTTTTCCTTTTTCTGCTCACCCCCCTTTGTTACGGCTACCTGCACGTACTCAGCCGCCGGGGCCCCACGCGGGGGGCACGCGAGCGCCGTGACTGGCTCGCGGGGGGCCCGCGTTTCTGGGCCCACTTGTGGCGGCGGCAACGCTACCGCGGCGCTGTCGTTTGGGAGCTGTGAGAAATACTTCTCGGGCAGCGCGGGGGACAGGGCACAGCGGCGCCGGCGCGAGCGTGAACGGGCAGCGTGGGTACTTGTCCGACGGCCGCACGGGGGAGTTCCTGTGTGGACGCGGTGGTGTTCGTTGGATACGAGTTGGACGGCGGATCCGAGGCCGTATCCTCGTGCTGAGGCGCTCGGTGCCGAGTTGCAGAAGGAACCTTGGCACCTCCATATTTTTTGCTAGCAGGTTCGAATTATGGGGCGATCTCGAAAGAAGAGTTTTTTTCCCCACAAAGACATTGTTAGGCTCTACTACAAAATTAACAATATCGTCTTATCACATAAGGACCACCCATGTTAGCAATGCTGCCAATAAAAATCCACATCATGGCAAAATAAAAAACAAAGAGCGTTTAATCAATTTCATACGCCGCAATCTTGACAATGTACAGCTTTATAATAGTATTCCTCTGTTTCAACTTATAAGCCGTTTTGGGATTTTCTAGATATATAACTTTTGTTATGAATCCAGAACAACTTATAATTTGAAATGGGGATTATAATTTCACCAATCTCAATTCTTGAATCATCGATATGGCCAATGCCCAATGCCTTCATTCCCTCATCACCATCCCTCGTGGAGGACGTCCAAACTGGCGACAAAAGGAAGCAAAACCCAAAATATTCATCTTATGAACTCAGATACTTCCTCCAACTAATTCTTCTCCGGCCACAAAAAGTCAAAACTGGCCCCATGAGGCCATGACACACAGCCAATTGATGCCACAAATGATTCACAGAAACAGTATCCAAGTGTAAAAAAATAAGGAGACTTCAGAGGGGTCCGTTCTGCAAAAACGGCCCGCTCTCCCTGCGAACGGGACGGCGCCTGAGTCAGTCCTTCTCTACTCCCGTTCCCGTCCCGTCCAGTCTTTGCCAAATTCCCACGCCCCTGCCCGGCCGGCCCGAATCCTCCCCACTTTACCCTGCCCGCTCTGACCCCGCCCCGCAACCCCCTTCCCACTCGCACTCGCTTCCATTCCGCTGCGCTGCGCTCCGCTCCGCTCGCCGCGCCGCGCAATGCCCGCCCACGAGCTCGCCGGGGGCCGCGCGCGGCGGCGTCCCGTTCCGCCGCGCTGACGAGAGGGCCTCTCGGTGCGGGGGACGCGGCGGGTGTTAGCTTATTTGGTTCGGGAAGAGGAGATTGAGGCGATAATGGGGAAGCAGCAGCAGGAGGGGAAGCGGCGCGGGGAGAAGGACGGGAACGGGAAGCGGAAGGGGACGGGGAAGGCTAAGGCTAAGGCCAAGGCGGTGGTGGCGGAGGACGCGGCGCCGGTCACCGGGTGCTGGATCCGCTTCCCGCGCCTCCGCGGCTGCATGTCGTCGCGCGCCAAGGTCGACTCCTCCACCACCAGCGGCGGCGGCGTGGGTAAGAAATGCTCCGGTTTCCCTCCCAGCTTCCTCCGTTCCTCGTGCTCGCTCGGTCTCTTAGCTCTGCTGCTCGTGCTGCTCTCGCTTGCGCAATCCATCGCGGCATGCTTGCCTGCATGTGTGTACGGTGGTGGCCACTGAATTCTGCACGAGCGCTTCAGAGTTCAGAGAGACGGCTGAAGCATGGCTTGTCTTGCCAATTTTTTTTTTCTTTCTGGGTCGAGTTGACGGTGATGGGACTATGGGCGGATTGCATGATTGGAATTGGATGTGTGTTGGTGTGCACTATAATGTGTCTGGTGGGTGGTACAACTTAACCGTGTGACACCGAGAGCTGGACATAGTGGTTGGTGTCGGGTGGGTTTGCCCGGATGATATGGTTATGTTTTACTTTTGCTCATTGGTAGATAAACTGATGTGATATGTGCTGCCTGCTATGTGCTCTTGTCTATGAGCTGGAGTACTGCCTGCCATTGATTGCCATGGGTTGATAGGCGTGAGGTGGCTCCTGTGGGAGTAGGCCTTGGGTATGGTTGGCTAAAATGCAGGGTGGTGGTTTGGTCTGCAAGCCAAGGTGGATGTTGGCGGGGGCGCGAGAGATGCTCAAATTGGGTTAAATTTGTCATTTGTCCTTTTTCGTTGTGTTCGTTTGTAGATGTGTACAAATGGTTGTTTTTGTGGGCACATGTTTGGCCGTAAACGTGATCAAATAGCTAGAACCCCGTTTTCTGACAGGACTGAACGATTTCTGTTATAGAAGAAACTTGGAATGCGGACAAACAAGTTCTTTTGACTGGAGTAACAGGCAAAATTGGTCAAAAGACCAGGTGCCCTCGTTGGTCCATTAGGCGTAAGACACACCAAATAGCTTATGTGAGACTGACTCAAAATATCAGAAGCAACAGCATTATATTATTCTTCGGCACGCAACATTGATAGTTATGCATATGGAATCAATCAATTCCAAGTTGGGGATAGAAAATTTAAAACATGGCATCGTGTCCAGTGCAAAACTGCAGAATCTTTTCTCTCGAACTGTGCATGGGGTTAACTCATTCCAGATTTGCTTGTTTGTTGATGGAAATAAATGGATGTTCATTTTGGACTTTGGGCCTGGTGATTTGGTTTCAAGTTCTCAGGAATACAAAATTAGTTTGAATTACATTCTAAAAATTTCTAGAGCAACCGTGCTTTTACTCATTATTGTCATGTTTATGTCAAGGGTTGATAATGGATACTATATCTAAATGTACAGAAAGCAAACCAGTGACTGATGGCTGCCAAGACTGCCAAGACCAATCAGTCCCACCAGCCTCTGGTTCCACAACATCCAGTAATACCGGAAGTCTCTCACCTTCTTCCATAGTTGCAGATGAGCTTAAACTAGCTTTCCAACTGCGTAGATTTACTTTTAATGAACTAAAGTCTGCCACAAGAAACTTCCGGCCTGAGAGTCTTCTTGGTGAGGGAGGTTTTGGCTGTGTCTTTAAAGGGTGGATTGAGGAGAATGGAACTGCTCCCGTTAAGCCAGGCACTGGATTAACTGTTGCTGTCAAGACACTCAACCATGATGGGCTGCAGGGGCATAAAGAGTGGGTGGTATGTTTTACCTTGCCTTGGTATGAGTGTCGAAGAAAGTATTGTTCAATTATCTGATAGTGTGTTATTAAGCGAAGTACATTCTCTGTTTGCAGGCAGAAGTTGATTTTCTTGGAAACCTTCAGCATCCACACCTTGTTAAATTGGTCGGTTACTGCATTGAAGATGACCAGAGGTTGCTTGTATACGAGTTTATGCCCCGTGGAAGTTTGGAGAATCATCTTTTTAGAAGTAAGTATCTTTTAATCTGGCCTATATTAGTTTTATGCAACATATCTTGCTACTGTTATCTATTTGTCCTTTCTATTGGTTAAGCCATGCTAGCATTTCTCTTCTTGTGGCGATAGCTATAGTGCAATACTTAACACATGTGGTACAAGCACTTTTGTTTTGGTTAACATGTGTCATAAGCACTTTCGTTTTGGTTAAGACAAGTGGCATGGGCACCTTAACCTGACCAGTGAACATGTAACAGGTTTCCTATTTTACATTGTCTCTAGTAAGAGTATTATTATTTTTCTTGATTGGATTACTTAAGTGCAATAGGTTGGGGTTCGACTTCTTAATGACACTGGATTACCAATCCGCCGCTTTAGTCCACTCAGTCATCTCTCCCCGTTCCAAATCGATACTGATGAATTTCATTTACTGCTATTGCTAAGAAGATATGTTTATGTGGAAAATTTGAGAAATGCTAAGCTGTTTTTGTTTTGTTATAATTCTATCTTGAACCATGCATACCCAATAACACTTCTGGTGTAATATTGTATTGAACAGAGTCGTTGCCTCTCCCATGGGCCATTAGAATGAAAATTGCTCTTGGTGCTGCCAAAGGCCTTGCTTTTCTTCATGAAGAAGCCGAAAGACCAGTAATATATCGGGATTTCAAAACATCCAATATTCTTTTAGATGCGGTAAGCAATTATATCGAAATGTTGGCTATATTCGTTCATACAATTGCAATTGCCTATTTATTAAACATATTCTTCCAGGACTATAATGCGAAACTCTCTGATTTTGGACTTGCTAAAGATGGTCCTGAAGGTGATAAGACCCATGTATCAACTAGAGTGATGGGAACGTATGGATATGCCGCGCCTGAATATGTAATGACAGGTAAGTTGATCAGTTATGATATGATATTGTTTAATCTGTATTCAAACTTGCAGTAAATTTTTCATGCAGTTGTTCTTATCTGGTGTTCTGTAAACATGTCGGCCAACCCTATATTTTTTTTTCGAAATAATGTGCTTTGCTTTAAATTTCAACACATTCTAGGTCTGAATTTGTGAGTGCGACACACAGCACAAGCATGGACGTGTGTGCACGCACGCACACATAGAGCTTCAGTAAACCTTAGCACTCATATGCATGTGCTTGTGTGCATCATAGACTGAAGATGTGTATGGCACACACAGGCAAGTGAGTATGTATGTGTGCGTGGTAGACTGAAACTGTGCATGGCGCACAAAGGCCAAACATGTGTGTGTGCGCGCGCGCGCGCTAGGCTGAAGTTGTATGTGTGTGTCTGTATGTGTTCTAAGCTTGAATGCACTTACTTTTAAGTTGTGTGTGTGGCACACTGAAACTTTGTGTGTGACACACACACACATGCCTGCGGTAGACTGAAGTTGTTTCCTTTTCTTTTTAGATGCTAGGTAGGCTAGATTCTATTGTTTTAAGAGCACATAAATTTTCTTTGTATTTCCTACTGCTTATAAGTTTGTTTCTCGTCCAGGTCACCTCACATCGAAAAGTGACGTATATAGCTTTGGTGTGGTGCTACTAGAGATGATGACCGGGAGAAGGTCAATGGACAAGAACAGGCCAAATGGGGAACATAACCTGGTCGAATGGGCACGCCCCTATCTCGGAGAACGACGGCGATTCTATAAGCTTGTAGATCCCCGTTTGGATGGGAACTTCTCCATAAAAGGCGCTCAGAAGACGGCCCAGCTGGCCCACGCTTGCCTCAGCCGTGACCCCAAGGCCAGGCCTCTGATGAGCCAAGTGGTGGAAGTCCTGAAGCCTCTCCAGAACCTCAAGGACATGGCCAGCTCTTCCTACTTCTTCCAGTCCATGCAACATGAGCGGCGCACAGCCCTTGCCAGCCCACATGGCAGTCAAAGCATGAAGGCGCAGGGCACCTTTGCACGGAACGGGCAGCAGCCACTGAGGAGCCTCTCATATGGCCCGCATGCTTCCCCGTACCGGCAGTCCCCAAGGCCTGATGGCAAGCGGCAGTGAGACTCATGGTGCTCATCTGCCCACCGTGATCGATCTCAAGACCTGTGTTCCATCCACAACTTGTGGATCGATGGGATGATGCACGCCCATGGCATCTTAGCTCCCAATGCCATGGATAAAGCTGCAAATGTGATTGGAATTCCGCAGATGACTTTTGCGGTGTGAAAAGTTTTTCTTGTTACTGCCTAGATTTTAGCTGTACTATGTTTACAACTCTTGATACCTTTGACTTGAAAGGTGAGCTTAAACAGGGTTTTGGTCGTCTTTGAAACAATGCTCGGGCAGCAGATGCTTACGAATTGGAGAACCATCGATAGTAGGTCTGAGTGTGTGATTCTCTCGGTCTCTCTGATCTGTTCTTCAAACTGTCGGTCTCTTTGTAATTAATTTTCATGTGGAGAAAAGACAAAAGGGGGCAATGGATGAAAGATCATCGGCGTCGCCGGTCGTCGCCATAATAGTTCCATAATGCATGCTTGATGGCAGCAGCTCATCTGCTCATGCTTGATGGATGATGGGAGTCCCACACTCCCTCGCATGTGCCATTGATGGATGATGACACAGCTCGCTTTCAGGTGAAGGTACGCATTTGCCAGATCGCAATCATGCATGGTTATGGCGGCCATTACTTGTGGCATTTACGAAGTTCCATTGATGCTGGTGGATGATGTGCGACGCAACTGGTCATGGAGTCATGGTCACTTCTCAGGGCTGGCAGTGGCGGCAAACCTGGCGATGACTGCAGGAGCCGGGCAAGAGGGAGAGGTGAATGGAACAAGCAGGATCCGAGAGGAAGAGCACGAGAGAACGAAGGTAGGGATAAGAAACGGATAATGGAGATAGGAGGAGTGGATCTGGTCCGTTGGATCTAGATCTAACGGTTTTCGAGTGAAATATCAAATCTCCATCGATTGACAAGATTTATCACTAAGCAATGTTTGTTTGCAATATAAGTCAGCTTATAATCTAGAAGATAATCTCACAAGAAACAAACACTCCATCTTATTCATCAAATTATATAATCTACACACCTCCAGATTATAATAATCTGACATGCTTATTTCAGATTATAGTAATCTGGATCTCGCAAAATCTATGCTGTGAAACAGTTTATAAATGATTTCTCTCTGATTTATAATAATCAAGATTATATAATCCATCGCCTATAAGCTGACAAACGGGATTAGACAAGTGTAAGGTACACATACGGTTAACGAGGATATTGTGAGTGTCATACGCTCACAGTCTCACGTGTCACACCCACTCACCGTCAGTGGAGTGGACGAATGAAACGGTGTCGCGGGACGGCGAACTCGCCGTCCACCACTCCATTCTACTCCGTAATCCGTATGTGGTGAATAGCTGATTCCCTGCCTCATTCAAATCCTAGAACATTCCACCGCCTTTGCGCGTCCTATCGGCCCCACAATAAGGTTCAAGAGATCACAGCATGGCTTTGTGTCAATATGTTTTTTACGTATATAATAAGAACATCCTAAACAAACTCATGCTGTTACAATACATTATACCGAAATAAACCTGGACATTATACTATCTAGCATATACACTATCAAAATATATTCCATGGTGCATTCAATAAACAAATTTGGTATTGTAAATGTTATTATTTTTTTACAAACTTGGTCAAAGTTAGTCAAATCTGACTTAGGGGGTGTTTAGATTCGGTGAAAAACTTTACGAAATTTACTGTAGCAAATTTAAACTGAAGATTAGGAGGACTAAACATGATCTAATTATAAAACTAATTACACGGATGGACGGAAAATCGCGAGACAAATTTATTAAGTCTAATTAATCCATCATTAGAGATTGTTTACTGTAGCACGATATTGTCTAATTATGGCCTAATTGGACTTAATAGATTCGTCTCACAATTTCACCCGGGGTTATGAAATGGGTTTTGTTAGTTATCCACATTTAATACTCATAATTAGTATCCAAGCATTCGAATTTATTGTAGCGATGAAAAAGTTGGCAAACTAAACAGGGCCTTAAAACAAATCTAATACAACATGTAAATAAAAGCAGAGAGTACACATGTACACATATGGCCTTTTACTTGATCCCTTGAGAAATATATGCAACATAATAATGAAATTATGAAGCCATGCCTTCTTAGGATGTCCTCCTGCGTTCTTCTCCTAACAGAAGATATACATGCATGTGCCAATTGTGACAGTAATATTTCCATGCTTGTACTAAAGGTCCACCGGCTAAAATCTAAATATGAGCACCATGTCAACCTCGATGGGCAAAATAATTTAAAAACATTTCTCTAGAGTAACCCTCATGATCATACAATTCATAGAAGCATTTGACTACAGATAAAGCCTTGTTTGGATCCAGTCTAATTAAAATTTAGGTAGCTAATAGCCAGAACCTTTCTTTAGCTAGTCAAAGGGTATCTAACAAAATTTTAGCGGGGGTGTTTCAATCCACTAATTAAATTAGTTGAACAATTCTATCCTTCACCTAACCTTCATTAATTGCGGACATATAGTATAGTGGCATTGGAAAAATCCTGTTTGTGGTAGGGGTAATTTGGTTTTTGAACTCGTCTAGTTGTGTTTAGCTACGGAATATGCACTTTATGGCATGCAACAAAAGTTTAGCTGAGTTTTAATTGTCGCGTTTGGATCCCTCTTTGTTTCCACTTGTATTCAGTTTATCGGTGAAAATAAGCGAGAATCCCACGAAATACCCTGCTTATTCTCACTTCTGTGATAATCAATTTCAGAGATTTGAACAACAATAATCAAAAATCGTGGATCGAAATTTTTTCGCTTACCTTAGAATGTAAGCATGGCTGAGAGACACCAAATGAACATGCATGCCTTTAGCTGATGGCTCTAAACGGGGCCTGAGTAAGCATTTTGATTTGGACCACAGTTATTAACACATGCAATGGATGGTTCATACAATATTACTTTATGCAATTCGCAGTCGATTGTCATTTTCGCTTAGCCATATCGCGAATCACAGGGTACCCAGAAAGGAAAGGAAGGTCTCGTTTAGATCCACTAGTTTAGTTTTGCTACAGTAAATTCGAATGTTTAGATACTAATTAGGAGTATTAAATGTGGATAACTGACAAAACCCATTTCACAACCCCCCAAGTGAAATTGTGAGACGAATCTAATGAGCTTAATTAGGCCATGATTAGATGATATCGTGCTACAGTAAACAATCTCTAATGACGGATTAATTAGGCTTAATAGATTCGTCTCGTGATTTCCCGTCCATCTGTGTAATTAGTTTTATAATTAGATTATATTTAGTTCTCCTAATCTTTGATTTAATTTTGTTATAGTAAATTTCACAAAATTTCTTGTAGATCTAAACACGCCCGAAATTATTCCGTGATACCCTAAAATCTAAGTTGTTCATGGTAGGGCTATAGCCTGTAGGGGATTGAGTGGAATCATATAATTCTATTAACTGCCCCTGGTTTTCTTCAACAACAGAGGGATCTTAAATCGTGATAAAATTTAGACCATTATTATGGCTGGAGTAGTGCTACGCTTGCTCTTTTCTAGTATTCACTCCGTTCTTAAATATATGGCACTGTTGACTTTTTATTTCAACTTTGACCAACAATATTTCATTAGTTAGTTTGTTAAATAAAGTAAAATGGGTATCAATACATCTAATATCAATAATATTTTGGATTTAACTCATAGACATATGTTTTTGCATAAATATTTGTAGAAAAAACGACTACTCAAATAAAAGAAAAAAGTTAATGGTGTCATATATTTAAGAACGGATGTAGTATCTACATGTACAAACTGCTGAGCAGCAAAGATTGGTAGTGAGGCCTTGTTTAGTTCCCCAAACTTCTCCAATTTTTTTGAAAAGTTACAACTTTTCAACTAAACACCTTTCTTCAACTAATTTGAAAAGTTACAAAAGTAACGCATTGAAAAACGTGCTCCCTCTTTACTTTTACGCTTCTCAATGCAACTTTCAATTAAACACCTCCTTCAACTTATTTTTCAAACTTTGACACATCCTTCTCAATTCACCAGAGTTTGGAAAGTTTGGCCAACTGCCTGAAGCAGTAGGGAGAGTGCGAGACATTGAGGGATTGTCAGCAACCTGCAACTGGAGACCCACCACGTGATTTATCCAGCGGCTAGTGAGACCGGAGCCTTGACGCCACGCGTCCACCGTGGGAGGCAGCTGGAGGTCGTAAAACGCGGAGGGAGCTCCAGGTGCCGGTAACCTTAAGAAACCCCGATAACGACGCGCTGCCGGTTCTCGTCATCCGGATGGCGACCCAGGCCGGTGCGGCCGTCTCCAGCGAGAGCGTAGACTTTGATACTTCGTGCCCCGAAGAAACCATCCTGTGTGCCTCGTCCAACCCAGACCCGTTGACTCGTCGGATAAGTCTCTCAAGACAATTAATCAAAATCATATCGCTTGCGTCTGTTAGCATAAACTTTAACTTCAGCCCAGGAAAATCTGCCCTAGAGTTCAGACTGGAATCGGCACTAGAGTTCAGACTGGAGACTGTGTAGAGGTGTCCTAGCTCAGTGTTAATTAGTAGCCTACACCGGGCAATTACGTACGTGATGTATATGTCCATTGTTTTCTCGTTGAATTTTTTAGTTCACATGCTGCTCGTCTCTCATCTCATTGGATAATCCAATTCCTCCTCCCTTGGCTGTGCTGCACAAACACATAGCAGGGGCTCAACCCTCGATCAGTTGACCATAATCAGAACCAATTAATCCATCCATCGTTCGTCCTTCCCGTCGGGAGGGCCGGGATCGCCATGGGCGCGGGGTCGTCGGTGGGCTTGCCGCAGCTGCTGTGCTGCGCGTGCGTGGAGCAGTCGACGGTGGCCATGGAGGAGACCTGCGGGCGCTACGACACGGTGCTGACCCGGGCTGCCACTTCATGCCCTGGTGCTTCGGTCGGAGGGTCGCCGGCTACCTCTCCCTCCGCGTACAGCAGCTCGACGTCCGCTGTGAGACCAAGAGCAAGGACAACGTCTTCGTCACCGTCGTCGCGTCCGTGCAGTACCGCGCCCTGGCGGACAAGGCCTTCGACGCCTTCTACCGCCTCAGCAACGCCCGGGAGCAGATCCAGTCCTACGTCTTCGACGGTAACTATCAATTGAGCACACGGATTTCTTTCGATTTTTGTGTGTTGTTGCGATAGATTGATGATGTGCCGACCGAGCAAATAATGCCTAAATTAATGATCGGTGTCGGTGCAGTGATCCGGGCGAGCGTGCCGAACATAAACCTGGACCAGGTGTTCGAGCAGAAGGATGAGGTGGCGCGGGCGGTGGAGGTGGAGCTGGCCAAGGCCATGAGCATGTACGGGTATGAGATCGTGCAGACGCTGATCGTGGACATCGAGCCCGACGAGGTGGTGAAGCGCGCCATGAACGACATCAACGCGGCGGCGCGGCTGCGCGTGGCGGCGGCGGAGCGCGCCGAGGCCGACAAGATCCAGCAGGTGAAGCGCGCCGAGGGGGAGGCCGAGGCCAAGCACCTGGCGGGCGTCGGCGTCGCGCGCCAGCGCCAGGCCATCGTCGACGGACTCCGCCGCTTCGTGCCCGACGAGAAGTCCGTCATGGACATGGTCCTCGCCACGCAGTACTTCGACACCATCCGGGACATCGGCACCACGTCGCGCGCCGCCACCGTGTTCATCCCGCACGGCCCCGCCGCCGTGCACGACGTCGCCGCGCAGGTCCGCGACGGCGTGCTCCAGGCCGCGACGCACGCCCCCGCCGCCGCAGTACCCAGGTGATCGATCGCCCATGGTGCCCGCGGCGTCTGCCTACTGTTGGTTCTTGTATGCATGTGTGCTAGTCGGATGTATTCGAGATGGGTGTGACCATCTGTATCTTTTGAAGCGTTCATTTCTTTCTTCCTACCTTTGTGTTGAACTTGAACCTTTCGCCAGTGAAATGTGTATCTTCTTGGGTGTTCACGTATATAACATCATATAGCAATTTAAAATTGTTCATAAAAAAAAACCCCCACCTTCGCAGAAGTCAGAAAACACATTAAACTTTCCAGAAAAGTTGGCTTCCGTTCGAAATTTATCCGAAGACACGCAGTCTGCTAAAGAAATTACCGGCCGGCCTGCACCGTTTTCAGGCCCAACAAAAGCCCGTGGGCCGTGGTCGCCGCAACTACAACTTTGGACGATCCTCCATGCTCGAGGGAGTGACCACGATCCATGAGCAGAAAAAGAGTGTGACCTAGAGGTGGGTCCCAGAGGCAGCCAGCCTGGCCCAGCTGCCCGCCTCCGCCGTTTGCTCCGCACGAAGCACACAAGACACGACACGATCGACCACACCAGAAAACCAACCCAAAAAAATACCCACAGAAAATCAGAAAAAAGAAGCAAGATCTGCAGCGGTTCCGTTTTAACTGGTCGCCGCCTCCGCCGCTGCCATCTCCCTCCCTCGCTCCTCCGTACAACCCGTCTCGTTCTCGCCGCCCGCCGCCGCCGCCACCGCCGCCGCCATGGCACCGGGCCTCTACACCGACATCGGCAAGAAGACCAGAGGTCCCGTGGCGCACGCCTCCTCCTTCCCTCTTCCTTTGCCCTCGATTCCATTCCTGTTAGTGTTCTTCGTTGCCCGAGCACCAGCCTGATCCTGACCTGACGCGTGTGGTTACCCTTTGCCCGCAGATCTGCTGTACAAGGACTACAACACGCACCAGAAGTTCTCCCTCACCACCTGCTCCCCCCACGGCGTCGTGAGTGCTATCTCCTTCGCTCCTGTTTCAATCGCCCTCTTTTCCTCTACCGGACGCGTCTCCCCACAACGATCCCGCAATTTCGTGACTCAGTGGTAGTGGAGCGTATCACTGACCAATTCCTTTCGGGCTGCTCCCAAATAGATGGAAACTCCACGCCCATTTCCAATTGGCCGATCGAACCGGCCGCTCTTGTTGGTTCTGGGCAGAGAGTCATCCCTCTGGCTCCCTGATAACGGTCGCTGTTTACTGTTGTGTACAATGCGTGCCAGATCTTATGCCCCTAGCCTGTATTTTCTTAATTAGATGGTGCATGGTTCCGTGATGCACGTGAATTGGAGCCTGTATTTTTCTTAATTAAGAAATTACTGTGGTCCTGCAGTTGCCAAATCTTTTACAGGTCTTGGTTTTGCATACAGGCAATCACAGCCACAGGAACAAGGAAAAATGAGTCCATTTTTGGGGAGCTTCACACCCAGATTAAGAACAAGAAGTTGACAGTTGATGTCAAAGCAAACTCGGAGTCAGATGTAAGCTTTAGTGCTATGCTTCTCTATTATTTCCACGAGCCATGTTTCTATTTTGGCGCTATGTACTCGACCATTAATGCCTCAGAATCTGTACTTGTGAATTTTCAATATTTTCTGAGTTGGATTTCGTATGTTCCAGCTTTTGACAACAATCACTGCGGATGAGTTTGGAACTCCAGGGCTCAAATCGATTCTAAGCTTAGTTGTTCCAGACCAGAGGTCAGGGAAGGTGTGTTTTGATACTCTATAGATCAAATAAACTTCCATTGGCTCAACTGTTTCAGTCAACATGGTGGCCAGTAAGCTAAAACTCTTAATCCCCTTTGTCTGTCTTATCAGCTTGAACTCCAGTACCTACATGAATATGCTGGTGTGAATGCAAGTGTTGGGCTCAATTCCAACCCTATGGTTAACCTTTCTGGTGTATTTGGAAGCAAAGTATTCTCAGTTGGCGTTGATGTTTCATTTGATACGGCAACAAGCAATTTCACCAAGTACAATGCTGCCTTGAGCCTCACCAACCCAGATCTTATTGCTTCCCTTCATTTGTGAGTATCTTTTCTTTGGTGAGCTACCATATGCTAATCGATTCACTGTCCTTAGTGAACATTAGTCTTACACCATGTCTTCAATTTTATTCTGGTAAATAACCATGAAAACCTTCATCAGGAATAACCACGGTGATTCCCTGGTTGCATCCTACTACCACTTGGTAAAGCAGCATTCAGGCACTGCTGTTGGAGCTGAGCTGTCGCACAGCTTCTCAAGAAATGAGAGCACACTAATATTTGGATCTCAGCACTCACTGGATCCCCACACGACTGTCAAGGCACGCTTCAACAACTATGGCATGGCCAGTGCACTCGTCCAGCATGAATGGCGTCCCAAGTCATTCATCACCATCTCTGGTGAGGTGGACACCAAGGCCATTGAGAAGAGCACGAAAGTTGGCTTATCCGTGGTACTCAAGCACTGAAACGCCAGATATTTTGTGCTTCAGGATTTTCCCTTCAGTTTCATTGGGTTGGAATAACATGGAAAAACATGGCCTGGAGTCATCTTTGTGGCATCATTTTGATCTTGAATTATATTTTTCCCCTTTATGGTCTGTTCCATAGGCAAATATTAGGATTGACCTTATGTTTTAATTCTCAGCATCATCTGTTAATAATTTCTGGTGATTGAGACGGATTGTAAGCTTGTCAAATATGATGGTGGTTACTTAGTTTTCATTTCTATGTTTATTAGTCAATATCTGATTCCCAATTCATGTGACGTGTGCGGATAATCAGGGATAGATGAAAATTTCCCCATATGATGTAATTCTGTTTCCAAACTTTTATTTGGGGTAGATGACATAATAAAAGGACTGTTGAGTTCTTGATTTAAGAGCTTTAGTTAAATCAGCTCCCTGGACGACCGTTCTGAGGACGGCGATTTCTACATTATTATTTCAGCGAAAGTTCATTCACAAACTGAGCAGCAGAAATTTCGATTTCAAATTTGCCTTTGCCCTTGATTTTGTCTCCATATTTTTCCTCTTTGTACAAGTTGGATTTTGGGTTCAACTTTTGAGGATGATATATAGTTGACGTCAAAGCGACCTAATGTTGCTGTTTTTTTTTTTACTATTTTCATTGGGAGTCTGATATCAATTTGAACGCCGAGATATGAAAATATTCACAATATATCATTGAACCATTTTTCTAGCATATCCTCTCTAATAGATTTAGACATTTTTCTAACCATTTCATCTACCCCTGATTATTTTCATTGGGAGCGTCTGGATCAATTTATACACCGAGATGTGAAAATGTGCAAAATAAATAATCATTTATATTTCTTCACCCAATTTTCTAACATACTAGGCTGTAATAGATCATAATCACACAAACATGGAGCTTAAAAAAATTAACTTGTATAAGGATAAACAAAAAGGAAAGGGTAAATTTTTAAGTAGGGTCTGCAGTATTGACTTCCACAATAAAATGCTTGTGCAGTATACTGTATACTGCGGAGGATGAGTGCGGATTCTCAAGGACAATCACACAAACGGATCGTAATCACCGTTTGAAGCTGACGTACGGCGCGATGATAACGTTGCAGTGAAGCAGGTGGCCGAGGTGTCGTGCCGCGCGCCGAAAGGCAACGCGCAGCACATATACATGTCGATCCATCCATGGAGGTTCCCGAGCTGAGAGATCCCTGTCCCACCCTTCACCCCAAAACACATTTGCTACCCTGGCCTCAAAGGAAGAAGAAACCCTTTCGTGCCCACAGGAAAAAGCTTGGAATGTGTGACCGGCTACGCCTGCAATCTGCGTTGCTCACTGCAACCTCGGGTATATGAGGCACCTACTCGCTGGCTCGGTTCATCGATCTCCTCCAAGCTCAGCGCCATCAACGTGCGAGCACAAGACAAGAACACGCGCGGCGAGGTCGTGACTCTCATCGGCGCTACCGAGGGGGCGGCAGTAATGGCGGTGAGCAAGCAAGCGGCGGCGGCTGCGGACATCGTGGACCCCGTCTACGAGTGGCTCGACGAGGGCGACAGCTACCTCCTCCGCCTAAACCTCCCAGGTGAGGCGCAGACGAGAGCCTGTATTTCCTCGAAGACAGCTGACGCCTGCGCATGTTCAGATGGTGCTAATAACTCTGCTTCTTGTTGTTCTTGACTGAAATCGAATCGAAGAGTTCAAGAAGGAGGACTTCCGGGTGCACGTGGACGGCGAGGGCCGGCTCACCGTCATAGGCCAGCACCGGCCCGCGCCCGGCGCCGGCGGTGAGGGCAAGACGCTGCGGCTCCACAAGGCGTTCCAGCTGCCCAACACGGCCAACCTCGACGCCGTCTCCGGCCGCTTCGACGGCACCGTGCTCACGCTCAAGGTGCCCAAGCTGCAGCAAGGGCAGCAACAACAACAACCCGCCGCCGCGGCGCCGCTGCCTCCTCCGCCGGCGCAGCCCAAGGAGGAGGCGCAAGTCGCCGCCGACGGCGGTAAGGCAGCTGGTCAGGAGGAGGGCAAGGCGGCCCAGGCGGAGACGGAGCAGCGGAGGATCGATGAGACGGAGAGGGCGAGATTGCCGGCGACAGGCAAAGAGGGAGACGACAAGCCCAAGCCCGTGGCGCCGCCGCCACCGTCGCCGCAGCAGCCGAGCCAGAAGGTGAGAGACGATCAGGACGAGAAGGCGAAGGCCGAGCACAGGGAGAGGGTGATCGCCCGCGAGGCAGCGCGCAGGATCGAGGAGGCGCGTGCGAGGGTGGCGGAGGCGAAGGCGAAGGCGGAGAGAGGCAGTGCGAGCACTGGAAGGAGCGCGTGGTGGAGGAGGGGCTCAAGCTGGCGGACGCGGTGAGCAAGAACAAGGAGGTGATCGCCACGGCCGTCGCCGCCTTCACGCTCGGCGTCTTCGTCTCCCACAAGCTCTTCTCCAGGAGTTGATCATTCAGCCCCTTCCACGCCATGTTGATCGAGCACGTCGCCTATATCATTCGCAGGGCTTCTTCTTGTGCGTGCACACGATCGAACACGCGCGCCATGGATGTGTATATATACAGAGATGAAAAATGTGTACAAACATGCATGTAATCGTGACAAGGTGGCATCCACATATACTGCTGATCGACCAACCAATGTACGAGATTACAGTGAAAACTTTTCCAAACGGGCAATCGATTCTCCTTCTTGTCCCTGTGTTTTCCTTCCCGTTTACCGTCTTGGGCCAATAAAGGCTTGCGCCGGGCTACATCTTTCATCTTGTGGATAATACGATATGTCTGCACTTTTTGTAGTGTTTATGAAAGTTTAGCCAATGATTTATATTTCATGTGCAGCAGAGGCTCAACTTTGAATATCCTGAAGACCTAGGATATCCATAAGATATTAACTTTGCTTTCTTATCGAGTGTTGTAGAACATGATGAATAAGCAAGGGAGAGCAAGATAGTTGGCATAGGTTAGAGATGACGAGTAAAGAGTAAAGCATGTCAGCTCACTTCTAACAAGATTTACAGATGTTGGGGTAATATTCTGATGTGTCACTATTCACAAATAGTTAAACGTATCTAGTTGGTTAGGTCATTATTGATGATCTGTAAAAATGATGGTACTTGTCAAATTAACGTGCAGGTGACACCGTCACAGACGTTATGTTGTCGCTTTGGACGATCGTCGCCCATCACCTTTGATTTGTTTCCGTGTAGTTAATGTTTCGCTAGCTGTCCACCACACCCATTGGCATTGAACACAAATAGGAACCAGCTTTGGATGATGATTCATCTCGTAAATTGATTGTTTCAATCGATCCATAGGGTTGAACTTTTTTTTTCGCCAAAGACCAGTACAGACACGCACGCACAATTACCTCTATGATTACACGCACGTAAACCCTACCTCTCACCTTCGAGAGACTGGACCGGCTGTTCCAATATTCAGATTGATGAAGTCACAACAGACGCCTCGCTATCGAGGGGCACGTCGCCTAGCACTGAAACAATAACGCCGATTAAATTCTAGATAAATTCAGAAAAATATGACACCCATGCCAAATCGGAGACTCGAACCCGAGTGGACAGGTTCACCACAAGAAACCTTCATGATCTATAGGGTTAACCTAACCAAAGAAGGGAAGGGTTCTTTACTCCTACAAAAGTATGATCAAATCTGAATAACCCCAAACATTTAAAACCATCTATTTAACCTCTCAACTTTTGTTATATGTTTTTTCCTCAGATTAAAAAAATAGTTTTGTAAACATGTCAATGGTTTTCATGATGTGGTGATGGCTTTGCTTGTCCAACATGGCGTGCTGAGCTCGTGGCCACGCCCCCACTCCCATCATGCTAGGGGTTATCCAAAGTTCAACCGTCCTTGGGAGATAAAGTGAACTTTTTACATATAAAAAATGTACAATACTGCTCTCGAGGGCGCAATTACATACCAGGAACAAAAGATGAGTAAAAAAAACGAATGCAATGTAAGGAATCATCCTGCTTGCTTGAATAGTTGAATGCTTGTCCTTGTCCATAACATCTGCCTTGGTACCGAGTGATACACTTCCTAGTGTTTCCTTGAGACGAGGTCTTGAGTATACCGTGCCGCCGCATGGGTGCCGAAACTCCGAAAGCAAGGCACGCACCGGCCGCTAGAGATCCCTAGCCTTTACCTAGACGTCGACGACAAACTCCATTTTCCGCTGCAACTTTGAAGAAAAGCTTGGAATAACCAATAAAAACAGACAACCGTGTAGCGCGACGCCCCATCACATATATAGTTATTAACCTCACGAGATTGTTGAGTCGTGGACTCTCGGTGGTCAAGCTAGCGGCGCCTCATCGCTATCCCCAAAGCGCAAACACAGCCATTGGCTAGTCGATCAATCGGCCGTGTTCTTCCATGGCGAGCAGCAAGAAGGCCGGCGCGGCGCCGGAGGCCTGCGTCGCCGACATCGACCCCAAGCTCGAGTGGCTCGACGGCGCCAGCACCTACATCATCCGCCTCAACCTCCCTGGTAAATCACACGTATATATGGCCTGTGATCGACTAGCCCTGCAGAGACGAGCGCGTGAAGACGCGTCACATGTTAACGTCCGTGTTGGTGTGGGCTTCTCGAAGCAGGGTTTAAGAAGGAGGACTTCAAGGTGCAGGTGGACTCCGGCGGGCGGCTGACGGTGCGCGGCGAGCGGCCGGCGGGGTACGTGCGGTTCCACAAGGCGTTCCAGCTGCCCCAGACGGCCAACCTCGAGGGGGTCGCCGGCCGCTTCGACGGCACCGTGCTGTCGCTCACCGTGCCCAAGCAGCCCGTCAGCGGGACGGCCATGGTGGTGGCGAGGCTGGCCGAGGCCGAGGAGGCGGCGCAGCGCGCGGCGGAGGGGACCACGTGGGCGGAGGCGCTCGGCGGCAAGGGGCAGATGGTCGCCGCGGCCGTCGCCGGCGTCGCGCTCGGCGCCTTCCTCGCACACAGGCTCTTGTCCGCCACCAATTGCTAAGACGCGCCGTTTAGTGTGTGTAACGCGTGTACAGAGATCTGTGGAAATGGATTCGATCATAGAGAACGAAACTGTATTAAATTGATTCCCTGAAAAAATAATTCATACGAAATGTGAGCTTTTTATCTGACCTCATATTTCACCATAAAATTTGTTAATGCTAGTAGTAGACTCTGAAAACGCAAATGGGCGATCCAGTCATCCAGTTATCTTTTTTTTTTTTTTTTTTTTTTGAGGTATGTTACACACTCTAGACAGCTAAAGCCAAATTGTTACAAACGCCCGGAGGCGGACTAAGGAGCCATACATGTCTACCTACTGGATCGAAGAGGGCGCTTCGAGCCAGGCTGTGAGCATCGTGGTTTGCTTCACGTCGCTCGTAGACGAACTCCGTCCTTTGGAAGCTCCCCGCCCGAGCTTTAATCTCCTGAACGATGTGGCCATAAACACCCAACGTACCATCGTGAATACTCCGAATCACATTGGAGCAATCGCTGGCAACTCGCACTTTGCGGAGGAGAGTGTCGCTGGCCAGGGCCAGACCTTCCCGGCACGCCATGGCCTCCAGGGCTTCTGGGTCCGTAATTCCATAGGAAACCACGGTAGACGCCCCGATGAAAGTGCCATCAATATCCCGAGCAATGGCTGCAACTGACGCTCGACCCGAGTTCTTGGGCTTCCTGCCGTCCAAAAATGTGTGCGGGCCCAAGTACCAAGGCCCATACAAAATTAGGCCAGGTTTGCCCACGTTCGCATACACGTGTGTGCTCTGGGTCATTACCACGTCAGCAAAGGCTGTGGGGAACGCGTGTCCATGTGAGGCTAATGAAAGATGAAACGAACTCCCCTCGTATTAGCCCCAACGGATATTCTCTTCTAGCGGGCGTGACACAGCAGAATCGATTCCGTCCTCCCTTCCACCAACAGACGTTGGCCCGTTGCCATCGAAACAGCGCGATATGACTATATGAGCATCAAAATATGCCACCATCTATGCACATGCACCGCAGCCATATATACATGTTGTGCGTGTGAAATACATCTGCAATTCTGCACTCCACTGCACCACTGTTCGGTATGATCGATATCCCGAGACGTCGCCTTAAGAAGGCCACTCTGAATAATTTTCAGACCCGTATGAGCAACATTATTTGTTTGAAAAATGAGGATTTTTTTTCAAAAAAAGAGATATCTTTATTAACCAGAAAGGCTTGGGACTACAATCATAATGACGATCAAGACACACGCAAGTGCCGGAGTGGGGGTGGAGGTCGAAGGGAGATGGAGCGGTAGAGCCGAAGTGGCCGAGGCGAGGAGCACGGCGGAGAAGAAGAAGCATCGTCGTGAGGGAAGGGGAAGTGGCGAGGAGCGAGCAACGGAGAATCGCGGGAGAGTGGAAACAGTGCGGCGAGGAGCAGGGAGGCGCACGCGACGCGAGAGAGGAGGGCGAAGGCGACGGCTGCAACCAAGCCACCTAAGAAGGGATATAATTCCAAGGTTACAACTATATATGTGTCTAATGTGTCTAGAGGACCTCATCGGACCGTCTATTAACCGTGCCAGACCGGCTGGTACTACATGTCTGGGAGGCGGCACGGACACGGCTCGTGTACCAACACATGCCGGTACCGTGCAGTGTTCAGATCAGGCTAAGATTCCAGTCCACGTGTCGGTCCATGGGCCTACAGCCTTATGGCCATCTATAGGAGTGTTTAGATACAGCGTTATGTATAATATTTTTATGTTATGCATAGTGTTTACTGAGAGAAAAAGTGCATTGAAGAGCGCGCGTTATGCAAAATATTATGCAAAATGGGTGAAGTAAACAGACCTATAGTGTAATGACAGCAATATGGACAACCAATGGACGAACGAACGAGGAGGTGGCACGCAATAACAATATCCTGCGAATGAGGACAACTCAAGACAGACTCCAGAAGATGAATGTGACGATGGTCAAATGACCAAAGATATCTATTTTAGGCGGCAAGGGAGAATGGTTGACTTGTTTAGTTGGTGTAACTATTTTGAATTTTTTACTGTAGCAATTCTAAACCTAAGATTAGGAGGACTAAACATGATCTAATTATAAAACTAATTACACGGATGGACGGAAAATCGCGAGACGAATCTATTAAGCCTAATTAATCCGTCATTAGAGATTGTTTACTGTAGCACGACGTTGTCTAATCATGGCCAAATTAGGCTCATTAGATTCGTCTCGCAAAGTTAGGGGGGTTATGGAATGGGTTTTGTCATTAACTCACGTTTAATACTCCATGCATGTAAGATTCCCTTTGATAAATAGTGAAGTTGAATGAATAGTGAAGTTTGTTGTGGGAACTAAACCAGGCCTGAATAGTGAAGTTTGTTGTGGGAACTAAACAAGGCCTGAATAGTAAAGTTTGTTGTGGGAACTAAACAAGTATGGAAACATTAGGACGTCACTGTGGCTTGACGAAGCACGACCAGATGTACAGTAGAGATGAGACTTGTATAGAATAAGGTGTGAATGTCAAAAAAAGATTTCAGCCAGCTAATATATAGGGCCCGTTTAGTTCGGTGAGAAAATTTGTCAAATTTACTGTAGCAAAACTAAATCGAAGATTAGGAGGACTAAACATAATCTAATTATAAAACTAAATACACGGATGGACGAAAAATCACTAGACGAATCTATTAAGCCTAATTAATCCGTCATTAGAGATTGTTTATTGTAGCACGACGTTATCTAATCATGACCAAATTAGGCTTATTAGATTCGTCTCGCGAAATTACCCAAGGTTATAGAATGTAATCCACGTTTAATACCCTTAATTAGTGTCCGAACATTTGATGTGAGAAGTTTACAAATTTAGTTTGCAAACTAAACAGGGCCATACCTCTGGGGCAGGCTGCTGATGCAGTGTGTACATCCGTACAGGATGCCTCGGCTGGGTGCAGCCAACCAAGGAGCAGTGTGTAAAATGGAATGGGGGGTTGTTCAATTCCCCCACAAAATTTTCACCAAAATTTTTTTCAAAGAAATCTTACATGCATGAAGTACTAAACGTGTGTTAATGACAAAACCCATTCCATAACCCCTAGGTAACTTTTCGAGACGAATCTAATGAGCTTAATTAGGCCATTATTTACAACAGTGATGCTACAGTAACCATCCGCTAAACATTCACTAATCATATATTAATTACTATCATTAGATTCGTCTCGCGATTTCCAGACGAGATCTATAATTAGTTTTATTATTAATCTATATTTAGTACTTCTAAATAGTAAGATTCTCTTGCAAAATTTTTCACCAAAATTTTTTCACCCAATTGAACACCCCCGGAAGCCTCTCTACCACGATGCACGGCGGCTGTTTTAACTGTCGGCCTGACGGCCTGTATTTGGGAACGCGAGAAAAGGGAGGAAGAAGAAGACGCCAACGAACGCAGAGGCGGCACCACCACTAACCGTATCAGTGCACATTCAAAAGGAAGGCAGGCGAAGAACAGATCAGATTCTGCCCTGCCAAAGTCGAGAGCTTCCACGTCAAGAAAGACACCAACTTCTTCTCCTCTGCCCTTCCTCCGCGCCTCTCTCTCACTCTAGCACAGATTCTCTCCTCTCCCCAAAGCACACTAGCTCCCCCCAAAAGCAAAAGCAAGCACGCTCGATCGCTCCACCACCCCACGCCGATCGATCATAAGGAACCCAATTCCCTTCGCCGTCGCCTTCTCGCCTTTTTTTCCCCACACCGGCGATTAAGCTCTCCACCTTCCCCTGCTTCCTCTGTTCCGCCCATGGCGGCCGGCGGTGGCGGCGGTGGCCCGCCGCCGCCGATGGTGCGGAGGCTTGCCGTCGAGGTGGTGGACGCGCGGGACCTCGTGCCCAAGGACGGGCTCGGCACGTCCAGCGCCTTCGCGGTCGTGGACTTCGACGGCCAGCGGAAGCGCACGCGCACCGTGCCGCGGGACCTCAACCCGCAGTGGCACGAGCGCCTCGAGTTCGCCGTGCACGACCCCGCCAACATGCACGCCGAGGCGCTCGACGTCGCGCTCTACCACGACCGCCGCTTCAACCCCTCGGGCGGCGGCGGCGGCGGCGGGAGCGGCAAGAACCACTTCCTCGGCCGCGTCCGCATCTACGGCTCCCAGTTCTCGCGCCGCGGCGAGGAGGGCATCGTCTACTTCCCGCTCGAGAAGCGCAGCCTGCTCAGCTGGATCCGCGGCGAGGTCGGGCTCAAGATTTACTACTACGACGAGCCGGATGGGCCGCCGCCACCGCCTCCCGAGGAGCAGGCCGACAACGCGCCGCCGCCTGAGGTCCCGCCCGAAGCGCCCAAGGATCTCCCGGAGATGCCCGCGCCGACCGAGGCCGCCGTCGAGGTGCAGCAGCCGGCGGGGCAGCCTCCCATCATTATCGTGGAGGAAGCGCCCATGCACCCGCCGATGATGATGCCGCCGATGCACGGGCCACACGGCCACCACGGTCCGATGATGATGCCGCCAATGCACGGGCCGCACGGACCCCATGGCCCGCCGGTGCACGGGCCGCACGGGCCAATGGCGCCACCGCCACCGGAGCCGCAGCCGGAGCCCGATCCCGCACCGGAGCCGGAGGCCGGCGACCCGTACCCTCCCGAGGTGCGCAAGACGCGGATGGCGTCGAGCACGGAGCGCGTCCGCGTCATGCGCTACCCGAGCGGCGGCCTGGGCCCGGACTACTACGCCTCCTCTCCCCGCGTGATCCCCGGGCGGTTCGCGTCCACCGGCGAGTCCGTGGAGCCGGTGCAGTCGTCGTCGTACGACCTGGTGGAGCCGATGCGGTACCTGTTCGTGCGCGTGGTGCGGGTGCGCGGCATCCGCGCCTGCGAGGGCCCCTACGTGAAGGTCCAGGCTGGGCCGCACTCGCTCCGGTCGCGGCCCGGCCGCGACGTCTCCGGCACCGGCAACCCCGAGTGGAACCAGGTGTTCGCCATCAGCCACGCCAAGCCGGAGCCCACGCTGGAGATCTCCGTGTGGGACGGCGGGGCGCCCTCCCCCGCCGAGGCCTTCCTCGGCGGCGTGTGCTTCGACCTCTCGGACGTGCCGGTCCGCGACCAGCCGGACGGCCCGCTGGCACCGCAGTGGTACCGGCTGGAGGGCGGCGAGCCGGGCATGGTGACGGGGGACATCATGGTGGCGGTGTGGATCGGCACGCAGGCGGACGACGCGTTCCCGGAGGCGTGGAACACCGACGCGCCGTACGCCGCGTACACGCGCTCCAAGGTGTACCAGTCGCCCAAGCTCTGGTACCTGCGCGCGTCGGTGATCGAGGCGCAGGATCTGCGCGTGCCGGCGCCGCCGCCGGGGCTGCCGTTCGACGTGCGCGTCAAGATACAGCTCGGCTTCCAGTCGGCGCGGACGCGGCGGTCGGTGGCCAGCAGCAGCGGCTCCGCGTTCGCGTGGTCGGAGGACCTCATGTTCGTGGCGTCGGAGCCCCTCGACGGCAGCCTCGTCGTGCTGGTGGAGGATCGGTCCATGATCAAGGAGCCCGCGCTGCTCGGCCACGCGACCATTCCGGTGAGCTCCATCGAGCAGCGCCTCGACGAGCGGCAGATCGTGGCGTCGCGGTGGTTCAACCTGGAAGGCGGGACGTCGGGCATCGGCATGCCCATGCCCCCCAGCAATGCGTTCTACTCCGGTCGGCTGCACCTCCGGCTGTGCCTGGAAGGAGGGTACCACGTGCTGGACGAGGCGGCGCACGTGTGCAGCGACTACCGGCCGACGGCGAAGCAGCTGTGGAAGCCGCCGGTGGGCGTGCTGGAGCTGGGCATCGTCGGCGCGTGCGGGCTGCTGCCGATGAAGACCAAGGGCGGCGCCAAGGGGTCGACGGACGCCTACTGCGTGGCCAAGTACGGCAAGAAGTGGGTGCGGACGCGCACGGTGACCGACAGCCTGAACCCGCGGTGGAACGAGCAGTACACGTGGCAGGTGTACGACCCCTGCACGGTGCTGACGGTGGCCGTGTTCGACAACTGGCGCATGTTCGCCGGCGGCGGCGACGAGCGGCAGGACTACCGCATCGGCAAGGTGCGGGTGCGCGTGTCGACGCTGGAGAGCAACCGCGCGTACATGGCGTCGTACCCGCTGCTGGTGCTGCTGCGGTCGGGGCTGAAGAAGATGGGCGAGGTGCAGCTGGCCGTGCGCTTCTCGTCGCCGCTGCAGCTGCCGGACACGTGGGCCACGTACACGTCGCCGCTGCTGCCGCGCGCGCACTACCTGCGGCCGATCGGCGTGGCGCAGCAGGAGGCGCTCCGCGGCGCGGCGGTGCGCACGGTGGCGGCGTGGCTGGCGCGGTCGGAGCCGCCGCTGGGGCCGGAGGTGGTGAGGTACATGCTGGACGCGGACGCGCACACGTGGAGCGTGCGGCGCGCCAAGGCCAACTGGTTCCGCATCATGGGGGTGCTGGCCTGGGCCGTGGGGCTGGCGCGCTGGCTGGACGGCGTGCAGCGGTGGCGCAACCCGTCCACGACGGTGCTGGTCCACGCGCTCTACCTGGTGCTGGTGTGGTACCCGGAGCTGGTGGTGCCGACGGCGTCGCTCTACGTGTTCATGATCGGGGTCTGGTACTACCGGTTCCGGCCGCGGGGCCCCGCGGGGATGGACGCGCGGCTGTCGCAGGCGGACACGGTGGACGGCGACGAGCTGGAGGAGGAGTTCGACCCGGTGCCGCCGCCGGACGTGCTGCGCCTGCGGTACGAGCGCCTGCGGACGCTGGCGGGGCGCGTGCAGCGCGTCATGGGCGACGTGGCGGCGCAGGGGGAGCGGCTGCAGGCGCTGGTGAGCTGGCGGGACCCGCGCGCCAGCCGGATCTTCGTCGGCGTCTGCCTCGCCGTCGCCGTGGCGCTCTACGCCATGCCGCCCAAGATGGTGGCCGTGGCCGGCGGGTTCTACTACCTGCGCCACCCGATGTTCCGGGACCCCATGCCGCCGCCGGCAGTCAACTTCTTCCGCCGCCTGCCGAGCCTCTCGGATAGGTTGCTCTGACCTGACGCACTCTCAGAGTGGCGCCAGCTTGTTCTTTTAGTTTTTTTTTTCCCACCTCTGCACCCTGATTGTTCTTGTTCCCCCATTTTGGTGTAATAACGAATGTATCGGAGAGGATAGAATCAACAGAATTGAGATTCCTGTATTCATAAGCATAGAGTATATAGATAGTACACCCAAAAGGATAGCAATATACTACTAGTTGTCATGGCAATTTGCTACATTTGTTCATCTCTGCTTCAGGAGCCCATCTCAATACAATAGCCTGCAGAAATCCATTGAACTCAGACAGAAAGCTGCTTCGACAACTGGCAATGGCAAGCATCCGCTGCCTTGCTCTGCTCGCAAGTCAGATCGTACGTATCCTCCTCTTGGCAATTGATCGATCTGGATGGTGATCGCTGTCGCTGATCAGGGCTTAATTCGTCACTGAAGATTGTCAGATGGAAGCTCGTTTCTGAAAAGAAAGAACAGAGACAAGGCGTTCTGCAAGACAGCAACTCCAACTCCCTCCCCAAAAGTAGCGAAACCGCGCAAAAAATGCGCGCCACCGCCCTCGCTTTTTTCGGGCGCTCCCTATCCGCGGGAAAAAAGATCTATACATCCGGCCCCTCCCCTCGGCCCTCGCACATCTGACTCCGCCACTCGCTAGGGTTGCAACCGCTGCGTCGCTCGGGCCCCGGTGATCTCCTTCCGCCATGGTCACCAGGTACGCCGCTGCCTCTTTCGCTTTTGCTGCTGGATCCGGAGGGGGAGAGATAGAGCAGTGGGCCGCCGTCCGCCTGAGCCGTGAACCGCATTTCGCTGCCGCGCGCGCCACCTCCGTACACCACTAACCGCACGCCGCCGGTCCCCCGCCACCGCAACGCGCCTCCTCCGAGGGCCCGTGGAGGAAGGGGAAAATGCGGTGGAGGCGACCGGGAGGGAGGGGAACCGGTGTGGAGCCTGGGTTGGGAGACCGACGGGGAAGAGGGAGGGAGGGAGGACGCAGAGGCAGGCGGGCGGGCTGGTAGAGAGCGGAGGGGACTGGCGAAGGACGCGGCCGGGCAGGTAGAGAGCGGCCACAGATGGGCAGAGTCAGTGGAGACGGCTGGGGTTAGGGAGGCTTTGAATTCGTCTGTTAAGCTGTGAATTGATTCAATGGAACGATTTTGTTTGGCTAAACTATGAATTGATGCAATGAAACAATTTTGTTTGGTTAATATATTTGATGCTAATGTGTGTCTGTATTATACAATTTTGCAACCTAGAAAAATAGTAATTTGTTAGGCTTTGAATTTATTTGTTAACCTCTGAACTGATTAAGCTATGAATTGATGCAATGAAGCAATTCTGTTTGGTTAATCTATGAAATGATGCTACCGTGTTACAATTCTGCAATGTAGAAAATAGATAATTTGTTTGCTTATAATACTTGTTCTCTTCGTTCTTCAATGTAGGTTGTTCTAATGAGTAGTTTTCTAAACTCGGTGAGCGAGCACAGCCTAGGAAGCGATGAAATATATTCGGAGGAAGGCCAATCTGAAAGTACACTAGTCGAGGAAGAGCTGGCACATGTAGATGCTATGACACCTGTACTGTGGAAGAGTGGAACCATGAATTTCAGTTAGAAAAGATAGAGGACAAGCGCCACTGAAAGCCCAAGATTGTCTGCTCCTGGAAGCGATGAAAGCCATGCTGATGATGAAGGGGAGGGTCTAGCTGGACAGGCCAATAACGTTTACATGGAAGCGTGGGAGGATATGTGGGCCAAGAAGAAAGAGTTTGAAACCTTCAAAGAGAACAGAAAGCAAGAGCCATGATCAGATAATGGCACTAGAGAAGAGAAAGCTTAAACTAGAGGAGGCAAAGCTTGAACTAAAGAAAAAAAGATCTTGAGTTAAGACGATGGACTCAAGATAATACAGTTATGAGCATGAACATCAGTGGTATGAATGCCCAACAACTCAAGTACTTTTTGAGCTTGCAGGATGAGATCTTCGCCCGGCGATTTGGTGCAGGCTCTGGTTGAGCTACTTCATATGTTCTTGTATGAACTATATGTGTGGGCATTAGACCTTTGCGTTGTCATATGAACTATATTGTATGAACTATGTGTGGAGTATGTTATTAGTTGCTTGACTATAATAAAGGGTAAAGGCCAATGGGCTCTTTTTTGAGCATGTAAGTTGATGGGACAGCCTGATCTTTGGTTCATTGTCTACAAATATAGAGAGATGTTAGTCTATGCCCGAGGATAGGGTAAAATAGAGAGCGTGAGATTAATTTATCTGGACACAAAAAAAAATGATTCAGGAGTGTCCATAAATCCACATGTCACTGACGAATGATGAACCTCCATGGGTGTGTGTAATACAGTAATTTATCATATCACAAAATTGCTTCATACCATGCATTGAATTGACATGTATGATGTCATGAATTTAGCGTATCAGATATTCTGATTGATGCATAAATGAGTGAAGAATTTCAGCGCCTGTCTATTTTTCCATGGCACAAGACTATATTGTTTTCATTATTTGAGCATAATAGCACCAAAAAGGTGCTGAACGCAAAAGCAGTGTTGCAAAACGCTGCCAGACAAAAGGTGCAAATCTTCATCAGAAATTAGCTGGAGAACTGGATACAGCCAAACATTCAAGTTTTGTCAACCAAAAAAAATAGCGACTAGTTGTTAGCCCATTCTTCGTGTGTACTCGATCCTGAATTGCAGCAGGCTTCATGGAAAGGTGTAATCAACGAAGCATTTAAAAACAATTCGTTCTCCCAGTATGGTTCCGTGGATTGCTTTTCAACTGTCCAACGTTCAGAACCAAATAAGAAATACAGCGAAATGATCTTTTGCCGCAGACAATTTCTATTCGGACGCAAGTTTCAGGTCATCCTCTCAACAAAAGAAGGTTACCTGATTTGTCAACATATTAAGGTACAAAATCAAGGATTTTTGTGTCTTTCTTGTACATGTGATTGCATTTCAACCCCCAGATTAGAAGTATCAGGTCGAAAGCCTGAGTCTATCCTTGGTTGACTAGACACACAGTGCTATATTCATGTCGTCTGCACGATCCAATTTCTCCATGATCATTTTACCCTTTTTAAGGTTTGATTTTCAACGAATTGAACATATCAGAAACATTTTTTGTTGAAAGGTCAGAGTTCCCCCAGGAAAAATGTTTGTCCATACAAGGTAGAGCTGGTGGCATTGGAGTCCCCACTCTCCTAATTGGAATCATAATATCTTCAAAAGGAGCAAGAGCTCTCACCAAGAAAGAGACATAGGTTCCATTAGTGACTTTTTAACTTTTTTCAAATTGCTACAAACGCCACAATGTAATTTTCCCATCCATATATTGTGTTGGAGTTCCTGCGAAAAAATATTGTGTTGGAGAAAGGATATCCAAAATAAAGTGATAACAGTCTGTTCTAAAAAAGATATTGGTGTCAATCTTTCAGAGGGAATCAGTTGTTACACATGAGCAGGGAGATACACTCTTCTTTTCTAGAAAGACGATTGGAACCTCATTCCGTTTGCACAAAGTTTCCTCATTCTATAACATAGCCTGTGTAAGGAAAAAGAAGTTCTTCATAACTACACAAAGGATTCTTCATCGGAGGAATTTGATGTGGCATATTATATTTCACACTTGTATCATGACATGCTTAGGAGTAAAGAACAAATCAAATCCTCATCAATAGTCATAAAGTACAGATACTGGCACATACCATATGCTATTCCCAATTTCCCATATGTAGTTTTGGTTCCCACTTGCTGATTACCGTCCCAGTTCAATGATGCTATGCTATGCTAATATACTGGAATGGGTTTCTGAAAGTGGAGTTTCAGGCAGAGGCCTCTTCATCACCAACCTAGAGGAACAACCTTTTCTTCCAAGAGGAGCAGCCAGCACAGCATAAAAAATGTGTCAGCTCATGCTTGAAAGTTGAAAAGTAACTAGTGCTGCAATTAAACCCCTAGTTTGTTGATTTGATCTATGGTCTCAACAAAACATTCTCAACATGGACACACATCAAAAGAAATTGCAAATTAAAAATCTGTGGTGCATGTGACATTGGTTCAATTGAGAAAAGTTCTTATGTTCCTCATTGATCACGATGAGAGTAATACATGGATGAACAAATTTTCCGCCATGTAGCATTTGACAGGCATAGTATACACGCGATAATTTATCAGCCAAGATATGCATGTCAGCTTTCTTTCGGATTAATACACTGCTGTTTTGCATATACGCTCATAATAAGAACAAGGACCAGATCAATTAAGTGCTGATGGTGGTAGTGTTGGATTCAGTTACCTCTATGATCTGTGATTCCCAGTCATTCCAACACGGAGGTTGCTGCTGTATAGCACAATGGCTGAAGTAGGAAGCATTATGTTTTGGCTCTCCAGCTGAGATGCAAAGAGGGCTCAGGATATGCACAGTACTCTGAAAACATGCATGCTCTGTATATTTGCTTTTGCTATGTTGTGATCCTCCTGTATGGAGTTCATCAAACAAGTTTGTCTGAAGGCCAGCTTACCCAGCTGATTAATTGTAACAGGGTGTACCCACTATCCTTTTTTATTTTCGCAACCGTAAATCATCAACAAGTTGAGAACTCAGAATTAACCGGGCTCAATAACACAGACATGAATGAGCTCTTTCAAGCTACTCACTCGATTTTGTCAATGCATTACTCATAATTCTCATGTTCGCATACATCGTTTATTGTTCCTACAGGTGAACTAACTAGCAAACTACAGCTACAAGCTAGACAAACAGGAATGAAGATAGCCCATGGCATATTCTAGCAACTGCGAAGCACAAATAGTAGAGTACCGTCGAACCATGAGAATAAATCTGTAACACCTATGCAACCAACATAGGTTTTCTGCATCCAACAGGATAATCAACTCATGCATTGTTACTTATTTCAGCCCATCATCGCCACCAAGCGACTAGTCTAAGAAAAATAAAACCCAACCCGTGAGGCTCTTTCTGAAAGCATTGTGTGAGAGGAGGTAGTTAGAAGACAACTGTTTCTTTTCGGCAAGAGGATATTTTCAACTCCAGTCCATTAAATTCGCTATGTTAATGATGATTGCTTGCTAGTTTGTACTCAATGTTCTAAACCACTAGGCTGACTGACTCTTTCCCAGCCTAAGCAATATTGGAATGGAACAAACATTTTTTTAACATTAAATCTCGGCATGGCAATTCAGCATAACTATGGCCCTGAATCATCGAACTAAATTTTAGCTAGTACAAACACTTCAGCTAAAGTTTAGCCAGGGTCTCACCTACCACTCAATTAAAGTTTAGTTGACTAAGTGGAACAAGCATAGCTTAGTTGGTTAGGTTTCTTGTGGTGGAACCTGCCCACCCGGGTTCGAGTCTCCGACTCGGCACGGGTGTCACATTTTCCTGGATTTATTCCAGGATTTAACCGGCGCTTTTCTTTCAGTGGTAGGCGACGTGCCCGTCGATAGCGAGGCGCCTGTGGTGACTTCGTCAATCTCAAGATCGGAACAGCCGGCCCAGTCTCTCGAAGGTGCTCATAGGGGTAGGGTTTGCGTGCGTGTATTCATAGAGGTGAGTGTGCGTGCGTGTGTGAGCGTCTGCGTCTGTACTGTACTGGTCTTTCGCAAAAAAAAAAGTTTAGTTGACTAACCGGTGGATTTAAAGAGCCTACGACTTTTGCTATGGTTACATGATTTTGATCGTAATCGTTTCATGAGCTGAAATAAAGCATTAATTTCTTTTTTGTTGACACGAGAAAATTTAATTTCGACATTCTTTTTGAAAATATAAATGTTTGTACATACTTAATATAATTCCCAACTCATCTTTTTAAAAGCTTTTGGGGATCGGTTTGACGCCCTCGTGCACCATCAGGCCAACCAGATCAGAAATTCAGAATCCCCCGGTGCCGAAACGAATTGTGAGAGTGAGATGGAGGGGCAGGCGGCCGACGTGCCACGCCCGGATCTCACAAGCTGCTGCGGCAACGAGCCCCTTCTAATTAAAACTCTTCCACCACATCCGCGCCGCGACCGCGACCCGACCACCTCCCGGATCTCATCTGCGGCGACCTCCCTACCTCTCCTTCCCGATCCTCGCCTCCTCCCGCCGCGCGCCACCGCCAGCCCCCACCGAGGGAGGTCTCGTCCCCGGGGAGCGAGCCGGAGCCGGCGGCGGCGAAGATGTACGGGTGGGAGATGCTGTCGTTCAACATCCACGACGGGTTCCTGGAGGCCATCGTGCGGGGGAACCGCTCGGGCCTCCTCACCGCCGCCGACTACAACAACCTCTGCCAGTGCGAGACCCTCGACGACATCAAGATGCACCTCACCGCCACCGAGTACGGGCCCTACCTCCAGAACGGTGAGATCCTCCTCCGGCCTCCTTTGCTACTTCCGGTGGGGTGGGGTGGGGTTGGGTTGGGAGATGCCAAGCCGTGTGCCCCTTCTCAATCCGAATCCGCGCTGATAACACTAGGGCGCCAGCGATTTGTTATCTGGCCCGCGCGAATTGTGATTCCGATTGGGGATTTCGGGGTAGCCCTATTAGTAGGGCTCGTTTTCGAGCTAGAATTCCGTGCATTGTGGTGTCGCGGATCTCGCAAGGAGGCTCGTCAGTCCAGATCGCTGGCTAGTTATCTGAATTTATAACTACTCACATAAGTCCATTAGGTCCTTTTTGGAGAGACCATTACTTGGTCGAACAGATTGTTCTATGTTGAGGTGTTTTATTCATGTGATCATCGGAAGTTCAAACAAGGTCCAGCTGTGATGCGTGGTTTAGTTGGATGTGCACTAAGGGGATTTATTTTCTAGAATCAACTTGCATCTGCAAAACATGTTATCATGTTTCCCTTTTGCTTGGCAATGGATTGCTATAATCTCCATCCATTTACGCTCAAATGCATTTAGTGGTTATCATTTTGTTGATTTTGCAAATTACATTTTCAGCCCTTTCTGCCAACTCATTCTACTGAGCTTCATTTTGTGTAGAGGATATGGTATGTAGTTGCTAAGGGGTCTATATCCTTTTCAATGTGTCTATCTCTGTCACACTAGAAGGTTAACCTATAGATTCTCTTAGCTATGTGGCACACAATACTATTTCTTTCAACAACAATGGCAGTTGGCAGGATTCCTGCCTAATAATCAACAAAGTTTTGTGTTGAGTTCTCGTGTTGGCAATTGTGTTGATAATAATATTTGCAGCATATGCATGTTCAATGCATTTCCAACTGTACTGGGAACTTATTTCTGTTAAACTGCAGAGCCCTCTCCCTTGCACACAACTACAATTGTGGAAAAGTGCACTCTTAAACTGGTTGATGAGTACAAGCACATGCTATGCCAGGCCACTGAACCACTATCTACATTCTTGCAGTATATAACGTAAGTGGCGAAGTGTTGTTTGGGTGTTTCCTTTATATCATTTTCCTCTACACATGATAACAATTACTGCTCTAGTGCGTTAGTTTGATTTTGACAAGATAATGTTTTTCACAGGTATGGGCATATGATCGATAATGTTGTCCTTATTGTAACTGGGACATTGCATGAGAGAGATGTTAATGAACTGTTGGAGAAATGCCACCCATTGGGCATGTTTGACAGGTACTATTATTGTTTCTGTCCCTGTTTTATCAATAGAAATTTGCAGAAATTCAGAATACTGATTGTTTGTCTTCTTCCTGATCAACAGCATTGCATCACTTGCTGTTGCTCAAAACATGCGTGAGCTTTATAGATTGGTTCTAGTCGATACACCCTTGGCCCCTTACTTCTCAGAGTGCATTACATCTGAGGTAAAAACTGCGGCTGATCATTTGTGCTCCAACAAATGCATCTTTTTTTCTTTTTGTACCTTAAAAGCTGAGGATGCCTTGATAATAAGAACTATTGTATTTTCTAGGATTTGGATGACATGAATATTGAGATTATGAGGAACACTCTATACAAAGCATATCTTGAGGATTTTTACAAGTTTTGCCAGGTATATAGTTCTCAAATATGGTGGCTTTGATGATCTTTTCCCAACATTCTTAATTTACCTTTGCTTTATTTCCTTCTGTTTTCTAATTTTTGAATGACTTTTGGTATAGAAACTAGGTGGTGCAACAGCTGAGATCATGTGTGATCTTCTTTCATTTGAAGCTGACAGGAGAGCCGTTAACATTACAATAAACAGGTATAGTGCTGATTTTTACATTTCTATATTTGCATCCTTCAGTTTTGCATCCACGATTGCACAATTGCCTTAATACTGTCCTATTTTATATGTTATGTGTTGCAGCATCGGGACTGAGTTGACCAGAGATGACCGCAGGAAGCTGTACTCAAACTTTGGTTTATTGTAGGTTTTCCTTAAAGCAAACACTAGTGGTACTTTTTGCCAGTATATGTGCATGATTTTCAAGTTAATGTAATATTGTGATGTCCTCCAGGTATCCATATGGTCACGAAGAACTGGCTGTCTGTGAAGATGTTGACCAGGTTTGTCTAATGCATTCATGCTTGACATTCAATGCATTGGTTTTTTAAACTGTTGTAAAAGCAAATCCTGGTATTTTGGTCCATTAACAACTTTGCGTTCTTAGTGGTTAGGTTCTACAGTGATTTTGTTTATTGTAAAAGAGGTCTGTTGTAGTGCTATTCATGCATTCGGCGAAAAGACCAGTGATGCTATAAGACTCCCTAGATGCTATGGATGCCATAAATTTCATGCCTTTTAAGATGATAATTTTTCTTGTAGGCACCATGTTAATATGTTATATGTATTTTGTTATGGTTAATTGTAATTTTTGTACCATGTACACCACTTGAGAGTTAAAATGCCTTTCTAGGGCTTTGAATAGGAGGAGTTGGATTCAAATGCTTAGGAGCATAGTGTATTAGTAACATATATGCACACCTTTGCACCTGTCTCTTGCTTGCACGCTCATCTTAGGAGAATATAAGAAAAACTCAGATGGCAGCATGTAGGTCTTCTCTTTGGAGAAATATAGTCTTCCAAGATGGAGTGCTTCTGAAATATGCAAGCCATGTAGTTGATTCTGTTATTTTGATTGCTTAACACTTTTTTTTGGGCTTGTTCATCATGCAGGTGCGTGGTGCAATGGAGAAGTACCCACCATACCAGTCCATATTTTCCAGGATTTCATATGGAGAAAGCCAGATGTTGGATAAGGCCTTCTATGAGGAGGAAGTGCGGAGGTTATGCTTGTCCTTTGAGCAGCAGGTATATTTTTTTTTCACATCAGATATGTTATTATGTACTAGCTCCTGGAAATTCAGAGCTGTTCTCCCAGCCATCAGCTCTTTCACGGTGCTATCTTTTGACAAATCTTTTCTTGCCTTGCAGTTCCACTACGGTGTTTTCTTCGCTTACATCAGGCTACGCGAGCAGGAGATAAGGAACCTAATGTGGATCTCTGAATGTGTCGCTCAGAACCAGAAGAACAGGGTCCATGACAGTGTCGTGTTCATCTTCTGAGCACCCCACTGCACTATATGTGTTGTACAAAATGCCTGCTTTGATGATGGCACAATCACTTGATAAACCTGAGACTTGTTATTATGCCCGACATGGCGGAAAGAGGCCAGACTTGGAGTCAGTGTATTATTTGTTTTGTAGTCAAATAAAGGCGTGGTTGTCTGGTACACCGAATAAAATCTTCGTCTATTCTTTAGAATAAGTTAAATCTTGTGTAGTTTGGAACAGAGACCTTCTCCGGCAATGTGCAGTTTGCTTTAAATCTTCAGTTTGTTTCTGTAAACTTCTCTACTTTGATATGTTTGGAAGCTACTTTTATGGTTCTTTACATGTGGCTGCGTGCGGACGGGGACTTCTGATGCTAGGCGCTTTACGGTTGCTGAATGGATCAGGGGAAAATATGTGGTGTAAACCCATACCGACGTGCAAACTTGTAAACTAACCGTGAACCGTCAAAGTAAAAACGTGTGGCGATGGATGAAGTATGCGGCCCAACGATACACTTTACAATCAACCGCCCGCGCTGCTTAGCACATTTTGCTTTTACATCCCTGCACAACTTCCAATTGTGTCGCGAGGCCATCCTATCAGATCTCCAATTTTTCCCGTGCTGCTCCTCGCCTCTGCTGCTTCGTTTGGCTGTCCTGAGCTGCTCCTGTGGCTCCTGTGCCAGCTCCAGTGGTGAGCTTCTCCTCCGCCGGCAATCTTGCAATCTCCCTATCTTCTCCATTTGAGTTGAAGGTGCCACAACACTAATGATTTGTTTTTTCTACAAATGGCCGACGTGCGGCATTGTTTCATGTGCTAATTCGCAGTCTAAATGTGAAATGTCTGATTGCATGATGGTTTCCAAAATTGTAGCTGTGCTTTGACAGAGTTTGCCATATACACTGGATGCAAGATATATCAACAAACAACCTAGAGAGAAGCATGTGCATAGCACCAGATCAACATAAGATACTAGGTAAACTTATAAGGTTAACGACCATTTACAAAGTTTTGCAATTATAAGCAACTGTAACGAGTGCATCCACTCCTCTGCCTTCACCGCGCTGCGGCGCTTGCTTACCTCACAGCAGGGCCAACCTCGACTCATCGACCACCGCCAAACTCCAGCCAGCGTGGAGCCTGTGGGCGATGAGCACAAGAGTTCAAGACCTCTTGTGGCTGCAGCTACAGCTGCTCGACAGACGTCCACATGTGTTTGATGGAATGTGACTTTAACATTTGTTTCCTGTTTAAGGCTGTGAAGTTCATATGAAGATTGTGTTCCCTCAAGCTTTGTAGTTTCAGGCAAGGTTTCACCAGCTATGGGTTGTTTCAACTTGTTGAAGTAAACAAACACCAGCCTAAAGGATTTGAAGACAACTAGATGTAATGGATGCAGGCCTGACATTGCCTGCTTCTGTAATATGAATGATTTGTTCTGGGATCATGTCTCATGTAGTATTATCAAAGCTAGATGGATGGTTAACCTGAGTGATCAATGTTCTGCAAATTTCCCAAGTATGTCATTATTTCAAGTTGTTAATTCAGTCCAAGTGATGAGATGGTGTCTGATTGGATCATGGTTTTCAGAAATCGTATACGTGAGTTGACAGAGTTTGCCATATACAGTTGTAACCATGGATTGAATATATACATCTTGTCAATTACAAAATAATATTGAAGTTATGCAGGTATCCATCATCCCCACTCAGGTGGTGCTAAAAACAAATATATCCTAAATATATACATGGAATAGATGGAAAAATAGATTGGTGAACTTTCACAGTAACTGGTTGACCCCATGACTTCATTTTTAGGAAAACAATGTCACGCCCTGCTTTGGGAGGAGTCTTCCCTTTCTTATTTCAGCAATTTCTTCCTCCTAGCAAGCTGCAGAAGTAAAAATCCAACATATATTTCAGTGAAATTAGCTGCAAATCAAAGTCAAGCTAAACTATATATATAGATATGCCTACAAGAACTCAAGCATAGAGTTTGATAAGCATATGAGAAAATACCAACAGAAGAGTCACATGGATCATCCATCAACAAAATTGTCGCAAAATTAAAAAGCATTTAGGGTGCCAGTTGATGTATAAATTTTTCAGCTTTCAGCATCAGGAAAAAAGAATTGAAAAGGCCATAGCTGATAAGGAGCACACTAGCCCAGTTCAATAGAAATCCCCACAGTTTGAAAAGGAGTAATAGACTTGATACTTAGCCTACAATGATGTTTACAGCCTAGTTGTAACAGATTATGCAGCTAACTCACTACCAATTAACAAGAACTATCCGGAAACCATATTCATATTAGCATACTCTGCAGTTCTGAGTGCATGAAACCACTAGAAACAAAGGACTAAAAACGCTTTAACCGAGTCATGGAATGTACATCCAACATGTTGTACTGAAATCTAAATTTTTAGTTCAGAAATAAGTACCTTGTATCACTGGTATGGTGTTTTGTTAGGGCAGTTTCGTGAATCATGTTTCACAACTTGTTTGCATGTCTTGCACATGCGTTACATCCTCTCATTTTTCTTTTTCTTCTTATTCTTGTTTGGTTGCGCCCCTTTGTCATGGTGCCCTCTGATCCTCTTGATCCTACCCCTAGAACGTGTATCATTCGGTGGGTGGATGTCAATTTGATCTGGAATGGAACATCCAAGGTAAGACTCAAACTCCTCGATCTGGCTTGTTTCTTTATCTGGAACCATCTCTTTTATTTTCTCACCAACTACAATTAGTTGATCCCTTAACAAATGCATAGCAGCAGGTGACTGTTTAGCTTGCAAGACCAGCTTTTCCATTTGATTGCAAGCCTCTGAAAGCAATTTTTGCATCTCTGGGTCAGTGTTGTTACTAGTGTTTTCCTCCAATAAGGTGCCATCTACATCAAACACTGGGTTCTTCTTGCAGCCCTGCATAAACCTTTCTAATAAATAATAGCTTGGGAGTTCATTCAGCTGGGCATTTCGTAGAGCTACAATGATATGGCGACATGGTATGCCATGAGTTTCAAATAGCATACAGGAGCATGATGCAATCATGGTTGATCTGTCATAGCGTACGACCCTTGGTCTTGAACAATCTTCAATGATACCAGTGATCTTGACCTCACCCTCTTGTTGCACGGTATCAATTAGGCAATGGTCCCTAGCGGCTATAACCTGTGCTTGAAAATCATTGAAAACTTCATGGGTGAAAACCTCACTGCCGTGCTTCTCTATCCCCCATGCTGTCCTCAGATTGCGGGTTGTGTGAAGGGTAATATTATCCATTTCTAGTTCCTTATATCGTTGTTCTTCTAGTGCCCCATCAAACCTTAGCCAAAACTCAACCAAAGAAAGTTTCCACCCAATTAGACGAGAGAAGAAAGAATTTGCACTCTCTGACCTTGAGGTGGTCCTCAACAGACCCGACAAAGGTACGCTATTGAAATAAGCTGGCACCCACGATTTTCGTTGCTCAAACTTTGTTGTGAACCATTCATTTCCTTGCAACTCATACTTGGACATAATACGCCCCCATCTATCCTCAAATTCTGTTGGTGTTTCAGAGGACCAAACACAACAG
The DNA here is from genome assembly GCA_004135705.1 of Alloteropsis semialata. Lineage (NCBI taxonomy): Eukaryota > Viridiplantae > Streptophyta > Magnoliopsida > Poales > Poaceae > Alloteropsis > Alloteropsis semialata. Next base: position 35,738,669 of record CM014274.1, read on the forward strand.
CTCAAGCGCTTGTGGAATTCCTCGTCTTCTTTCAATGTCGGTCCGACCTTGTCAATTACCTTCATCAAAATGTGCCACATGCACAACCTATGGACAGTTGTGGTAAGAACCTGTTCTATTGCAATCTTCATGCTTGCCGCCTCATCAGTAATAATTAGCTTAGGTGCAACACCTCCCATGGCTTTCAGAAATGTATGAAATAACCACACATACGATTCAGCCTTCTCGTTTGATAGCATGGCCGCACCAAACAAAACACTATTCTTGTGGTGATTCACACCAGTGAAGGGTGTAAAAATCATGCCATATTCGTTAGTGTTGTATGTAGAGTCAAAAGAGACAAGATCACCAAAGTGAGCATAGTTTTTTCTACAGGTTGCATCAGCCCAAAACACATTGACCAACCTGCCATGATCATCCACAACATAGTCAAAATAAAAACCTGGGTTTGCTAGGCTCTTTCTACTCAGCTGATCAACAAAGCATCGGATGACTTTATTAATACCCTCATAGCACCGTGATAATTCTGCAAGTCCCTTTTTAAGAATCCAACATTCTCAAATCCTCCTGCACCGATACGAAGATACCTATATGCTTGAGATGTGCCAATGCTTGCTTTATGGCATGCTAACAATGTCTTTCTGGCACTCAATGTAACCTTTCTATTTGATCTTATGAACTGTCGCTTCGTAGGGGTCATGAGTGCATGTGTATGCTCTTCCTTAAATCTTATCACAATGTACTTATGGTCCTTGGTCCGCTTGATGACAATCATAGCCTCACATCCGCACCTAGTGATACTTTTCTCATACTTCTTCTCTTTGCAGCCAGTTTGCTCATTCTTCGCATCACGAAAACCCTCTTTTGCACATAAGAAACGCTTGTACAGTGTCAGTCCTTCAATGACCTTGTGCTGCCCAATACGAACTGAAAATCCAACATGGTGGGCATAGCATTTATAGAACTCCTCAGCTGTGTCCACATCATCAAAAATCATCCCAATGTTTGGCTTCATGGTTTCATCACAATCTGGAGTATAAGATGAAACCTGCAATGTAAACAAATATATGTTAGGTAATATGCCAGGACTGCACACATTATTTAAGTAAAGGTCACACGAGACTTACACAAAATGGGATGCTAAAGGGCTTTTCTGGTGTGATACAATCTCGACATGGAATAGTGGGGGCAACTGATTCCGCATCAGAGTGTACATCATTAAAATCCAATTGCCTTGCCATGTTCACTTCACCCCCAAGAATCATAGTAGCTTATTACACGAACAAGAGAAATAACCAAACAAAAACAGTGGGCACGATTTTTTGATGAAACAAGCAATATGGAAACGGTAACCGAAATTCAAATCTTTTGGCAGTAAAAGGGTAAGTGAAAAAACCAACACATTATTGTTATAACTGTACGGTACAAAACTCATTGCAAAATCCTAAATAAGAAAAAAAAGGTAAGTGAAAACCCAACAGATTAATAGCTGTACAGTAAGAAAACTGATTGCCGAATCCTAACTAAGCAAAAGGGAATATTAGATTAGAGGTTATATATTTTGTAGTGCTATTCACATGATCTAGCACAATTCGCGGTACTTCTGCTTTTCAAGTTATATTGCTTTGCTTTTTGCTGCATACAACCATAAGCAATTCAGGACTCAAAGACAACAAAACAAAACATGCAGCCGACATGCCAAACTGAGGTCCAAATTTGCATTTGTAGAAGCATTTCAACCTAAATCATTGCAGTTCTGTCCAATGGTACAATTTCGCTAAATACGAAGTCCAGATCACAAACTATCTGCTATGGCCATAAAAGGCATTTGAATAATCTATTTAGCAAGAACATAATGACAAACTTTGAGACAATAGGCTTACCGATTGAATGAGCTCAGCTGCAAAACTGATGGAAGTGAGAAATCCTTGTACAAAGAACTAACAATGAGAAAGGTGCAGGTAATGGATAGCTTTGACCAACAGGCACAATGTGGATATATGATACAAACAAAAACCAAAAAAATTAAGTAAGGCAAGGATCAGACTTCACACATCCCAAATGGACTATACGAACTGAGAGAACAACAAAGCCTACCAGCTTAACAAGTACAACAGTAAAGACTAGAGATGAATGAAACCTTATTGAGTTATAGGCTGTCGATAGCTGAAGCAGCAGCGTGCTCCAAGAGAAGACTGCAGCTACGATGGGATGCCACCTGACGCGCAAGCAGTGGAGCGTGGTCGCCGACGGGGCTCCCAGTTGGTCAGAATTAGTGGACGGCCTTGAATCCCCAAGAGTCCAGAATAAATGGAGAAAGGTTGGATGAACTTGGTATTGCGAGATGAGGAATCGATTCTAGAAAGAGGAAGCCACGCCCCGGCAGAATACATCTATTGTTCTTTACGACTTGAAATAAGAATTCCTAGATCTGCTAAAAATTGGGGGGGAAATACCTAGATCCTCTAAAGATTGGGGGAAATACGAAATTAAGTGGAGGTCACAGGGGTGAGGAATTGGGGGAAAATACCCAGACCCTCTAAAGATTGGTGTTCCATGGTAGTACCTGCGAAAGAGGCGCTGGATGTTGGAGCTTGCAGCCGCCCGCCATGGCTATGTGATTCCGAGCTCTAGCTGCCGGCGTTGTCGAAGTGGGACGACCAAAGCACGAGAGGGGTCCTATTCGAACGAAGGTGGCGGCATTCTTCAGGGTGCTAATTATAAAATATACCGAGCTAGCACGGGCGGTAGTTTGTAAAATACACTGCAGAACCACGAGTGCATCTCACGCCGTACATTTTTGATTTGGTGGTTCACAGCTCGAGTTTGCAAGTTTGCACCTACAGTTAAGTTTACACCACATATTTTCCCATGGATCAGTGCCAAGCTGGGAGTTCTAGTCTGACCTCTCAACTAATGCATGGCAAATTGAAGCTTTTGTGAGCGGTCGTGAAAACTGAAAAGCTAATGTAAGATGAGCCTTCACGTCCGCGCTGTGTAGCACGTGAGCACGTTAAAATCAATCTCAGCTCTGGGATTTTTCTATAAGCTTGTCTGTGCCCATGTGTTGCCACGGGATCCAATTTCATTAACCAAGAGAAGTATGAAAAAACATTGTAAAAAAAAATGCTTGAAGCTCGAATGAACTAGGCAAAAGAACCATATGCTTTAGAACTTGTTGAGCTTGTTTGTCATGTACCCTTTGAGTTGACGTTCATTCCTATACAACTTGCAGCTAGCATTACAGCATTTCTGAAAGTAACCAACCCTGCCTAGGTCACTTCTTGGCTAAAGAAAAGAATTAAGATGCTTTCATTAACTTTAAGTATCACACAAATAATTGTGCCTCACTAAAAGCAAAAGTGCATTTTAGTGATTGACAGCTATGCAGCATTTCTAATCAACATGCAAAATTGGGTTACATCTTGATTAAAGAAAAGAATCTGGTTGTTTCTAACCATAAGCAGAACTTTGTTTATACTGAAAACAATAGGGACATCAAGCCACCAACTTGGGTATAGTTCCATTTTAAGATGTAGAATAGGAGGATCAAAATTTTCATCAATGCCAAAAGTACCAAATGCCAAGATAACTGAAGAACCACATTCTACAAGTGTACATTTTGTTGAGAATCCGCAAAGGCACTGGATAAACTTGGAGACATTGAAATGAGATCCTACTGAACCTGCAAAGGCCACACAAAAAGTGAAGATGAAAGGAATGTTTTGTTGAACAGGAAATTTAAGGTACTAATGTGCATTATACGGCAGCTGAAAAACAATCATATATGACCATGTATTACTGATCATATCTTAATTTGCACATAATATTCACAATCCAATTGCATAGCAGAAGAAGTCACGGATGATGCTACTGCACAATTCTGCCAGCTCAAACTGCAAAAGTGTCCGAATTGAGCTCCATAAACAATCATACGTGAACATTTCTGTAAGCATATTTAGGGCAAGTGAAAATTTGCCCACAAGTGAATATTTCCTCATTAAGTAAATAAAAAGATCCTGCAATTAGCTTCTCACCATATAGAATGCTGCTTTTCACACCACAAACATCTTTTATTCATATTCTTGCAACTTCATGCAGTGAGTTCTAAATGCCCAAAAAATAAAATAAAAGGAACACAAGAAGGGATTGTGAGTCATTAGTCAGACGTGTGAAAAAAGGAGTATTTCCTTCACTTGCATGCATGCTAGTATTTAGGAAGATGCATGAATGGTGAAATAAGGAAGAAAAAACCCAGATCTGAGACAGACAGCTATTTCCCCCCGCCCCCCCCACAAGAAACTCAGGTGTGAGAGTGCTTCTTTTTTCACTCATATATTAGGAGTGGTAGCCCGACGATGGAAGGGCGGCATGGATTGGGTGCAGACAGGACAACGAAGATGG
>CM014274.1:35744072-35776720 GCA_004135705.1 Alloteropsis semialata
GTCAATTCTAACATGAAGTATTGACTGAATATAAAGGTAAATTTGATATAAAGATAAATAATATCAACACATATTTATCCACATATACATATGAGATAACATAACCAAGGATAACAAGATTATATCATCTTCTTTTAGTTCTAGCCAACAAGCAAGCACTTCATGCATCTAATTCAAAGCAATATTTAAACTACTATATTAAGTCTACCTCTCGAGTACTGACTGCCCTACTAGGCACTGGAATCCTTTCATGTTCCTATTGTTTTGGATGAGAGGTTCCAAGGGCATGACCACTAGTGAATGTGTCTAGATATCATGAAGGGTAAATATACTAGATCTAATTGCCATAATTACATAAATCATGCTCATTAGTCTAATGCATAACAATACTCAGAATAAGCATATTCATGATAGTAGAAAGTATAAAAGGAGGCATAGGATCGCTAATAGATCATATAGCATGAAAAACATTGCTCATGTAATAGATTTATTAGATCATCACCTCCGAGTATATACCATTGATGATCTTCTACAGGCTCCTAAACTCCACCATATCCATAGCACAACAACGCAAGGAGACCGTTGTTGCTAGGGTCTAACGTAAACCATCTCCTGGACAATTTTGAAGACTTCTAGCAGCCATTCGCTCCTTGTTGTGAATGTCCTCGGTTTGTCAAGTTCTGGTGAATGGACGCGAATGCTGATGGAGAAAAGGGGTATTTATAACTAAGGAGGTTCTGGTTCCAAAAGCAAGGTGAACATGTGAAGGAAAGCCCTAGATGATCATCCTAGGGGTCCATACCAATCGGTCTGGCCCTTTCCTTAAAGAAAAAAACTATACAAACATTAAGTGTTAGTGGGTTAGCAAAATTAATAGAAAGCTTGTTAATGAGAACTAAAAACACCAAATGTGAGCTACGAGCACACTAATCAGTTGTAGCTCTTTCTTTAGAGCATTTCCCAAGTTTTGTTAATGCATGGAACAAGTGGAATGTTGGCCCTCACTTTATATACTTATCTTACAAAGAGATGTGTATAGACATAGACTAAGCTGAATAGAAGATATTAACACAAGATAGCAAACAAAGATAGATAGGAATTCCCTCCCTGGGATCTAGGTTCTAATAAATATGCTTCTACTTCACAGAGGGTTGTTGCCCTCACTAGCTATCATAGCGCTTACGTGCAAGCTCAGCCTTTTTCCTCCTGCATACTTTCACTATACAAGGGTAATCAACCACCTTGCTCATACATATAATATAGAAGCATCTGGAGAGTTAAGTTAATCACCACAATTACCAAAAACTCTACTAAGAACATATATTAATCATAACAATGCACTCACATATGTAAATAAGCATTGCAAGGACATGTGAATCATTGATAGGCATAAAGTACATGTAGCACTTACATATCAAGAACTCAACCAATCTTAGGGAAGAATAGAGGCTTTAGTGCCCTCATCATCTTATAAAGCTTGGTTCACAAAGGGGTCATCGAGACTCTAGAGAATGTCGTCACTAAAGATAGTGGTGAGGCGATGCCAAAACCGTAAAGGTCGATCGACCTAGGGTGGTTCTACGCCTTCTTGATGTCCATTGGTGTTCTTCATATAATCAACTCTCGGTTCCCCTACTTGCATGTGGCGGTGGTTTTCACAAAGTATGATGATCTACACCGAACCCATTCAAGGGGTATTTTGTAATGTCCCGACCCCCTGGGTCCGGGCCCGCTTACGCCTGGCAGCTCTCTAGGACCTCGAGAATGCCCTCACAGGCCAACACGAGTCTTTTCTGCGCACTTTGTCCTCACTCATGCGCACCCGGGAAGGACTTCCCGGTCGGTCACCCATCCCGAAATTGCTCCAGGCCAAGCACGCTTAACCTCAGGGTTCTTTCGAGATGAGCTCCCGGAAAAGAAGTTGCAACTTGTTGGTATGAATATTCTATCAATCCTATTAAGCCTTGGGCCAGGATGTCACATCCTCCCCCTCTTAGAAGACCGACGTTCTCGTTGGTCAACCCCAAGCCAGGAACGTCCTCTCTTGGCCACGTCCGTGTGTCCAGTGCCAGCGCATGTGCCATGCTGTGTGACCACTCTGGGCTCACACCAGCTATGCGCACCATGCCTGCGCAACTGCGACCCCACGCGCCCGTGAAAACCGCGAGAGTCGGCTCTGATACCAATTGTAACGTCCCGACCCCCCGGGTCCGGGCCCGCTTACGCTTGGCAGCTCTCTAGGACCTCAAGAATGCCCTCACAGACCAACACGAGTCTTTTCTGCGCACTTTGTCCTCACTCATGCGCACCCGGGAAGGACTTCCCGGTCGGTCACCCATCCCAAAATTGCTCCAGGCCAAGCACGCTTAACCTCAGAGTTCTTTCGAGATGAGCTCCCGAAAAAGAAGTTGCAACTTGTTGGTATGAGTATTCTATCAATCCTATTAAGCCTTGGGCCAGGATGTCACATATTTATTCGGCAAGTCGACACCGATTGGGATTCCTGGTGAAGTATCTTCATAGAAAACCTAGGGTTTTTGAGATCTTTCATCTACTGAAATGGGGACAATGTTGGGTTTGTATGGTCCAAGGCAATCTGCCTAGGATCTTGGGCTGATCGGGATGCCCCATAGAGAGCTCAAACATCGGGGTGGTGTTGAAGAATACTTCCTTCGAACAGATGAGGAGAGAGATAAGGTAGGAAAGTCATCAAAATAGTAGTGAAGTGAGGAGCGCTCAAAGAGTGAGTCCCCTCCTCTTGACCCCAAGGGTCCTTTGTATAGAGGAGTGAGGAGGGTGGTGATTTGCCCCCAGACCCTGGTGAGTAACATATTTACAACTAGACCCTTAGATCTTTACATGGGCCACCCTTTGCTAATGTGATGGGCATTTCCCCAATAGGTGGTTGACACAAAAATTGTAGATCATTTCGAGCTAGTCAGTTATGATGCCAAATTTACCTCAATTGGACTACAGATGAAGAATACTAGGTAGTCCCCGCGCGCTTCGCCGCGCCTGTGGGCTTCTTGGAGTATTTGTCTACGGGCCGGATTTGGCAGGCGGGCTCTTTTTGTATTTGGGCCTTCGTGGTTGAGCAGGCTGCCGGCGTATTGTCCCTTTTGCCTGTTTGACGCCGCCGCCCTTATATATATGCAGCGTATTCTGGTTATGAAACCTGTGTGTACAAACACTTAAAAAGATGTCATTTGTGCGTGAGCGAGGTAAAAAATGCAGGAAGTTTAGACAAGTCTTATTGCGTAGCATGCAGTTGCATTTCAAGTGACAGAAAGAGCAAGAGTCATAACTTGTAGTTTTTTCGGCATGGACATTCCATTGACCAAGTTCGGAATTAAATTACATCTAGCATGGAGTGAGTCACAGTAGTACCATTGACCAAGGTCAGTGTTAATTTACATGAAGCAGCAAGTGCGTTGCAACAACACGTGCTGTTGTCGTTGATTATCATACAAAGCTTACACGTACAAACCAGATCATTCATACAACTAAGGCTATGGGTTCGACAGAGCAACCATTATCATGTGGTCATCAAAATCCATGTAATCGGAACCATTGCTGTCGCGATGCTTCAGTATTGGCGAAGACCAACCGTTGCAGGAGCAGAGCACTGCCGCAGGTTGCAGCTATCCTCTAGCATGACCAGGTGTCCAAAATGAGCAGCGGATGGTTGTCCAGTGTGCGCTTTATGTTTCCTGTATAACGGAAAGAGGTAGAGCACATCTATTAGTTTTATGGAAAAGAAAGGTTCAGGCTGCACGAATGGGTAAAAAGTTTTGGATGTTACCTACCCAGCGTGGGAGGCGTTTTCCAAGGCATGTCATCTCCTGGTTTTGGGCATAGCACTGCCTCCTGCATCACTGCATACGACATAGCATTTGTTGGGTCATGAGATATTATCTATGCAAGACTAATGGGTTAGAATGCAGAGGCATTAATGAATTTAGCTATGACAGATGTGCATAGGCAGGTTGATGGTACCCTTTATGTACATAGATCAGCAAGCACTATTTTGGTCATATGCTAATCTATGACAGAAAGGTACAAACAACGAGTTAACGATGAACGATTCATGAGATGACTGGTTGCATCAGGAAAACATGAAATGTGATGGTACAGAAAATATATGGTCATAACATCCTGATGAACTAAAATGCTTCGACAACTGGGAAGATGCTGAAAGGGGATTTTAACAGAGTAAGGAACCATAGAGACTGCTGACTGCATGTAACAGTTTGGATAAGTTCAGTCATCATATTCATTATACATACCTTGGGGCCGTTTCATTTTCTTCAGTATCTGTCTGGCTCGACTTTCGCTTAAGTGTTCTTTTCTGCAAATCATGTTTGTTGAGTCACATAAATGGATTAATATAATTGACAAAAACACTGCTTGCACAAAGGCACATAAGCAATAGGCATGGAATTATAAATTTGTGGGTAACTACATACCCATCACGCTATTGGCAAAAGACAGATGCAGCAATATATCTAAGGCAACAAAACATCCCTGCCTATAAAGGCAGGAACATCCATCACAATCGCAGTGAGGCAACTATCCAATGCCATGTGAGCCGCGTGGAGCCTAAGAACTAATCACGACAGACAACACTAATCAAACACATGGAACGTATAAACCACACTACCATCTCAATCCAACCAATATATAAAAGACAGGGACGTCGCAATGGATCCCGTTTCGCTATCAGTAAAAGACAAATGCAATAACATAACAAATGCCCAAAAAAGAGCACATACAAAGGACAACAACATCAACGCAAGTAACCATTTTGTAACTAACATTGAGCAACAACAACAGACATTCTGACAAAGCAATTTGCAAGAAGAACAGAATAGACAAAATTAGCAGAATAGAGGCACAAATAACCAACCTGACAAAACAAAGGCAGGCACATCCAGGAAATCAGCCGCCGTCAGAGTTCTCCAACAGCTCCTGTTTCTACAAGAAGGTCAACCAAAAAAGAACTAAATACCATACGAAATGCAAGAACACATATGTGCGACTCAGGTGCAACACAAAGGAAGGATCAGCAGGCCATAGGACACAGAGAGGAAAACAGAGCTCACCAACGAAGACACAATCGACATCTCGACACCAAGATGGATCCCGAGGGCGCAGTGAACACACCAAGCGCTGCAACAGAACCGACAGATGCATTGACATAGGGCACCAAGGTTGCAGGAACCATTACAGAGAAACCCACAGGAAGGGACACATGCACCCAGTGACGGAGGACGGAATGGATTTAAGGTATGGCGAAGTCACTTGACCATAATGAAAATCCGAAATAAAAAATAGTTTATGCACCTGTAGAATGCAATAATCTGCAATCCAACACCACCAATTCACTTGCAAACCGCACATCTTTAGGCTTCATAGCATGAAGTCCTAATCGGCTATCACACTCCTCCCTTCTAATTAGTTCCAACAAACGGAGAAAAAGAAATCTTACATAATCCTAATCCATAAATTAACAAACATTGCATTAAGAGATTAATAGGACTCCCCTCTTACCTGCTATATATGCAGGTTTGCTTGGTTGGTTGGACCTTCGCTGCGCCTGTGTGCGGCATGCCTTGGTGCTTACTGCCTACGCTCGCTCACTCGCTCGCTGGCCGCTGCCGCTGCCACCGTCTCTGGAGGTTGCGTTGCTTCGGCTCGCGTCGTAGTCCTCATTTTCGTCGTAGTGCTCACGGAATCAAGCTCAGGGAGCCAGGATATGAAAACTGGGAAGGTTGCTTGGGTCGTAGGATTGATGGGCATGGATGGGCCCATGGGGCTGTGGCCTCGTAACGGTTCACCTGGCAGTCCAATACGTCATCTTCTTCCTGTCTATGCCCTAATCAAAAGCGCAGAACAGAGCAGCAGCCATGGCGCCAGATATTCATACCTTCACACGTGAAGAACTGAAGGTATTCGCGGCCGAGTCGAGGTATGGCGAGAGCCATACCGGGTCTTCTGCCCCTGCACGACGCACCAGAGCGCGCGAAAAAGAGGAACAACCAGGCGTCCCAGGAACGGCATCGAGCACAGGAGCAGGGATCCGCAGGCCACCACCGACGACACAGCCGAGGACAGCAGCAGCTCAACCGAGGAACCACCGCAGCAGAGCTTCCGCCCCTACAGCACAGCACAGGAACGACATCATAGACCACTACGAACAAACCGTAGATCGAAGAAGAGCTGAGCAGAACAGAGCGGCGAGTGAGAAGAACGTCGACAGAGAGGGTAGATAGACCGTACCGGTGGCGGCGGCGCAAGGGAGAAGCCCATGCAGGAGCGGCGACGTATCCGAGGAGAAGCGGCGGCGGCGGCGGGGAGGAAAAGATGAGGCGTACACTGGATGGCGAGACGCGCAGAGGTAAGACCAAACCTAGAGCGGTGAGGCCGAGCAGGCCCGTGCGGCCCAACACGCATGGCGCAAAATCTTGGCGAGACATTGGGCTGGCACAGGCAAACTAGGCCGTCGACGCAAAAACGGGCATGGCGCGGCCCAAAAAAAATTGCCTCTACAAGAGCACATCGCGTGTATGCACTTGGAATCCCCCGGGATATGAGGTTAGTTATATGGCCGGTCCAAGTTCTACTACTCCTGCAGGACTATGGACCAGTGCTCATGTTTGGGCCTTCCAATATTTGAAATCCGAGCCCAAATCCAACTTGTACAAAAGCCCTTTGTTTATGTCGTATTTCCTTTGATTTTGCAACATAATCCAAAATACAACACATATGCAAATATGGGGTTATTTCGAATGCCAAGTGGCAGGTTAGTATAAGAATTGGTCCACTAGTGTCACTAAAACTGAACCAAAAAAAAAAGTGCTGTTAATGAGTATCAACACCCCAACACCACATTAGGTCTTCAGTACCTAATTACAACTAGCCCCCAATTGCTTGACTTCGACTATTTGAGCAAGAAGAGTGCCTACTCAGCAATGACCACATAGTAGGAAGTTGTGTCCATTCTAATGGGCTTTTCCTTATGGAAAAATGTATATTTAGTGAAGCGATTCTATAAATGTACACTAGTGTATGTTGAAGATCCTAGAATGTTGCGCAATTTCCATAAAAATTGACATCTACCACTAAATGACTTTTTTTCCTAGGAGCAGAGTATCACATTGCATAATATATGACATAATAAAAACAAATGATTTTTTTTAGAAAATTCACACTTTTGGTGTTGCACTCCACATCTATGGGTTATGCATATCCTTCATCTATGGGTTATGCATATCCTTCATTGCTATATTGCTATGGTGACTTTTGGTTTCCTTTTGTTACCCTTAGGTTACTCTATGGAACAAGACAGAAAGACAATAGCGAGTTCTTCACCAGTACAGGTATTATTGTGGTAGAATGTCTAGAAGGAACATGTGATTAATGACTCCTACTACGAGTAGAAAGGACAAGCATCAAGATGGTGTGACAGCACTAATGGACATCGGTGTAATAAAGAAAAGGAAATTGGGGAGAATGGAACTATATCTTTTAACATAAAAGAGATAATATCTTTGAGCTATAGGGTGACATAGCAAGATTTAGTATGATTAATAAATAGCATTTGGAGAGAGTGGCATTGTATCTTTAACATAAAAGAGATAATATCTTAGCTATAGGGTGACAGCAAGATTTAATGTGATTAATCAATAGCGAAACAATATGCAGTATGCATTTTTTTAATGTTTCGGCCTGTAGGAATTCGGTCATCAAACCGCTCTTCTTGCAAATCTTAGCCCGTGGTTTCATCCAATTGCCGCCAGGAAGGACACGGAATTCTGTGTATATATACACACTCCCCGGTCTTCCTTGTTTCCACCAATCCTCTCCATCGTCTTTCCTGGCCCTTCCGCTCGACGTGCGATCTCAGGGGACTTTTTGATCCTTCTCTAGCCCTCGCCTCAACTGGGCGGGTAAGAATTAGGTCCTTTGTGTTGTATGTGTTGGAAGCTTTTAGGCATTTCTTCTCCAGGGCAAGTGAGTTTAATCTTCTCAATAATCGTTGTGCCAAGGTTAATTTTGTTCATCAAAACAAGGTGACCCTAGTAGGATTGGCATTGCTTCAAACAACTTGGTGAGTTCTGATTAGCATTCCTTTATATGTCATGTGTTCTTTTGAAGTTAAATCAAAGCTTCTATAGAGATGCCGCTGCGAGGAAGCAAGGTTGCTAGCAAATCTGCATCAGCAGCAGCGTCTTCCTCTTCGAATAGGAGACGCTGTCGTCAAAGTACAATGCAAACAAGTTCAGAAAGAACAATCCAAAAGATCTATGACATCTCTAAGGATGTCTTTGCAGCTGCCACCCCAGGCTTTGTGCCGCTACCAAGTGATGTAACACGTCTTTGTGGTTTTCTTAGTACGTCACATTGACTTTTTTTTTGTTCATTTCCACAAATGATGTCATGGGTCCCACCTAGTAATTACCACCATTTACATGCATGTGTGCAGATAGCCTGACATTGCAGGATATTGGCCTGGATGCAACAATGCCGTACTTCAGAGCTAATCCTTCAAGCCATCGAAGAGTAACATATCTACACTTTGGAGACACTTCCAAGCTCTCGGTAAATAAAGTTTTTTCCCCATTCTTTGTTGTGATTGCATCTTAGATCTTTGCATTTTTATCACTCCAACTAAACTCTGAACCCAAATGGTAAAATATTCTACAGTTTGGTGTGTTCTGCTTTCCGCAGTCTGTCGGGATCCCACTCCATGACCACCCTGGCATGACTGTGTTTAGCAAGATCCTCCTTGGGTCCATGCACATAAAGTCCTACGATTGGGTCAAGGATCCTCCTGCTAGCATCCAGGACGACCCAAGAAAGCCAAATGGTTTGTATCTATCTCTGCAAAACCTTCCATTCCATAGCCAGTCAGATGCTAACATGCTCCCTCTGAACTTACTGTAGGTGCTCGTCTGGCCAAGCTGAACACTGATGCCACCTTCAACGCCTCGTCGGAGACTGTGGTGCTGTACCCAGAGGGGGGCAACATGCACTGCTTCACCGCGATGTCTCCTTGTGCGGTGCTCGACGTCATGGGTCCCCCATATGGCACCGCAGAAGAAGGAAGGGATTGTTCCTACTATGGTGCGTCATGGCCGATCCAGACATGCCCTAGTGATTTCTTTTGGCCCATTTGCAGTCACGGGAATGGTTTTGGTTTAACGGTGTTTTGGTGTAATTGCAGGTAGCAGAGTTGTGCGTGCAGTTGGGGATGGGCAGTATTCATGGCTGAAAAAAGTGCCCTCCTTCAGAATGGAAGTGAAAAACATCGATGTGTATCCGAACATTCGGAAATAAGTACTGGACAAGCCAGGCTCTTAGATCTTCGACAAGGAAGAAAAGTGATGAGCTCTAGCTTTATGTCTGGGCCGAGGGCCTGTAGCAAACATCTTATTCAGATTACTTAATTTGTTCTTCGTCTGGTTGTAACTGTTAAAAAAATAGATGGTGGGGTATGACCGCCCCATGGTCATCTTATGCTACCTTTAGTAAAACAACTTGCTCTGGTTGTAATGCTGGCTACATATTTAGAATGTTTCGGTTGGAATGCATTAATATTTAGGATCCTAACTACACCAACACCCATCTCTCCAGTTAACCTTCCATGGAGAACCATGTATCCGCATCAGGCCCCATGGTGATTTTTAATTTCACTGCATCGCAACCTTTGTCATATCCTGCTGCCTCTCTTCGCTTCCAAGGCTTCTCCTTTCTCGCACTGCATCGGCCCCCGCCGATCCGCTCCAGCGGCCAACCTTCGCCTCGCCGGCATCACCCCCGATGTCGGCAAGGTCCGCCCTCCTTCCACTCACCCCTTCAATTTCCTTCTCCCAACCCTCCCCTTTCTCACCCTATTCCACCCCCGTTCAGATCTGAAGAGGCAACGCCGCTGCCCTCGTCGTCGTCTTCATGTCCGGTGCTGAGCCTCGCACTCACCATCGTCTTCTTCTTCATCGAGCAAAGAGCATCCATGTCCATGTCTTCATTTTTCACTCTAGCGCGCTCCCCCGCCACCACCGTCCGCAGCCGGTGGTGACCTCACCACTGTGCCGTTCGCTCGTCTGCCGTCACTGCCCCCTCCCTGCGCTTCCTAACCACTACATTGCCTCGCCCCCGCCGCTGACACCAGCAATCAGACATCCTCGACCACCCGGTCGGCAGCGCCATCCGCCGGTCTCTCCGCCTACAACCCGCCACCTCCGCTAGGCCTACCACCGCCACCGGGCATCCCTTTAAGCCCGCCGACCATGGGGCCCTTTCCCCGCAACCCCGAACCCAGAAAAACTAGAAACTCTGACCCGGTTGGCCTTCAGCACCGCCCGTGCCCGATGACGACCCCCACCGCTCCATCCACAACCTGCCGGAGACGAAGGTGATGGCTTGAGAAGGAGGTGTCCCATTGTGCATTTTTTACTTGTTGATTTATTTTGTTACTTTCTTTCTTTTTTCTTTCCTTTTCTACAATAATCGACATGTCAATTTCTTTCTTGCAATAGCCATATCGGGAGCTTTCTCAAGTTAAGCTGAAATCAAGAATCCTCTCGACGTGGGATTTGGGTAATGTTTATGGTGTCGTGTTTATTGTGTGCTTCCTTTTTCTAATCAAGACGCTTGTTTAGATCAGTGAGAAACTTTGTTTAGACGGCATTTCTGATGTCGTGTCCTACTTGTGGGCGCCGTCTTCAGAGGTCTTGCAGCCCACTGGCGGTAATCTTGGGGTCTTCCGGCTCCTTGCTCTTCTTGTATTTGCCTGGTGGTCATGGCGCCAATGATGGCGGCTGTCCTATGGGCGGTGGAGGCCATGGAATCCGGCGAAGACACCTCACTTGAAGCAATTGATGACGGCTTCTGCGGAGGTTTGCAGCGATGGCGCACTAGGGGCGGCACGACTTGACAACTCCATCTCGCCGAATCTGACCCTTTAAGATGAGGTTTTCGAGAAGCAAGGATGTGCTAGGTCTTAGTTTTTTCTTTTTTTGGTTGTATGTTCTCCTCTTTGTTGAGGCGTGAGTCTAAGTACTCTTTGTATTGTGTTGGCTGTGTATATCCTTCATGGATATAGAGGCCGGATTAATGAATCCATTATCTAAAAAAAATCAAAGATTAGGTGGACCAAATATCTAATTATAAAACTAATTACACGGATGGACGGAAATCACGAGACGAATCTATTAAGCCTAATTAATCATCATTAGAGATTGTTTACTGTAGCACAACATTATCTAATCATGACCTAATTAGGCTTAATAGATTTGTCTCACAATTTCACCCGGGGTTATGAAATGTGTTTTATCAGTTACCTACATTTACTACTCCTAATTAGTATCAAAACATTTGAATTTACTGTAGCGATGATAAAAATTGCCGAACTAGACAGGGCCTGAATAACGATCCTAGCACTAGTGTTTCTTAAAAAAAATGATGCTTTCACATGGTAACGATAAATACGACACATGCATAGATGTTTTAGTTGTTCTCTTCTGGTGTTTTGCTTGTCGAAAACAATAATGTAATATCCCACATCTTGGTGAGATTTTTTTACTTGTACAAATTATCAAATTTTGAAACTTTGTGTGTGAATGGTGTGGAAGCATTTAAATAAGTCATCCTAAGTCAACTTGCTTCCCTCAACTTCAAATCTACTAAATATCTCAGCACCCTAAACTAGTGAAATAGAAAGTTTTATAGCTGAGTCTGCCAATTTTGTAGAAACTCGGCAAAGCTTTTTTTAAATTTTTTAAAACATATTGCGTGTGGGCCAGCCTGGTGGGCCCTGGGCCTTTGCCGAGTGCCAGCTGGCAGACACTCGGCAAACAGGCTCTTTGCCTAGTATATTCGCTGGCACTCGGCAAACCTTGGCTCCATATTTCATGTAAATGTTTCCAAACCTTTTTTGTTGATTCAAGTATGATACAGTGTACTCTATGTTGCAATTTAGGATTTTTTTCGGCTCGTTTACTATATTCAATGATTTTGTTTCATTAAATTGAATTTTTTGTTTAATTCAAAATTTGAACTACAGGTGTTTGAAATCTTGAAACAGAGTGATTGTAAAAATGATATTCATGTTACTAACTCCTTATTTAGACAATATCAATGAGAAATAAGTCATTTTGGCAAATGATATTTGCGAAACACGACGATGTACGTGTGGTAGGATTGTTTTTTAATTATAAAAAATTCTAATGAACTCCGAAAATCCTGAGATTTGTCGAGAGCTCATGATATCTTATGTGGAGGCTGTGGTAAAAAATTTAGAAGCTTCTGCAAAAGTTTTCACATACGATGCTTGTAACCGGAACATCTCCGAAGAAGTTTCGTTGAGTTCTAATAGATCGTTCATGATTTGGACACAGAGTGACATGACAATTCGAGTTTGACTTCCAAACTTTTTCTAATGGAAATATACTACCTAAAATGTATCGTGTCAAGTTTTGGTAATTTTTCGGATCCGTTTCAGATTTTATAATTTTTTTGTTACGTATATTCAAATTCAAATGGTATACTTCAATTTTGCTGAATAAACACATAAAATAATGGTTCTTTTGTTCTAAAATGATGAGATATGCATTGTACAGTGGAGTTGACATGTTTTTTTCAAAATTCGTTGCACCAAAAATCGAAATTTGCTATATTTTCAAATTTTCATTGCCTGTTTGCCGAGTGCCCGTGGTGCAGCACTCGGCAAACAGGCTCTTTGCCGAGTGCTACTCCGCGGGCACTCGGCAAACTCCCAACCGTTAGCCGCCGTCCAGACCGCGTGACGGCGGCGGCCTGACAAGTGGGGCCGGCTCGATGTTTGCCGAGTGCCCTAGGGCTGGCACTCGGCAAACAAGTGGACCGTTAGCCGCTGTGCGGGCCGCGCGACGGCGGCGGCCTGGCAGGTGGGGCCAGGTTGCTCTTTGCCGAGTGCCAGGTGGCGGCACTCGGCAAAGACGGCTTTGCCGTGTGCTCTGGGTTCGACACTCGGCAAAGCTTGGGTTTGCCGAGTGTCCTGTTTTCGCCGAGTGTATTGTTTCCTACACCCGGCATATCCCATTTTTGCCGAGTGCCCGAAATTTCGCACTCGGCGAAGCTTCAGGCACTCGGCAAATGCCGGGTTTCCCGGCCGTAGGGTGAGTCTGCCAATTTTGTTATCAAGACCTCCATGACAGAGAACCGACGACGATATGACCCCAACCCAAAGTTCTCAACAAGACCAAATTGAAAACGACAGCTCTTAATAATTCTTGTCTTGCGTATTTTTGTACTCATTTGTTACATGCTAAATAAATATAGCATACGGGCTGATGTCGTAAATTATATCCGTTGTTTTGCTTTACACTAGCAAAGGCGCCCGTGCGGCACGCACAGACCGCACGGATTTTAGAAAAATAAATTTATGTGCACCAAAAATACATCAACCAAATAGACTGCATTTAATTTCTCGTCTTCGATACAGTAAATTCTGAATTTCCATAGTAGATAATTGATGTGGTCATGTTAGGACAATGGTTTCTCATCTTTGATACAGTAAATTTCGATTTTCCATTACAGATAATTGAGATGGTCGTCTAGGCAGGACAACAGGCACAACAGCACACGCTCCGACGGCATGTGCATGGTCGTTGTTCTTGACCAAGTTTTTTATGACGTGAATATTCATCTCTTCGAAGTAATAAGAAATTCCAGAAAGAGCAGAATAACAATATAATTTGATTATATCTATAATGGGGAAACTTTGAAGTAATTAGTGGCAAATTGGCAAGTTCCTATATGTTAAGCTGGTAGAGGAATCCGAACATACCATTGCCAAGTGCCCAAGAGCTTCCGGTGCCGACTGAAACTGTGACGAGACTCAACATACAGATCAAGACCTGAACGAGTCCCTCCATTCTCGAACTTGTCGATGCTCGATTGATCAAAGAAACGATTGTTGGCCTCGTAGTTATATACAGTTCCCCAGTCTCCCAACCACACCCCGTTCTCCTTGTAGAGCCTCGTCGTCATCCAGGGACGGAGGCAGGATTGAAATATAGGGGGGCCAACAGTGTTGAACATGTCTTGTAATAGAGGTTGATGACCTCTTTAATTACTAAATATATATTTTTATGAGATTATTTTAGATGGCTAATTACATAGGTGTTTGTTTTCTCAAATTTCTTAATAGTTTTTTTTTAACTTAATTACTACTCTATATAAATTATGAAATACTCGTTACTTGGTTAGGCTTGACACAACGCATAGGGGGGCCTTGGCCCCTGCCAGCCCCCCCTTGTCTCCGTCCCTGTCGTCATCGCTTTTGATTGTCATCGGGAATAGAACCTTGTGAACACCGTCCATTGCTGCCTTGCTAGTGATCCCAGTGCTGGATCGTCGTCAACGAGCAGCGCCAGAGCAGCAAAGCTGCAGAGTGTGGACTCGAGTCCGAATTCTCTGCTTCCCAAGGAAGACAGTACTGGCGCCGTGCCCACGTGCACCACGGTCCACGGAGGTTCTTGACGTAGGCTTGTTTAGATTCATCAATTCAATCAAATTGCACGTATTGAACTACGTGTCCTCTCTCTACTTTTTCAATTCCCAATGCACCTCCAATCATTGAATTCAATCGAATTGGCCCAATCTAAACAGGACAGTAGTACGTGATCAGCGCCGCCTGGGGCTTCTGCGCCCTATCACATTCACCGCCACCGGATGAGAAGCTATGGCGTTGCTTCGTCGGCGCGACGGCGCCAGGCCAGAAACACATCAATGTGCAGCGGGGCGGCGATGCCAAATCGGCCGTCTCGACAACATAGAGGCAAGATAAGAGAAAGCATTTGCGCTTGCACGCGCACCAAGTCCCCAACTAAACTCTTTGTACACGTCATCCACGGCCGTTGAGTCACAGCTCGGTGGCAGCTGACAGAGACGAAGTAGCGCACCGCCGCGACAAGATGCTCTGCCCGGACGACGGGCGTCTTGGAGAAGCGAGACACAGCCGCAAATGGCGAAGTGGCCCGGCACAGACAGACATCCCCGCTTTCGCGCCGCATCAGAGGAGCAGCTTCACCAGCTCCGGCCAGACGCCGCCGATGTGCCCGGCCGTCGGCGCCGACGTGGGTGCCTTGCCCGTCAGGGCTGCCACCATCCGCGGCGCCGGCGAGACGCACAGCGCCGCTCCGGACGGCGTGCCTTGGCTCACCTGCGCCACCACGCACAGCGACTGTGGGTCCTAGTTTTCAAACATGTACGTGTAGGTGCGGGACTTCGTGTAGGTGCGTCAACACGAACTGTTTGAGTTGCCGGGTAGTCTTGTATAGTCCATCAAGCTAACAGACACCGTTAGTTGGATAAGTGCATGAACACGTGAACCTGACCAGATAGGAACCGACGTGTACACAAATACATGGTATGGACATGTACACTGTCAAAGTGTGCGAGACGTTTGGTCTGGATACGTGTCCATGACGTGACCAGATATGAAACCATGTCCATGCGTGAGAGACAGACGACCCCTATGCGCTCCCCTTAATTCCTAACGTATTCACGTGTATGGTCGGCGGGTATGGTACAGATATGTGAGAAAAATATTGAGTTTTGGGCAGAATCATTTTCTAAGTTGCGATTTTTATGGGTCTCAGTCATTTTCCACCTCCCTCTGTCCTGACGGGTGGGTCCAGCGTGAGGGGTATGGTGGACCCAAATTAGGTGAGAAACGTTTTCAATTGTTTTCGTTCTTTATAGTATAGAGATAGATTAATAATTCTCCAGAAACCTTTGGAATCAGAAATGGGAAGACTGAATCATTAATCCAGAGACTTCACCTGAGAATACCGTAAAACGTTCACTAACAATCGGCAAGTAAAACTCGATCGCACAACTGTTCCAGAAAGGAAGACTACTGAATGGTAAATCCACTGAATCTTGACGGCAAGAGACAAGTCAGAATTTCTTGGCAAGAACCGGCCGGGTGGAAACTCAATCTGACCGACCGGCATAGAGTCTGAAACCGTATTCGAGTTTGACGGGCCGGGAAAACCCAAATACTAGTGCTGCTGCAGATGGAAGACGGCAGCATCTAATGCTGCTGCGTTATCCTTTTCCTATTCGTCAGCGCTTACTACTTGTGCCTGAACCCTGAA
Source organism: Alloteropsis semialata (assembly GCA_004135705.1). Classification (NCBI taxonomy): domain Eukaryota; kingdom Viridiplantae; phylum Streptophyta; class Magnoliopsida; order Poales; family Poaceae; genus Alloteropsis; species Alloteropsis semialata. The sequence goes on from CM014274.1 coordinate 35,760,218, forward strand.
AAAAGAATTTGACGACGACCATGCTGGAATTTTCTTCTTCTCCAGACAAGTCAAATCGAGAGGAGAAAAGGCCTCGATTCCTTGTACGGTCATGGATTCCAAGTCGTTTATGACGTTATAACCTTTCAGTGACGTAGACGGCAATGTTTTTGTGTTCTGGTCTTTTACTGACCGAAGGCAGACGTATATGTGGGAAAAAGTTGCGGATGAAGAAAGTTTAACATGATGCTACTCCCTCTACCAAAATATAACTAGATCCAATAATCATCTTAACCTTTGGACTATCATCAATTAGTGGCACCTAATGTAAATTTTGTTTTACAACGAATGGCATTTCACTTACATTTAAAAGGGCTTTTATATAATTATGATATTTTGAGCATATATACAATTGCGATTTTATTGCTATATAAACATTGCAGTACGTATTGGAAAAAAGAAGAATCAGGACCAGTTTTGGAGGTATCCAAGTCGAACTATGCCATATATATTTCGTGACGGAGAGCACGTGTTACAACTTTAAGTCATGCTAATAGTAAAAAGCATCATTTTCACGTGATGTTTTTTTTTACCAAAATGCACGCCTTGTTAAGAGAGTTCAATGCATGGAAAACGAGAATGCCTTGCTCCAGTTGGTCGCCAACAAAGACGACCAGTGCTGCATACCAGAGCACACATACATGCGCCCGTGCCGCCACGGCCGGCTGCATATATTTGGCCAGTTGGACTAAACTTTTAGCAAAACAACCATCAAATTAGTTACGTAATATAACATACTATATAATTCTTCTATCGAATAAAACGGCCGGAGGGAGAATATAATTCTACACTAAGATTTGGTCAACTACTTACTCTAAGACAGACCAGACCTTTCTAATTGTTTGGGTGTTTGTCAGTGCAGTCATCTACATTGGCAGAGTCAGGCCTGTGCCGCTGTGCTTAGGTTTGAAAATGGTCGGGAAATATCCCGTACCGACCGATTTCATATTCTGTATTATCTGAGACATGATCAGCATGCATCCATGTGCATCGCCTGATAAATGAAGCCACGAAGGATTAATTGCCATCTAATAACCTTTACTAGTCCCGTATCATAAATTTGCTCCATATTTTCTTTCTTTCTTTCTTGCTTGTATAACATATACTCAATTGTTTTTGTATTCTTTTTCTTTCATAAAAAACTCTAGTAGCCTGGTTTGTTGCCTTAGTAGTCTGTATATGCTATAGTCTTGACTTATGGATATCTTATAATTTTCACCAATGAACATCATCTGTGGATATCATATGTAAGTGTTTCACGATAGATACTTTTTATAACATGCTAAAACTATCTTTGAAATTGATATATTATTAGCTTCATTTTTTTATATTAGGGGAGTCAAATTTAGTTTTGCCCTGGGCCCCTCAAAACACAGGGCCGGCCCTGCCCTAAGATTTGGTCAACTACTTACTCTAAGACAGACCAGACCTTTCTAATTGCTTGGGTGTTTGTCTGTGCAGTCATCTACATTGGCAGAGTCAGGCCTATGCCGGCTGTGCTTAGGTTTGAAAATGGTCGGGAAATATCCCGTACCGACCAATTTCATATTCTGTATTATGATTAAATTTTTGACTATTCCACTTTTTTAGCAAAGTATAAAAAATATTATTTTCAACTATTTTTTGCCATATTGTACAATATTTTGATTTATTCATTTGATTGAATATAGAAAAAATTCGACCTTACCGACTTCGTTTTGTAGATTTTTGTACCTTTGTGTACATTTGTGCCCTAGCCATGAGCCTAAAATTCAATACTACGGGCATGTTTAATTCTGCAAACTTTGCAAAAAGTTTTCCTCTCGAGAACCATGTCAATTCATTTCTTCTCTCTGTGCACGCGGCCCAATGCATAAACTTTTCACCAATTCACCAGAATTAAACACCCCCTACATTAAAAAATGTTGAAGATAACTGGAAATTAGACATGTGATAGCTTGTTCAGTCTGGGAAGAATTTCTTACCAACTTGCTGCCGGATCCGGACCGAGAGTTGACGGAGACCATGCATCCATGCGCGTACGCGTGCACGAGCGAGGACGAAGAAAGCTCGAATCGTGCATCGGACACAGAACTCGTCAAGCTCCGATGACCAAAGCAGTCACGTCTCCCACGCCGGGATTAACGAACTAATCAATCGCTTGATGGCGTTGCCTTGCCGTGTTTTTGCACTGCTTGTCCATCCTTTTTTTTTTAACTGATGCATCAGCAGCCTGTGGTAGTTAGGTCAGATCTTGACATTTTCAGATAGTCGATAGGAGACTACACACGGCACTGTTGGACACTTTGGCCTACATATAGACGGACAGGAGATCCTGCAGGCTGCATATGCAGAAAGGAGCAAAGGTACAAGGTGCAGGACAAGATACAGAGAAAAAGTGCTTGTTGGAAATGGAGCGCAAGACTTTGGTTTTCAAGGAGCTGATGAGTGGGGCAGATAAGGTAATGAAACTGCATCACTCTCTCGTTTCTGCAAACTCTAATTGCTTTTTAAAATATTTTGTTTCGGGTTTTTTTGCTCCTCTGTTTACTTTGTTAATGAGGAGAATTATCAGCTTGTTTTATCCAATTTGCCAGCAAAGAGAATTTCATTGATTTGCTCAATTTACTGACAGTAGATCATACATATGCATGTGTCCAGATCATCAACTTGGTGGACGAACCGGCCGCCGGACCGTTCCTCACGCTTAGCCTGGGGCCGACGAACGCGATGGGCCGCGCCAAAGGAGCGGCCATCGATGCAGAGCTTCGAGCGCGCGGCAGCGACGACGACGAGGTCACTGCCGCCGCCGGTTTGGCCCTCGGGCTGCGCTGCGACAGCGGCGAGACGCCAGTCCGCGCCGTCGTCTCCGCCGCTGCCGGCACCAAGCGGCCGAGGGCGGCAAGCGACGACGACCGTGGCAGCAGCGGATCAGCCAACAAGAAGGCGCTGCTGCTGCCGGCGGCGCCGCCGCGGCAGGAGAGGCCGGCGGACCGCGTCTCCTTCCGGGCGCGGTGCAGTGCGGCCACGGTGAACGACGGCTGCCAGTGGCGCAAGTACGGGCAGAAGGTGGCCAAGGGCAACCCGTGCCCGCGCGGCTACTACCGCTGCACGGGCGCGCCCGACTGCCCCGTCAGGAAGAAGGTGCAGCGGTGCGCGCAGGACATGTCGGTGCTCGTCACCACCTACGACGGCGCCCACAACCACCCGCTCACGCCCTACGCCGCCGCGATGGCGTCCGCCATCCTCGCGTCCGCCGCCGCCACCGCGGCCTCGTCGTCGTCATCTTCTGCGCCACGGGACGCGACGGGCACTGCCACGACCGCTGCTCGGGGGCGCGCCAACGAGGACAAAGCGCCGCTGCTAGTCCGGCCCGTGGCCGTGCTGCCGCCGCCGCAACGCTATTCGGCATCGAGCGGCGCCGTGGCCGTCTCCGGCGCGCCTGCTGCGGCGTCGATCCAGAACGTCGTCCCGATGGCCAACATCATGCAGAAGGCGGTCGCCGACCCCAAGTTCCGCGCCGCGGTGATGGCCGCCGTGGCCAGCTACGTCGGCGAGCAGTGCGGCGGAAGAGACACCGACGACGTCTTGACCTTGGCACCTCCCTACTAACCGATGTGAAATGAGACAGATGTAAAAAAGTTGTGACACTGTAGATTGATTACATTCCATTTCATTTGTTCATTCGTTATTTCATATACAGTAACCTACTACTTCTGACTGTAACACGAATTTAGTTCCGTAATTTGTTCTCACATACATAGTACTAATCTCTCTTGTGACAAAGACAACATGATGCAAAAATGTCTGGTTTCCTTTGGGCATTACTCCCTTCGTCCTGAAATATAAGGCATTCTAGTTTTGTCTTAAGTCAAACTCGAAAAACTTTGACCAATTTTCTAGAGAAGAAGAATAACATTTATGACATCCAATGAGCATTTGGTAGACTCATTATGAAATATATTTTGATATTTTTTTATTTTATTTGCTAAGTGTTAATATTGTTATCTATAAACTTGATCAAATTTTAAAAAATTTGACTTAGGACAAACCAGAATACCAGGACGGAGGGGGTACGTGACATTAATACGATGATCCTGCTTCTTGCTGAATTCTGGTTTCCAACTCTTCGGCGGCAAGTACTCCAACTATTTTAAATTATAGTCTATTTTAGTTTTATTCTAGATTGAACTTTTCAAATGTTGACCAAGTTTATAACCAGATAAGATCTACACTATTAAATAAATGCATTATTAAGATTAGTAGTATACACTTATTTTTTGAATGCCAACATGGAAAGGTAATCTGGAAAACTGTCCAAGTTGCTACTGGTTTAACCCCATGCTAGGGAACTGGCTTCAAAATTTTAATACTCAAGAGGTCATTACTATTTTAACGGGGGCAGCGGCTCTGTGTTGGGCAATATGGCGTTGTCGAAATGATATTATCTTTGATAACGTTAAACACTCATCCTTTATGCAGGCTATTTTCAGGGGAACCTATTGGCTGCGATTTTGGTCAATATTGCAGCGTGAGGAGAAGACAAATGAGCTATTCATGAAGACGAGCACTTCTTTGAAGATGGTAGCCTTAGAATTGTTTGGGAGTCATGGATGGAAGTATAATAATAGACTTTGTCAGGCTTAATTTTGCTTTTCGACTCTCCTTTTTATCCAGCGATTGAAGCTGAGAGGATGTAATAATTGAAGGCTGTGTACACTAAACCGTAGAGGTCGGAAAATTCCATTATCTAAAAAAAATGTGCTCGATCAATGTAATGGATATCTCCATTCTCCAGCACAGTTCCTGCATCAAGATCATACTCCTGAATATGTTCTCCAGCTCCAGCCGCATCTTGAGAATGAGTTCGTTCACCCGACAGGCCTTGAGCCTTCTGATCCTCTCCACCTCCTCCTCCGTCTGCATCTTGCCACTACCGGAAATCGTGCCTCTGCCATGTGCCGGTCCCTTTGCTGTGAGCCAAAATACGGGCACACGGCAAAGGTCCTCTTTGCCGTGCGCCGCCCAACAGGCCCACGGCAAAGATTCAGCACACGCCGAACCACCTCTTTGCCGTGTGCCTCCAGAGAAAGCTGACGGCAAAGGTTGCACACACGGCAAAATCTGGCCTTTGCCGTGTGCCTGACGCTTGGCTCACGGCAAAGGTGACGGCGCCTCCACGGCCACCTGATGGCTTGTATGGACTTCTATGGATTTGTATGGATTTGTATGGACTACTATTGGTTGTGGATGAACCATACTTGAGTTTATTTGCATATGTGGATTATTTGACTATATAAACTACCTGTGATGGTTATTGTGAATTATAAACTGCCTGTGATACTTATTGTGAATTATGTACTGCCTGTGATTTGTATTTGGGGTCCCATTTACCAAAAAAAATGAAAAAAACAGGGGGGGAGGGGGAGAGGAACAGCACCTTTGCCGAGTGCAATGACCGTGGCACACGGCAAAGGCAGCACCTTTGCCGAGTGCTACGCCGTCAGGGCACACGGCAAAGGGGGGCTCCGCCGTCAGGCTCCCGTCAGTTAAGAAAGTTTTGCCGTGGGCCAAATTTGACACACGGCAAACATATGCCGTGTGCCCGAAGAGAAGCTCACGGCAAAGGCCCTCTTTGCCGGCTAGGCTTTGCCGTGGGCGGCCCACGGCAAAGCCTATGCCGTGGGTCAAACGGCCCAAAGACCTGTTTCCGGTAGTGTGCATCTGCACCATTCCAACGAAACATCAAACACTGACATTGCAATTTTGCATTGAACGCTACCGACCATATAAGAAATTTGAATAAATTTGGCTGTTTTACCTTCTTTATTTTTGCTAATAACAAAATGCCGAAGGATAGGGCCTATGTATGCTAATTAGTTGATATCCATGCATGCGTGCCCATGCATATATGGCATGTTTACTTGGAATTCTGGAAGAATTATCTAGAGAAAAATAAATGTTGCCTGAGAGTTACCTGGAAATTTGATAGAATCTACCAGCCAAACAAATTTGAGAGTGGTTGTTGAACATGAGTTAGTTGTATGAAAGGTTGCTAAACACCAACCCGCTTGATAGCCCGCTTGATAGCGTAGAATTGCTAGCGAGCTTCTAAAGGTCCCGAGAGGTTTGGCGCAGCCTTGCGGTCCATCAGTAGATGACGTCACATCAGTAGATGACGTCAACGACTCCTTAGCAGGCGCTACTGGAAAACCCTCTATCGACGGTTGGTAAGGACAATAGGTATCGGTTCTATAACCGGTACCTAGTCTCGGTTGGTCAGTACCGGTTATTCACCTGGTACCAAAGGGGGTCATTCGTACCGAGTCATAACACGACTTGGTACTTGAAGCCAAAAAAATACTTTAAATACCCGGAAGGCTCCCACACACGCGCACGTCACAAGTCACACGATTTTTCACGTGAAAATACGTGCGGCGCGGGGGGTTCGAACCCACGACATCCTGCTACGCGCGTTGCTTCCTTACCATCTCACCTACACATCACAACTGACCAAGTCCCAGATGCTTTCCTTTTGAATTAACCTGTGGAGGACCCTTTGGTACCGGTTGGTAACACCAACCGGTACCAAAGGGTCCTCGGGGCCTACCAAGTTTAGACCCGGTACCAATGACCCCCTTTGGTACCGGGTTTTAAAAAACAGGTACCAATGTGGGTTAGGGGGTGACCGATAGCAAGTTTTTTTGGCAATGAGATCAATCAACCTTTTGTACATGAGATCCTGCCTATGTTACCAATTTTGTGTCCATATAGCTTAGGGTACAATCAGTTCTTTTATTAGGACGAGAGAACTCTTCGGGGGTGTTTAGTTCCGGCGTTATGCATAGTGTTTTTGCGTTATGCATAGTGTTTACAGAGAAAAAAAATATATTGGGAAGCGCGTATTATACAAAACGTTATGCAAAGTGGGTGAAGTAAACAGGCCCTTCATGTTCCAGCTCGTGTCCGTTTAGGTTTCATCAAACTATTATACATGGCTACATGAGTCACATAAGTCAGAGTTGAGAGTTTTTTTTATCTTTTCCAAATTTTGTGATCTGTTGTGGACCATGAGTCCGCGATTCATCATTTAATCATCCGGAGCCACGAATTTGACGAAAAGGGCTAGCAATCTACATTGATCCTTTATTTCAAGTAAGCAGGATTTTTATGCGCACAAGTTAGGCTGAACATAGAAAAGACTATCTCCACAGGGACATAAAGTTGTGTGGCCATAGAAAATAAAACATTGGTCAATTATAGATATAGATGTAGATGTAGATGTGTAGATGTGTAGATGTAGATGTAGACAGACATAGGCATAGATATAGATAAAAAAAATACAGATATAGAGATATACATATAGATGTATTTATAGATATAGATATATTTCTTGATGGAATCAATAAAACTAATTTGATATCATATGTGTTAATATTTTTTATATAAACTTAGCTAAATTTAGGAAAGTTTGACTTAAAAACTAGCCTAAAATGAGCCAAGCTGTGACATCCTGGCCAGGGCTTAATAGGATTGATAGGATGGGTGACCGACCGGAAAGCTGTGACAAGTTGCAATTTCTTTTCCGTAAGCTCATCTCGAAAGAACTCTGAGGTTAAACGTGCTTCGCCTGAAACAATTTCAGGATGGGTGACCGACCGGAAAGTTCTTCCCAGGTGCGCACGAGTGAGGACAAAGTACGCAGAAAGACTTGTGTTGTCTGTGAGGGAAGTCTTGAGGTCCTACAGACAATGTTAGCCTAAATGGTAAACGCTACATAGTTGGTCACATACCATTTAGCTCTTTATTCGGGCTAAATGGTCATTTAAACGGGTTAAATGGACATTAAATGGGCTAAACAGTTGATTAAATGGACACAAGTAGCCAGTATGTAGCGTTTAAACGGTGTGCAAACAGGCTAAACGGCCGAGTAGACGAACAGTGCCTACAGAGCTGTTAGGTGTAAACAGGGGCGGGCCCAAAGGGTAGTCTAGGTAGGCTCAGGACTACCCTAGAATTTGGCCCAAAAATTTTTAGTACTCAGAAGTTTTAGCCGAAACAAAGAATCGGCCCAATTCAAACCCTAGTCCAACTGCTGGCAGCCGACCCCCAATCCTCCTCACGCCGCCGCGGTCCGCTTCGGACCTCACGAGTCGCGAGTCGCGCTCCTTGGCGCTCGTCGCTCCTCATCGCTCGTCGCCCCTCGTCCACGGCTCGCCCCGACTGCGACGGCGCGACCGCGACCTCCGGCCACCGGCTCCTCCACCGGCACGGCGGCGCCCAGCATCCTCCCCTCCGGCCACCGGCTCCTCCACCGGCGCGGCGGCGCCCAGCATCCTCCGCTCCGGTCCTCCCCCCACCTCCCCCTGACTCGCGCGGTCGCGCCCCCAAGGCTGAAGGCCCCAATCAGCGACGGCGAGGGCGCGAGGGCCGAGGCGAGGTGGCGAACTCCGAAGGCCGAAGCCTGAAGGCCGACCGCAGTCGACGCCTCCAACCCCAAGCGCCATTGCGCCGTTGCCACTGGTACTTCTTCAGTTCTTCTGACTTCCGTTTCAGACTTCCAGTCACTTTTGCTTGTTGCTTGTGAATTGAAATTTAAGACTTAGATTCTAAAATTCATCAGTGATTAATTGGTGTGTGCAATTGGAATTTTTGTCATTGTGTTCTAGATATTTGAGGCATGAAGAAGAGCGCAATTGTGCTCCTTTTTCAGAAACATGAAGAGAAGGCAAAGAAGGTTGCTTCTCCCCCATCAGTTCCTGTTCCAATAGAAGTGGATGATAGATTGATGGTGTGAGAATGGATGATAGATTCCAAGGCCTAAATAATCTTAGTGAGCTCTCTATTAAGATGGTTGCAACAGATAAGCAAGATCTTTATGGTAAGGCGTTCTTGATCCTTAAGTTGGCATTGCTTCTACCGGTGGCAACAGCAAGTGTGGAAAGGGCATTCTCTGCACTAAATTTAGTGAAGAGTAACACAAGAACTCATATGAGTGATGAGTTATTAAATGATTGTTTGACCACTTTTATTGAGCGTGATATTTTCTCTAAGTAAGCGAGGATGACATAGTTAACACTTTCATGGTCATGAGAAAGCGTAAAGCAAAAGCCTTAGTGTAGGCTATTGTAATCTTCTATTCATGTATGACTCTTATCGATTTGGGATCTTTATATTGTAATTTGTTAGAGTTTCGAACTAATTTGTTGAGTTGAAGCTATTGTGAACCCGTATTCAATATGGTATTGTCATTTTGCTTACTTTTTACCGTTTTCTTACCGATTTGGTTTTAGATTATACCGAATTGTGTTCTGAAAATTTTGGCCAGGACTACCCTAGGTTCAAATCCTGGGTCCGCCACTAGGTGTAAACGGACCCGGGCCCGGGTCGGGAGGTCGGGACCTTACACAAGCGCAAGGCTGCATCAAAATGAAGGTGGTGCACAACTCAAGCAAGAAACCCTTATGTTGTATGGTGAAGATTAGTCAAGATGCTAATGAAATTTTGGTGCACCCTGATACATGTGTACCAGGAGCGCTTTGGAACGGAGCGAAATATCTACATATAGCCTAGGAGACCAGACAAAGATCAACCTCTCGATTTGGTGTTAAGTCTACTGGCAAACTGATTGACGCAACATTTACAATTGCTTTTTCTTTGAGATCATTTAGAGCCTAGAGATTCGATTGGAGTGGATACCAACCAGTGCATATATTATCTTGTACCATACACCACGCGTTTTGGTCATGATATTTGTATCAGATGTCAAGTATGTATATTCTGCCAATTTTACATCACTCAATATTCTGGTATTTCTTTTTACCAAAGCATGCCCAATGAGCAAAAGTATTACCCTTCGTTCCAAAATATATGGTTTTAATTTTGTCAAATTTATAGATAAATATATTAGCATCTAGAATACCAAATAAATGCACTATCCAAACATATTTTGTGGTGACATTAATTTGATGTTATTAATGTCATTGTATATTTTCCATAAACTCGTTAAACTTACAGAAATTTTACTTGGAATAGAATTAGGCAGAGTTTGTATATGTTGGGCTAGTCCAATCGTGGGATCGCAGGCCTCTCTTGACATGACAAGCCCGGCCCAATAGGAACTCCAGTAGAAAATACTTGCAGTCCTCGTCGGCGCATTCCAATCCTGCTGACGTGGCCCCCACCCGGCGCACACGTGGTGCGGCCATCTCTCGCCATCTCGCGTTCCGCGACCCCTGTCGCCTCTCCTCTCTTCCCCTCCCCTCCGGCTCCGGGCGCCCCCTTCCCCTGGATTGCAACCAAGAAAGAAAGCTGCCGCCCACCGTTTCCAAATTCCCGTCGCAGTCCAAGAACCCGGAGCCAGGGGACAAGAGATCGCGGATCCGTCGGAACCGTCCCGTTCCGTCCTCCGTCCCAATCTCTACCCTGGCCCGGGCGGCGGCGGCGGCGGCGGCGCTTCTTCTGGGCGCTACTACTTCGCGGAGGTTCCTGCATCCAAGCCTAAGACGGTACCGAGTTGTGCTCCAGTGGTACTGTGGTTAACAATCTATCTTGTTGTCTGAATTACTGCCGGTTTATTTTATCTGATTCCTTGGGTACGAAAGTCGATGGAACTTTTTCTTGATTCCTTGGCTTGTGGGCGTTTGGAATGATTTAGTAGATTAGATCAAACCATGCCAATAGGGTGTTTGTTGTAATGGATGCCACCCTGTTCTTTTGAGGGGATGCCTAATTTTGATGTTGTTTCTGCGATCAGAGTTAGTTAAGTTCATTACTTGAGTATACGCTGGCAAACCTTATCTTGATGCTTCTTGATCTGCATGTGTTAGAGTTGGTGACAATGTGTTGATAAATGATGTCTTTGACTCAATTTCTTGTAGATATGGATCAGGCCAAGGAAAATGCAGAATTCCCAAGTTGTGATGCTTACTTTGAAGCTATCCAATCAAAAAAGAAGCTGCCAATATCTTTGCAAGAATCACTGACCGCTGCCTTTGCTCAGATTCCAGTCTCATCCTTCCCTGAGGTTCCTACTGGCCGAGGTACTCACTTCTGCCAAACAAATCTACTTGTCACATATATCATGTTCCATCTTTTTTTTATTATACTGATTGTAATCTGCAATGTTCTTTTGTGCAGTAATTGAAATTCCTGGTGACACCTCTATTCTTGACGCTGTGAGGATTCTCTCAGAAAACAACATAAGGGCAGCTCCCGTGCTGAATCCAGAACCTGGAGCTCTGGCTGATTGGCAAGGGCGGTATCTTGGTGTAATTGATTACTCGGCAATCATCCTTTGGGTACTAGAAAATGCCGAGCTTGCTTCTGTTGCTCTGTCAGCTGGATCAGCAACTGCTGCAGGAGTTGGAATCGGTTCTGTTGGTGCTGTGGGGGTCGCAGCACTGGGCGCAACTGGCCCAGCGGCAGTGGCTGGCTTGACTGCAGCTGCAGTTGGGGCTGCTATAGCTGGTGGGTTAGCTGCTGAAAAGGGTGTGGCAAAGGATGGTTTAGCTGCCGCGGATCACTTAGGGGAAGATTTCTACAAAGTTTTGGTTCAACAAGAACCTTTCAAATCAACAACAGTAAGACATCTGCTCTACCATAAATTGTTACGCACTTATGCGCTATATGGACAATAGTGAATCTGTTTTGTCCAAATTAATTAATTCAAAAATCCATCTACATGAAGTTTGAGTGAATGTTTCACTTTCACTGAAAGTTTCATTACCGTAGAGTTACAGCATATGCCCCCCGACACTTGATTTTGTATCTGTATACATGTTAATTAACTCTGTGGTTTGTTGCCAATGAACCTCAGCCTCCTGTTGATGCCCCTTACTCTAGATGAACATTGCATGACTGTAATTTGTTGCAAGTTAAGTCCTGCTAGCTAGTACTCATTCAATCATTCTCACTTTATTGCAGGTTCGATCAATTGTAGAGTCATACCGCTGGTCTCCTTTCGTCCCCATTACATTGGACAGTTCCATGCTTACTGTACTATTGTTGCTCTCCAAGTACAGATTGAGAAATGTACCAGTGATTGACCCTGACAAACCGGTTATCAAGAACTTTATTACTCAGACTGGTGTTGTCAAAGGACTGCAGCAGTGTAAAGGAAGGGATTGGTTTGACTACATTTCTGCACTTCCACTTTCAGACCTGGGACTTCCTTTTATGTCGATTGATGAGGTTATTTTGCCTCCCTATAATCGCTGCTTCAGTTAAATTTCACTCTTTTAGCGCAAGAGACAGTTCCCCAGGGCTGAATTGTTCTGATTAATAAGCCTCCTTGTGCGTTTTGGTCTGCAACAGATATTGGTAGATGATGACATTGCAATTTTGTGCTTTGTTCAGGTTATCACCGTGAACAGTGATGATCTTATCTTGGAAGCTTTCAAGTGCATGAAGGATAACAAAATCGGTGGTGTACCTGTAGTCGAAGGGCCCAAAAGGAAACTTGTTGGCAGTGTGAGCATAAGGGATATTCGATTCCTGTTGCTTAGACCTGACTTATTTTCGAATTTCAGGTATCAAGCCATCTTATTGTATACTCTTTTGAGACTATATACTCATTTCATTAATGATTTCTTCCAAACAGGCAACTTACTGTCATTGAATTCATGAAGACTCTAGGCTCCACTCTTCCTGATTCCGGGAACAACTGCCTGGTGAAGCCGCCACTCACCTGTGCCCCTCACACTTCCCTTGGTAGTGTTATTGACAGCATTGCATCAAGAATAACACACCGGATTTATGTAGTGGATGATGACCTTGAGGTTGTTGGTGTTGTGACTCTGCGTGATGTCATCTCGTGCTTCATCCACGAGCCGCCGGGTTACTGTGACAGCTATTTGGCTTCAGCAATGGAGAAGCTTGAGGGAAAAGGACCCGGATCAGTGGAGAAAAATTGAGCTTTTGTAGCGTCAACGTGGAATAACAGGCCGAGTTGGTGTGGTCTTCTTTAGTTGGAATGACGTGTTCAAAGTGTGTTAATCGGGTAAACTCTATGAAGATTAAGAAGGCTTCTCCGTGTCCTCTCAGATACATTTTACCGTGCCATTTCTCGAACAGTTTGATAATCATATATCTGTTAACAATCAGAAGGCGATCCTACTCATTTACTGTCGTTGCAGGCCCGTATTTCAGCCCTAAAAATATACCCAAGAAACCAATAAACCTTTTGTTTTTTTGGTAAATGTAGCCTTGGCTTCCGTCTTGTGTGCGGACACGAGGGAGTTGGATTACCTTTGCTCAAGCGAGAAGAACCCGGTCTTGAGTCGAACGGTAACCGATGTTTTGCAGAAAAAGCAACGAAAATAAACAGAATATCCTCCAGTAAAATTTGGCATGCATGCATTCGCTCTATAAAATCAAATGAAGAATAGCATTGAATCGACTAATACTGCACCCGTTAAAAAATGCAGATAGGGTTCGTCACTAGTAATGTTCATCTGCAAGCTTCACATCATTCAGTGAAGATCCTTCCTTGGCATTCATACAACATCGTGCGGTGCAATCATAAAGTCAAGTGTATTTCCAGATAATCACAAGGATTGACCAATCATGCCACCAGGTACAGAAACAAAATGGGGCAGTTTCAAATTCAGAGATGAATCTATTAAGTCTAATTAATCCATCATTAGAGATTATTTATTGTAGCACCAAATTGTCTAATTATGGCCTAATTAGGCTCAATAGATTCGTCTCGCGAATATACCCGGAGGTTATGTAATGAGTTTTGTCAATAATCTATGTTTAATACTCCTAATTAGTGTCACTACATTCGATGTGACTCGTGAGTAGTTGAAACTTGCTCATTTAAACAGGTCCTAATGAACCCTCTAGATTCGATAAAAATATGCAACTCCCCCAACAAGCTCACAGCTACGAAATGTCTGACTATCGTTCCAGTCCCAGAAAATGTTCCATCATATAGAGCAATTTGATCATCAAAACCACTGGTCAAAGCGCTGATCTTCATTTCTGATGGATCTTTGGTTTTTACTAAAATCTCCACAACGGACTCAATGCTGTCACTGAAGAAAGCAAAATGCATGTCCAAGGAATACAGTTCTCCGTGAATTCGTCCTTCCAACTTTGTTTCAAATGGAGACAAAGAAACATTCAACTCGATATACCCACCAAACAGTGGTTTGTCAGCAGATCCATCTTCCCCTTTAATCCATAGATCATTGTCCACTAAGATGTTCTGCAACACATATATTCCACGACTAGGGCTACAAAGAGGTAAAGCAGAGTAACCCTGCAGTTGCACAATGTTAGGACTTCAATTCATACAGCAAAAGCAAATTCATTACAGTTGTATCTGTAGAAGCGCTGCATACAACAGAAGTAAATTCATTATAATTGTATCAGTAGCAGAACAGTTTGGCAAACTATGTGGATCTGGTTATTCATAAAAGGATGGAGATGCCAGGTCTTGGTAACATGAAACTGCATTTAGTGTTGGTGTGTTTGGTGAGGTAGAGGAAGGAAGGCGGGTCAAACTGGGAGAATGGCTGAAAGGAAACCAAAAAACTTTGGTGTTCCCAACAGTTGCAACTTACATGACATGAACAGAAAAGAATAGATAGCATGGTCACATACTACATTAGATACAAACAGTATGATAGATCAGTATTCTAATTTTTATCTTTAGTATAATTCTTCAGCAAATGTATAGAACTATTGTCCCGAGAGATTCACTAAAACTAATGCCTTTAAACTAACTGACGTTCCATTGGACTGCAGTGGATTCTGGTAATATTGTTTGGTAGAACAGATTTAGACAAACCTTTTATTTTTCCTGAAATGACATTGCAAAGGGAAGATGTTCTTGTGTTCCAAATAATAGAAAGGAATAACAAGGTAGCTTCCTAAGAAGTACACATGTGAGAAACACAAAATAATCAACTATTGGATGGCTTGAGTCAGCTGTCTGCTGAATTAAAAAATCTTACTAAACTAACTTATACTTTACTGTTTTTCCCATAGTAGCATTGGAATATAAGCAACAGCAGAACCTCAAGCTAGGATTGACAATCCAAGTTCTTAAAAAATTGTAATTTCTGGCAATAAGAAGCATCACTTACCGGTGCAATCAATGCTGGATCATCTTTTGAGCGCTTGAATAGATAATTCCGAAGTGGCTCCCAGCGATCACGAACTGCAAAATGGCCATATATACTGACAGGACGCGATTGTATGGTCGATAACCTCAAGGAGAACACTTGCATCATCCCACAAGGTCTGAAATACGGGTGGGTTGGTTCGGCTGCAAATGTAAACAGTCATTAGAGCATGGGGTGGTAATTCATCATGGCTCTCATGACTTCTTCATAATCTAACTTGGCCCTAATTAATTTTAGTTAAAAAATGTATAGTATTTTAGCCCGGCCCTTATCCAACCCTATCCTTAAAACTATTAGGCTAAATTTTTAGGGCGTTTACCACCCCTTGAGCACCCTCCTCTAGGTGTTCTTCCAGAGATGACTCCACCTTGTGTTACTGGTTCTTACCCGTGCTACCACCTTGTGTTACTGGTTCCAGAGATGATTCCAATACCGCAGTATTGGAATGATATTGTTTCTCCAAGTGAGTGTACATTGGGTGTTTGAACTTATTGGCCATCTTGGCCAAGCACTGTCATTAGAGCACCCGTGCAGGAGCCGACCAACTCACGTCCGACATAATTTTCCGACTGTACTACGTGATAGATTTTGCCCCTAGGATGTAGTGATGTTCATTTCTATTCATGTTTTTTCTTAATTTTTCTTTTCCTTTTTTTCTAATTCTTGTTATTGATCACAATGAATGTTTATGATTTTGTTAGGACTTTCAACATTTCTAGAGGTGTGTTTCAACGCTTTAATCAATACTTTGAATTTGCTACATAGTATATTCCAAATGTTGAGCTAGTTCAAATGTTGATTCTTATAAAGAAAAAAGCAGAATTATGATCCAATGACATTGCTGCTGATTGCTCGAGAGGCTCCCTTGCTCCCTCCGCCGACGGCCACTCCGGCCCCGGCGGCCACCAAACCTCACGCCGGCGGTCACTCCGGCCCCGGCGGCCACCAGATAGCGCCGGGTGCTGCTCTGGCCCCGGCGGCCACCATCCCCCCACCCTTCCCACCAAGCATGGAATCCCCAGCTGAGTGCCACACGGCCATGGAGATCGATTCTCCCACCCCTCCACCCTCCTCTCCCCGAGGGCCGGCGGGGCCATCCCCCGCGCCGTCCACCCCACCTACCCCGCCTTCGCCACGGTCGTCTGGCGTGGCTCCCCCCTCGGGCCTGCAGCGCAGCGCTCCGGCCAGATCTACCCCGCCGCTGTCCCCTGCGGCCCGCCCCTTCTTCCCCGCGTCAGTTGGCCGGGACAAGGCGGCCCGCTGGATGGAGTACAGCGACGACGACCTGGAGCGCGTGGACTTTGAGCCCAGCCCGTCTCCCCCAAGCTACTGCGATGTCGTCCGGCGCTCC
>CM014274.1:35782256-35797530 GCA_004135705.1 Alloteropsis semialata
GACATTGAGACAGACAGACAGGTGAGGCGAGCCAGCCGGCACGGCAGCGGTGCGAAGCACCTGCTTGCCGTCGTGCACATTGAGATAGTTCACTCGCCTAGTGCGGGTATTCAAAAACTTTTTTTTCACAAACTTGGGACCAGCACCCTGAGCTGGTGCAGAAGTTGCTGCCGCAGGTGCTGGGAGAGCTGGAACAGACTGATTCACCTTGGGAAGACGGCAATCTCAGGCAAAGTGTCCGAGTCTACCGCAATTGTAACAAGGCTGCTGGCCAGTGGGAGCACGATAATTGCTGTTGTTGGGCCCAATCAAACGAGACACGTTCGCTGGGGCACACACAACCCACTGCCTATTCTTGAACTGCTGCTGCTGCTGAGGTGCTCGGTAGTCGGTTCGAGCTGGGATGCGGAAAACAGTCCGCACACGCTACAGTAGTGGTGCACTAGAGGATCCACCAGGCGCGTACTTCCTCTTCTTCTCATTGTGATATGCCTTTATCTTATCCTCAGCCTGAATAGCCTGGCTCACCAGACTATTGAAATCTGGAAAGGTGAGGTGCAGGTGGATAGATTGTGCTGCATCTTCAGATTTAACCCACGATAGTAGCAATCTTTCTCTTCTCATCAGTATCCACATGTGGATAAGCATACTGGGCCAGCAAGTTGAAATCATTAGTGTAATCCATCACTGATTTATTGCCCTGCTGGAGCTTCAGGAATTCCTCCAACTTCATATGAAGCAGTCCGCTAGGGATGTAATAGGCGCGGAAAGCAGTATGAAACTCTCCCCACGTCAACACCTTCCCTGCCGGCTGGGTTGCCATGAAGTCGGCCCACCAAGTATCAGTAGGACCATGGAGCTGTTGAGAGCCATATTCCATCTTTTGTGTGTCAGTGATGCGAGAAATCAAGCGGAATTTCTGCTCCATAATTCTGATCCATTCATCAGCTTCCAGATGATGTTCTGGTTTAGTGAAAATTGGGGGATGGACGTCCATGAACCATTGATAGTCAACCCTTTCCACTGGCTCCTGCTGCCTGCGGGATGAAGACCCTACCATACTGTTAGCAATCATGCTCATAAGCCTTGTGAGCTCATCGTTGTTGCTCACGAGATGTGCCATTACATCGGCTACATTAGGCGCATTCGGCAGCTGGAGACCTAACCCTGTTGGTGGGGTCTCCCCATTTTCTCGAGAGCCTCTTCCA
Organism: Alloteropsis semialata; assembly: GCA_004135705.1. Lineage (NCBI taxonomy): Eukaryota > Viridiplantae > Streptophyta > Magnoliopsida > Poales > Poaceae > Alloteropsis > Alloteropsis semialata. The sequence goes on from CM014274.1 coordinate 35,783,465, forward strand.
GCTGGTGGTGTAGAAGACATTCTACCAAAATGCGATTGCTCGGTTAATGCTTATCTCAACTTGCTAATACTTACAATAGTAAGAGTACAACAATTGAAAAACAAAAGTACACCACAAGCATTAGCATCCATTTCATACATCTCAGCTAAACTTGCATTAAAAGAAGAAATTTAGTACAACAATGCTTATTTAGTTCAGTTCACCTTCACCCACAATTATACATGTTCCATTACAAACTTCAAAAGAAAATACAACCTCGACCTCTCTCTCAGCTCGCTTATTCTTACTACTGTTACACAAGTTATTTACATATACACACTCACTCACTCCATCCAAGTCTTCTTAGTGATCTCCACCTTCGTCATGCCCCAACTGATGAAGTAGCTCATAGATTTCATCTTGATTGTCCTTCACCAACCCAAACAGACTATCGTACTTCAGATTAAAACCACCTAAGGTACCACAGTCACCCCTGTACTCTCCAAAAGAAGCAACTGAATCCTCCAGATATGGCACTAAAAATGGTTATCTAAACTAATCGGCCATGTTGGCTCCTCGGGGTCTTCTTCCTCCTCTTCCTCGTCCAAATCATCCACCTCGATCCATCCACCCCATAGGTTCATCAGGCTCACCATCTTCTGGTACTTCGGGCTCATCTCCAAATTCTGCAAAGTTATCTCCTTCATGCTCATCTTCTTGACCCTGTGCTGGTGGCTGGGTTGAGGTTCTGCCTGCGCTTCTTCTAAAGTGACTCTCAACGCAGCAATCTCATCAACATGTTGCAGCCTCTCTTGCTGCAAATTGGTGACGTTATTTAGCATCTGGATTTGCAAATCATACTCTAAAGTTTGAGTATGAAAATAATCTTGGGCTGACTGCATGTTGCCTTCTAAAGTATGGATGCGCTTCTTATATGAGTTTTTCAGCATTTTCACAGTTTCATTTCTAACTTTTGTTACATTTTGTTGGTGCTTCACCTCGGCTTCTCATTCTTCCCCACGCTTAAGGGCTTGCTCTATCTAGCTTACCCTGATCATAAACATGTGCTTGCTCGTGATACATGTTATGCAGAGCTTGCATATAGCTAGTATTGGCATTCATTTATTCATGATGTTGGGCTTTCGGGGTTTGGTAGACTTTTCTGAACTTTGATCCCCACAAATCATAGAGTCTAACCTCTTAGGGGTAAAACCTGAAGCTAGTTTGTCCTATCTCTATGGCATGCTCATTACACAGCTTGGTGAGAGCTTTATCGGCCACCAGATCGATGGAGTTAGACATCTCCCCACCTCTGGCATATACTATCTTGGAAGGTCACTCTGGGTATCTTGGGTTTGGTGGTAGGTACAGATATATATCATAAAAGCAATGCCCCTAGAAAAGGTCTCCTTGGCAACATATTCTGGATATGCTTTGAAACTTAGTTGCTTCATGGTTCCCCACAGTACCTGAGGAAAACCGGGCTCGTTCTCACAGAACCCATGGGTCCATCCCTCCTCATCAACCCACTGGGCAGCCATCTGAACAACAAACAGATACAAACCTTAAGCCAGAGTAAAATGAGGGGTCTTAAAAGAAAACTATCCAGAACCCATGCAAAGGCTGTTTGTTGTTCAGATGGCTGCCCAGTGGGTTGATGAGGAGGGATGGACCCATGGGTTCTGTGAGAAAAATGCTGGTTTTTCTCAGGTACTATGGGGAACCATGAAGCAACTAGATTTTGAAGCATATCCAGAATATGTTGCCAAAGAGACCTTTTCTGTGGGCATTGCTTTTGTGATATGTATCTGCACCTACCACCAAACCCAAGACAACCAGAGTGGCCTCCCAAGACAGTATATACTGAAGATGTGGAGATGTCTGACTCCATCGATCTGGTGACCCATAAAGCTCTCACCGAGCTGTGTGATGAACACGCCACAGAGGTAGGACAAACTAGCTTCAGGTTTTACCCCTCAAAGGTTAGACCGTATGATTAGTGGGGATCAAGGGGTCAGAAAAGTCCACCAAACTCCGAAAGCCCAACATCATGAATACATGAATGTCAATACTAGCTACATGCAAGCTCTGCATAACATGTATCACAAGCAAGCACATGTTTGTGATCAGGGCAAGCTAGAGTTAGAGCAAGCCCATAAGCATGGGGAAGAATTAGAAGCCCAGATGAAGTACCAGCAAGATGTAGCAAAAGTTAGAAATAAACTGTGGAAATGCTGGAAAACTCATATAAGAAGTGCATCCATACTTTAGAAGGCAATGTGCAGTCATCCAAGATTATTTTCATACTCGAACTTTAGAGTATGATTTGCAAATCCAGATGCTAAACAACAACGTCAACAATTTGCAGCAAGAGAGGCTGCAGCATGTTGATGAGATTGCTGTGTTGAGAGTCGCTTTAGAAGAAGTGCAGGCAGAACCTCAACCCCAGTCACCAGCACAGGGTCAAGAAGATAAGCATGAAGGAGATAACTTTGTAGAATTTGGAGATGAGCCCGAAATACCAGAAGATGGTGAGCTTGATGAATCTATGGGAATGGGTGGATGGATCGAGGTGGATGATTCGGACGAGGAAGAGGAAGAAGAAGACCCCGAGGAGCCAACATGGCTGATTAGTTTAGATAACCATTCTCCAGTGCCATATCTGGAGAATTCAGTTGCTTCTTTTGGAGAGTACAGACGTGACTGTGGTACCTCAGGTGGTTTTAACCTGAAGTACGATAGTCTGTTTGTGTTGGTGAAGGACAATCCAGATCAAATCTGTGAGCTACTTCGTCGGTTGGGGCATGACGAAGGTGGAGATCACTAAGAAGATTTGGATGGAGTGAGTGAGTGTGTATATGTAAATAACTTGTGTAATAGTAGTAAGAATAAACAAGCTGAGAGAGAGCTCGAGTGTTGTATTCTCTTTTGAAGTTTGTAATGGAGCATGTACAATTATGGGTGAAGGTGAACTGAGCTAAATAAGCTTTGTTATACTAAATTTTTTCTTTTAATGCAAGTTTAGCTGAGATGTATGAAATAGATGCTAATGCTTGTGTTGTACTTTTGTTTTTCAATTATTGTACTCTTACTATTATGAGTATCAGCAAGTTGAAATCAGCATTAACCGAGCATTCACATTTTTGTAGATTATCTTCTACACCACCTGCTGGAAGAGGCTTTGGAGGAAATGGGGAGACCCCACCAGCAGTGTCAGGTCCCCAGCTGCCGAATGCGCCTACTGTGGCTGATGTAATGGCACATCTCATGAGCAACGACGATGAGCTCATAACGCTCATGAGCATGATTGCTAACAATATGGCAGGGTCTTCGTCTCGCAGGCAGCAGGAGCCAGTGGAAGGGGTGGACTATCAACGGTTCATGGACGTGCATCCCCCAATTTTCACTAAACCAGAACATACTCTGGAAGCTGATGAATGGATCAGAAGTATGGAGCAGAAATTCCACTCGATTCCTCGCATCTGACACAAAAGGTGGAATATGGTTCTCAACAGCTCTATGGTCCTGCTGGTACTTGGTGGGCCAACTTCATGGCAACCCAGCCGGCGGGGAAGGTGTTGACGTGAAAAGAGTTTCGTACTGCTTTTCGCGTCTATTACATCCCTAGCAGGCTGCTTTGTATGAGGTTGGAGGAATTCCTGAAGCTCCAGCAGGGCAATAAATTAGTGATGGACTACACTAATGATTTCAACTTCCTGGCCCAGTATGCCCATCCACATGTGGATACTGATGAGAAGAGAAAGGATTGCTACTATTATGGGTTAAATCTGAAGATGCAGCACAAGCTATCCACCTGCACCTTTTCAGATTTCAATAGTCTGGTGAGCCATACTACTCAGGCTGAGGATAAGATGAAGGCATATCACGATGAGAAGAAGAGAAAGTTCGCGCCTGGTGGATCCTCTAGTGCACCACCATAGCAGCGTGTGCGGACTGTTTTCCGCATCCCAGCTCGAACTGGCTACCGAGCTCCTCAACAGCAGCAGCAGCAGCTCAAGAATAGGTAGTGGGTTGTGCGTGCTCCAGCGAATGTGCCTCGTTTGACTGGGCCCAACAACATCAATTATCGCGCTCCCACTAGCCAGCAGCCATGTTATACTTCCTAAGGTGAATCAGTCTGTTCCAGATCTCCCAGCACCTCCGCAGCAACTTCTGCACCAGCTCAGGGTGCCAGTCCCAAGTTTGTGAAAAAAGAAATTTTTGAATACTGATGTTTAAGAAGGACTAGTATAGAAAGATCTTACGCTTGAGATTAATTGTATACTACTAGAGACTTTAACTGTAATATAGTAGTATACAATGAGTAGTACAGTAATATATGGACATTTTGGGAAGAAAATAATGATGTAATTGAAATATTTATATTTTAAAAAATTACTTTGATCCTTGATATATTTTTTTGCATCTCTAATCTCTAATTTTATTTCGATCCAAATTAAGTTCCTAAACTAGCCCTAACTTTATGAGGGTTTATACTATATATCACTCATTAATAGTACTAGTCCATCAAACCGTGCTCCTGCACGGGCTAATATTTTAAAATCTATTGTAATTAAAAACTATTTAGAAATTAAAATCCTACTTAATAATTAAAATTATTTACATACTGGTTTTTCAATATTTTTTCAATACTTCAACATAATACTCATATATATACTCATATATATGTACTTATATTTTTACATTTGTGATTAATTTTTAATTAGTAGTTACTCTATACACTTTTTCATCCGCATTCACACTTTTTTTTCATTTTGTATCGCACGTCCATTCAATATATTTAGCATAAGTCAATATTTTTCAACACTTCACATGTACATGTATAAATAGTCCACTGACACTACACTCATCATGCGTATATGCCTTAGCTTATTATTTCTATATTAACAATGATAAATAGGTAGTTTAGAATCATCTATCAGTTTACTTTGACTTTTCGGAACGATACACATGAAGGTAATTAGATTGAGGTTTAGGTGTTTAGTTTAGTTTATCTTTAATAACGACATACATGGGTAACTTAGACACAAATTTTGAATGTTATTTTAAGTTATCCTTTATAATAATATGCATGAGTAAATTAGATAAAGATTATGAAGTTAATTGAAATTATTTTTATATTGGCAGATCTCGATAATTTAGATATAGTTTTAAGAGTTTATTTTAGAATATTTTTATAATGATAGTGGCGGGTAACTGTTTAAAAATATAATAGACCAATGACTATGGTTATTAGAGTTTACATGATTAATGTTTATGATATTTGTGAGAATTTCTAGGACTTGTCTTTTTTTTTCTAGCGTGTCTCGTGAGAACTAATGTGGAGTCTTCAATTAAAAAAATCAAGGCAACATTGCTACCAACTGTTACCTTGAGTTATCTCTCATTTGTTAAATATTCAAACACAATACCTATATAGATATATACTTATTATTTTTATCCTATTGTGATAGATATTAGTTAGTAATTACTTTATAACATTTTTATACACATTTATAATCTGTAAATTTCCAATTTGTATCACATGTATATGCCTGAATTTATTTAATAAACTCTAAGTTCTATAATTTTAACATAGAAATCTATATTCTCATCACTTCCCCTGTATCTTTATAAATAGCAACATACATCATGTGTATGTATCTTAATCACTATATCATACCAATATTGTATGAAATACATGACTTATAATTTTATATTGATGTATATTTTTAATTAAGATGATTTGGATTCAAATGTTGATTACCTCATGTTAGTTTTAATAATGACATATGTTATATAGATGTAAAGTTAAGGGGTTACTTTAAGTTATTTTTAAAGTATTCGTAGTGGATAATTTATTTACAAATTTAGGAGGTTATTTTAAATATTATTTATAATGGCATAAGCGGGTAATTTTGACGAAGATCAGGTGGTTATTTTTGGTTTATCTATTATCTTAATACAACAAGGTTAAAAGAAGCCACCGCGTTCGCCGAGAGGGTCTAGAAATTCCCACGTTAATCCAAAAAAGAGAAGAATATGCACCGTTTGATTTAATGTATATCTAACGGCCCAAAAATTCTCACGTTAATCAAAAAAGAAAAATATGCACCGTTGGATTTAATGCATATCTAACGGTCTATCTTACCCCTAAAAGTTCAAAAAATAAAAGAAATATGCACCGTTGGATTTAATATATATCTAACGGTCTACCTTACCCCTAAAAGTTAGAAGCCACCACGTTCGTCGAAAGGGCCTAGAAATTGCCACGTTAATCCAAAAAAAAGAATATACATCGTTGGATTTAATGTATATCTAACGGTCTACCTTACCCCTAAAAGTTCTCATTATAATAGTGTTAAAAGAAGCCACCGCGTTCGCCGAGAGGGCCTAAAAATTTTAACGTTAATCCAAAAAAGAAAAGAATATACACCGTTGGATTTAATGTATATCTGACGGTCTACCTTACCCCTAAATCCATTATCTTAATACAATAGTGTTAAAAGAAGCCACCACGTTCGCCGTAGAAATTGCCACGTTAATCCAAAAAAGAAAGAATATACATCGTTGGATTTAATGTATATATAACGGTCTACCTTGCCTCTAAAAGTTCTCATAAAAATGATTAGTAATTGCTAATTTTGGAATAAAAAATACAAATTAGCAACAAGTGTCCACGTTGAATACAATTATAACCCTAAATGAAGAAGCAAATAAAATATCGATCTGATTTCTATTTATTTTTAACTTCCGGTGGACCAATTAGTGGTCCTGCAAGACCAACGCAAAAGTATCATAGGTGACGCGGACGATGTGACCACTGAAGCGTTTCTATGTGCCATGTAAAGGTCGTGCCGCCCATGCGAAGGAGCAACATATATAGTTGTCGACGGAGCCAAAACGTTGCTAGAAGTTAACGACTTTCCATGACTCATGCACAACTTTTTTGTGAGAGCATCTCAGAGAAACAGAGGATACAATGGTTTTCGTGTCTGAAGTTACAGCTATTCAAGTCGTGATGTGTGTGAGACTCTGGTTGGCAATAGGCAGACAGCACACCAATTGTGAAAAATGATAGTTGTTTTGTGTATGAATTTGGAAGCAATATATAGCTAAATAAAAAGTATGTGCCAAATACAATTAACAAAGAAATAAATGGATATAAACTAAATAAACACAATATCATATATCTTTTTATTAGTATGGTAATTAAAAATATTATACATATTTTTATTTCCATGAACTAAATACAATTAATAAAAATTAAATGGATACAAATAAAGCTTAATTTTGACATAAGACCTGAAATTACCATGCTAATAAAAAATAATATGCAATATTGATTTTATAAAATAATATTAAATCCAATTAACAAGAGATAATTAGTAGTATTATATATGAATTTGTAAGAAGAAAGAAAAATAAAAATTACATGCAAAACACAAATAAATATAATACAAGAAAAAATAAAAAATAATATTTCATTTTATTTATTTTTTGAAGAATTTTACTTATACAAATAGAAGCACAGCAATTATAGCACGGCAATAGAGTCATGTCATAGGCACTACATGATCCCAATAGAATTGGGCAGTCAAAGCCGAGTATCATCCTAACATGGCAACCAAGACATGGTGATAAACTACCAGCAATGATGAGAAGTAGAAATATGGTGGTGTATTGCTATGTAGTATTGTGATTAATGGACCAATGAGATCTGAAAAATTTAGGACAAAATGAATGAAAGATGATGCAATTACGTGCAAAGTTCTAATGAGACCCAGAAAAAAGCAACATGAAAATCGAGACTTACATGCACATCCATCCATAGCAACCTGAAGGTTGTGTTCAAAAAGAGGAAAGAACATGCATGGTAAAGTGTTAAGCGTTAGAAATACGTCTTCAATGATCGCGACATAGCGGGTAAAACCCCTTGAGAGCAGAAGAAGGAGAGAGACGATGAGTTCAAAGAAGAAGGCTATACCATTCCAACTGCAATAATGAATGTATAAACAATTCATTATGGAAGCATACATAGAATAAAAATGGTGAAAAAACATAGATGGTACCTTAGTTTGATCCATCTAGAAAATAAATGAATGAAACCATTAGATATGCATTTGTTTTTAAAATTTGATCAAATATTTAACATCTGATGGTAAACAAACGTGAGAGACAAGGACTTACATCCTTCAAATATAAGTGATTTGAGTAACTAATAGAGTAGAAAAAAGATGAGAAAAAAGACGTGATGGAGACAGGGACACAACCAAATGAAGAGACCACACATAGTGAGGGCCGATGACTTAACAAGCATGTATGGGGCTATAACAATTGGATATTGGGTAGCAAAATAAAAACAAGTGGTAATGGTACGCATTGAGCCAATAACCTAGATCTCAAACTCAAAATTAAATAAAACTAAAAATTAAATAGTAATGGTATGCATGGGACAAAAACAAAAAGCAATGCATCTATTGCCTTTTAAAGTTTCAAATTCAAACTCAAATTTAAATTCTAACTATTACAGAAAATGGTATGCATTGAGCCAATAACATATATCTCCATATAAACATGAAAATATAATTTATCAACATCACTACAACTTTCAACAAAAATGTGCATCGCCAGTTAGAAATTTTAAAAATATAGTCATATTAAAAATACAGTCATATTAAAAATACATAATAATTATATTAGTTATATTAAAAACAAAAAATTCTATATAAGTTGTTTTCTTCTCAATTGAACTTATGTTCCAAAAAAACTATGATTATAGATTTATAGGACAAAATAATTATAATAACATGACCAAATAAAACTTTTTTCATCTAATATTTTGAACTCAAAATCCGTTTGCTAAAAAAACAAACACTAGCTTCCCGCGCTATTTGCGCGGACCACCTTGCTAGTTTATATAATGACAGTGGTAGTTAATTTATATATAGACTTAGGGGGTTATTTTAAGTTATTTTTTATAGTGGCATTGGTGGATAATATTTTGGTTTTTTAAAATTTTCAGGATTTCTCTCTAGAAACTTTTTATAGAGTATCATCAGAATCCTAGGTGGCTTCACGTGAAGCCTTTAAAAAAAACTCTCCAATTATAAATAATAAGATAAAGATGGAGTACCAGAAAACTCCACCAAGGACGCCTTCGCACGCGGCGGCAACGAACACGGTCACGGCAAATCTCTTGTCGCTTTTGTTGGAAGCTCCTAAAAGTTTGATGCTTACCTCTGGGACGTCGAGGGCGTCGAGGATGGCGAGCACGTCGGCGACGAGGTGGTCCCAGGAGGCCTCATCGTGCTCCGGGGGCTGGTCCGACAGCCAGTACCCGCGCCAGTCCGGCGCGATGGCGCGGTACCCGGCGGCGGCCACGGCCCGCATCTGGTGGCGCCACGAGTGCCAAACTCCGGGAAGCAGTGCAGGAACACCACCGTCCCCAGCTCACCTGCAATAACCATTCCTTCTCTTCGAGATCGAACATCAATTGCAACGATTTGATAGATAGCTTATTGGGATAGATGTAGATAAACAACCCCTCCCCTAGAAACGTATAGGAGGTTTTCTCCTCATACGGCTCGAGAAAATGATTCTAATTTCTGTCTATAATACAAGTAGATAGAAATTAGATTATGACTTGTATAAATTTCCTTGAAGAAAAGAAAAAACAAATTTCATTTATACTCATGACTCAAGTCGGCTAATTTTGACTGACAGACTTTAAAAAAAAACCCTTCAAAAGAAACCAAGAATAAACCACAGGCACGATGAAATTGGCCCGTAGGGATGGGTGAATCGAGCAATTAGTGTTTGCGCCCAAGACTCACCTTTGCCTGCTTGGGCGACATGGAGGTTGAGTCCGCGGATGGGGAGGTGGGCGTGCTCGATCGTCTGCTGCGCCATTGCTGCTTGCGCTGCTGTGCGTGTTCAAGGCTGCCTTGAGGATCAGATTATCAGAATACTTTAAGGTCACTGAAAGCCCCGTAGGGCGGACGCGTATGCGCGCAGGCGAACGCGTGGCACGAGCCCAGTAGCCCACGACACCCGTGTCCTTCGCCGTGCCCACACGGCATCGCATGCACGGATCAGGGCTGCCACGCAGGGGAGAGAGGGGGGTGGATCTGCGCAGCCCGCGGTATCCAAAGAACAGGCTTTTGGGGTGTTCAATTTCCTAAAAAAATTTTCACCAAAATTTTTCTCAAGAGAATCTTACATGTATAAAGTAGTAAACATGTGTTAATGATAAAACCTAATCCATAACCTCAGGTAACTTTTCGAGACGAATCTAATGAACCTAATTAGACCATGATTTGCAACAGTGATGCTACAGTAACCATCCGCTAAAAATCTACTAATCATGGATTAATTACCATCATTAGATTCGTCTCGCGATTTCCAGACGAGATCTATAATTAGTTTTATTATTAGTCTACATTTAGTACTTCTAAATGGTAAGATTCTCTTGCAAAATTTTTCACCAAATTTTCTTCACGCAATTGAACACCCGCATTGACGGTACGTGAACAGCGCAACGATCCAACACTCCGGTCCGGGAGGAATTCGCTGCGGTCTCTGAAATCATTATCACCACACCTCTGGTAGTCTAAGAGCTAGATTATAGGTACAAAGTTTGTATACTAGGAAGAATTAGCATATTATTTTATGGAGCTAAGGCCTTGTTTAGTTCTCATAACAAACTTCACTATTCATCCAACTTCACTATTCATAAAAGGGAATTTTACATGCATGGAGTATTAAACGTGAGTTAATGACAAAACCCATTCTATAACCCCCTAACTTTGCGAGACGAATCTAATGAGCCTAATTTGGCCATGATTAGACAACGTCGTGCTACAGTAAACAATCTCTAATGACGGATTAATTAGGCTTAATAGATTCGTCTCGCGATTTCCCGTCCATCCGTGTAATTAGTTTTATAATTAGATCGTGTTTAGTCCTCCTAATCTTAGGTTTATAATTGCTACAGTAAAGTTGCAACCCAAGTTGCGCGAACTAAACAAGGCCTAAATATACACATATAACAAATAGTAAACACCCATAGAACAAAATTTTATACGCATGCTAAGAAGTTGGTGTACAAACTCATTGTAGTAAAAAAAGTATACACATGGAACAAATAAACACCCACAGGAAAAAAAAAATGAATAATCTAATATGCACCATTAGATATTTCATAAATAGTATGGCTGTATGGGAACAATCTGGAATTAACTTGGAACATTTTATAAATCATAGAGAAAATCTCAAATTGTAGTGTGAAACATCTCGTGAACAAAAAACAAAAGTAAAAAGAGTATGAAAAATGAAAAGACTTCCATATTGAAATAAAAAAGTAGCAAATGAATCGGAAAAGAAACAACAATGTGCATAAAAATGTTCCCTAAACACACCAAACAATACCAAGGAACAAAAGATGATGAAGGAATAAAAAAAGTAAGAAAAAGGAGAAGGGTATTTAAAAAGATCAGGCGTGAGAAACATAAAACAACAAAAAAAAAGTGAGGAGAAAAGAAAAGAGAAGCTAGTGCCGCGGTGAAATCGAAATGGAAGAAAAAAGAAACCAATCCACGGAAAAGAACGACGTATTCTGTTTTGCTGTATGAATCTTTGAGCCGGCCGGTCCATAAAAAGATTGTTCTGCATGTCTACGCGAGAAGTACGGGGGAGGGGCAGCGGATGGCTTCACGGTACTTGATCGCTACGTTGTGCATCAACGCGAATTTTCGTGGGATGCAGTGTCACGACGTTTTCGGTACGACAGGATAGAAAGAACGAGTATATGAAACGTGGATCAATATTTTTAAGTTATCGATACAAGGGGACATATTTTCGGAACGATGGTTTGAGGCTTCAAAACGTGAATCAATTATATTAGGAACGATAGCTTGGGACGATATACTTCATAAACAGATAGAAAGAAACGAAAGATAAATAAGTAATATGATAATGTGCTGTAATTTAGAGGCCTACTTAGCCAATATAGCTGCCCTTGATCTTCTAACTCCCCATGCATGCACGCAAGAAGCATGGAAGCCGCCGCCAGTCCGCCACCGCCTTCGGTTCCTGTTTCTTGCCGTCTAAAAAATCATGGTTACCAATCATCAATTCGCATATAAAATCGGTAAAATCAGTCGTCCTCCGTTCTCTTCCATCCGATGCTCTCAATTTTCGAATCAGATGCGCCGTCGTGAAAAAAATTCAGTGCCGGCGTAGCTAGCGGAACGACGTCCCCATCGTCGAACTGGGTGTCGACCCGCAAAACGTACCGTTTGATCCTGTTCCACAGTTGGGAACGATGATCCCGGTTCACGGAACGCGGCGTCGTACCGCGTCCGTGACGGTACGTGGCCACCCGAGCCGCCGACCCCTTGTAGCTACGGCCAGTCGCACTCGCAGCGTCGTCATGAACGCGACCTTGCTGACCGCCCATCGGTGGCGAGTCTAAGTCAGCGCTGGGGCCCACACCATGGACGGCGGCAACGAACAAAGCAGCGGTGTGCCAGCGTATGCGTGCGTGCCCCTAGGAGCTGGGGCCTGTTTAATTGGGGTGAAAAGTAGTGAAAAATTTATGGATTGAAACTGACACGATTCTCAAAGTAGAAAGAGAATGAAAAGTTGGAGAAATTAAACAGGGCCTAGCTCCCTACAAATGTGCCAACAGCTCCTCTGCTCTTCTCAGAGTCAGAGTTGCAGGGACGACAAGGAGTCAAGGAGCAGAGCAAGGTTCCTTCGGAAGAAGAGAGAGAAAACACAGCAGGAGAGTGAGCGAGCCACGCGAAAACATCTTGTTTCTCTTCTCACCTTTTTTTTGTCATTTTGTTTTTCCTCAACCAGTTCGTGCAATTTCTTCTCGTTTTCGCAGATCCCCGCCCCTCTTCTCATCCGCCGTCTTCTCGATCGCCATGGCGGACCGCGTTCGCGTTCGGATGGCCATTGTTCTCGGCGCGGGCGGCGCCGCGGTCGGCGGGCCCGAGGCGCTCCGCCTCTTGCTGGCCGTCGCCGGGACCGGGAGGGCCGACGCCGCTGATGCCGCCATCTACGTGTTCCTCATCTGCGCCTTCGCCGCCCTCGGTATGGGCAACCTGCTCCTCGCGCGCTTCTTCCGCGACGCGCGGCGTAATGCGCCGGCGCCGGCGCCGGGCTTGCAGCGCTTCGCGAAGGTCACGGCGGCGGCGGCTCTGGCCGCTATGTTCTTCGTCACCGCCACCCTACTCGCTGTCCCTTCCATCCTCGCGGGGCGCGCGAACACGGCCGGCTGCGCGGCACGCTCCTGCTCCGCCTGACGGAACACGCCGGAGGCCGGCGCTCACGTCCACAGTCCACCCCAATTCCGTCCACGTATGCCTGGAACTCCCCCTGCCTGTTTAGTTGGAGGCTGAAAAAATTTGCAAAAAAAAATTTTTCTTGCATGAAGTACTAAATGAAGTCTATTTGTAAAACCTCTTCACGGATGAGCGTAACTTTCCGAGACGAATCTAATGAGCCTAATTAATCCATGATTTGCTACAGTAATGCTACAGTAACTATCTTCTAATCATCCTTTAATCATGTGGTCAAAGGCCTCATTAGATTCGTCTCGAAAATTTACTAGAGGTTGTGGAGGTAGTTTTGTAAACTGACATTATTTAATACCCCTAATTAGTGGTCAAAGATGCATTTAATATCCTGAAAAAATTTGCAGCCTCCAACTAAATACATCACTGCTACAGGAGATATTAGTTTACTACAGCTGCTCTTGTTTATTTTAAAACAAGTCCGAGGTGTAACTTTTACGCCATGTACTACCCTTCTTTCTGTATTCTGCGAATCTGCCGTGTTGTTTATCTGTCTGAAATGTGAACTGGTCTGCTAGGATTATTATGGGATGAATTCTGAATTCGGCGCCTCAATTAGAACAATTCTCCAGTACTGAACTTTTCATACGGCTCTTTTTCTACAAATATTCTAAACAGGGAACAGATATTCTGATACTAGTTTTGGAATAATTTCCTCGATCGGTGTTTATGGGATACCTGCATCTGGTTGCTCTGAATAAGATTCTGATTCACTAAATCCGA
>CM014274.1:35798530-35822888 GCA_004135705.1 Alloteropsis semialata
GCATTGCCGTGCCGGCGGGACGAGCAGTGGTGGCGTCCGGCGGACGGCGGGGTTGGGCTGGTGGGCGTGCGGGCGGTGGCTGCGGGGTGGTGCGAGCACGGCCAGGGAGGGGGAGGTGCCGGTGGTGGAGGAGGAGCTCACGAGCGAGCAGATGAGGAAGAAGGAGCAAGGAGGAAGAAGGAGGGAAAAAAAGAAAAGGGAGAAAAAGAAAAGAAGGAGAAAAAGAAGGAAAGGAAAGGAAATTAGGAAAAAGGAAAAGAAAAGAGAAAAAGGAAGAAAAGGGAGAGAGCGGGATTCGCGGCGACGGTCGGTGATTTGGTCGGGCACGCGCGTCGCGCGGATCGAGAAAGGAACGGTGGAAAGGATTTTTCTGGAAGATTGGGATTTAGAATGACAGGAAAGGATTTAGATAGATTTGGAATTCAGAAACTCATCGGAAAAGTTTTGAAAACCAACGTTAACCAAGATTTTAAATTTTGAAATTTTCGGGCTGTTACAAACCTACCCCACTTAAAAGGGATCTCGTCCTCGAGATTCGGCTGACTCCTAAAGAGTTGGGGGAACTCTTTCTTCAAAGCATCTTCACATTCCCAAGTAGCTTCTACTTCACTGTGTGGACTCCACTGCACTCTACACATCCGGACAGTTGAACTCCTTGTTTGCTTAGTAACGGTGTCCAAGATTTTGATTGGCACTTCCTGATATCTGAGATCATCTTGTATGTCTATATCATCTATTTGTATCTGTTCCTCTGGGACTCTTAAACATTTCTTTAGTTGAGAAACATGGAATACCGGGTGTATATCTGACATTTCTTCGGGTAGTTGAATGCGGTAGGCCACAGTCCCTACTCTTTTCAACACTTGATAAGGGCCTATGTAACGAGGTGCCAATTTACCCCGAACTTGAAACCTTCATGTACCACGAATTGGGGAAACTTTGAGGTACACATGATCTCCAACTTCAAAACTCAATTCACGCCTTCTCTTGTCTGAATAACTCTTTTGGCGGGATTGAGCTGCTTTCAACTTCTCTCTAATTTCTGCCACACGATCTTCTGCTTCTTTTATGAAAGAGGGTTTAATCAGGGTACGCTCTCCTACTTCTGACCACATCAAAGGGGTTCTGCACTTTCTTCCGTAGAGAGCCTCAAATGGTGACATACCTAAACTGGCCTGATAACTGTTATTATAGGAGAACTCTGCATAGGTTAGACTTTTCTCCCAATCCTTACCATAGGTAAGGACACATGCTCTCAACATATCTTCCATGATCTGGTTCACTCTTTCTGTTTGACCATCGGTCTGGGGGTGATAAGCCGAACTGAAATCCAGTTTAGTTCCCATGGCTTTGTGTAGGATTTTCCAAAACCTCGAGGTAAACTGGGTTCCTCGATCTGAGACTATTCTGCTGGGTACACCATGCAACTTGACAATGTTGTCAATATAGAGTTGGGCTAGCTTGGCTCCACCATAACAAGTGCGCACGGGTATGAAATGTGCGACTTTATTGAGTCGATCCACTATTACCCATATGGAGTCATTTCCTTTCTGAGTCCTGGGTAGGCCATTGACAAAAGCCATGCCTATCTCATCCCATTTCCAAACAGGGATGGGTAGCGGTTGAAGCAAATCGGCTGGTTTCTGGTGTTCTGCCTTGACTCTGTGACAAATATCACAATGAGCCACAAACTGTGCTATATCTGCTTTCATTCCATTCCACCAATATTTCTCTTTTAGGTCCATGTACATCTTAGTTGCTCCTGGGTGGATGGAATAGGCCGAGTTATGGGCTTCATCCATGATAACTCATCTGAACTCTCCTTCCTTGGGTACACAAATCCTGTTCTTGTACCATAAGGTTCCTTTGTCATCTACTCTGAAGTCTGGGGCGTTATTCTCCCCGGTATGAGTACGAATTTTCAACAAATCCTTATCCTTACTCTGGGCTTGCCTGATTTGGTCTTCTAGTGTGGGTTGCACACTAAGGTTGTAGGTTTGGGCCTGACGGACTATGTGAAGATTTAACTGTGCTAACTCTTCTTGCAACTGAGCATTCTTGGGCTCATAGGTTTTTCTGCTTAAGGCATCAGCTACAACATTAGCTTTGCCTGGGTGGTAATGGATTTCCAAATTATAATCCTTGATCAATTCTAACCACCTTCTTTGTCTTAGGTTCAGGTCTGACTGGGTGAATATATACTTCAAGCTCTTATGATCTGTATATATCTCACACTTATTCCCAATCAGATAATGTCTCCAAATCTTAAGGGCATGCACTACTGCGGCAAGCTCCAAGTCATAGGTAGGGTAGTTCTGCTCATGAGGCTTGAGCTGTCGGGAGGCATATGCTACTACCTTTCCATCTTGCATGAGCACACATCCTAATCCTTGTCTTGAGGCATCACAATATATGATAAAATCCCTCTGAATATCTGGTAAGGTCAGTACTGGTGCAGTGGTTAATCTCTTCTTCAGCTCTTGGAAACTCTTCTCACAAGATTCTGTCCAGATAAACTTTTTATCCTTCCGGAGTAACTCAGTCATGGGTCTGGCTATCTTGGAAAATCCTTCAATAAATCTCCGGTAATATCCGGCTAATCCAAGAAAGCTCTTGATTTCAGTCACATTGGTGGGCTGTTGCCAATTGGATACTGCTTCTAACTTTTCTGGATCTACAGCTACACCTTCTGCAGTCAAGATGTGGCCTAGAAAAGCTACCTTCTCAAGCCAGAACTCACACTTGCTGAACTTGGCATATAGCTTGTGTGCTCTTAGCTTTTCCAAGATTACCCGTAGGTGCTGTTCATGCTCTTGGGTGCTCTTAGAGTAGATCAGTATGTCGTCAATAAAGACTACGACAAACTTATCTAACTCCTTCATGAAAACTTTATTCATGAGATTCATGAAATAAGCGGGGGCATTGGTTAACCCAAAAGACATTACTGTGAACTCATACTGTCCATATCTTGTAACAAAGGCTGTCTTTGGGACATCACTCTCTTTAATCTTGAGCTGATGGTACCCTGATCTTAAATCGATCTTGGAGAAATACTTGGCTCCTTTCAACTTATCAAAGAGATCATCTATTCTGGGTAGGGGGTATTTATTCTTAACTAGCAATTTTGCCCGTGCGTTGCTACGGACGAAGACCATATAATAATACACTAATGCTAAATATGATTCTATAATTATAAACATGGTTTTATATAAATAGTGTGTGAAAACAATTTAACACACTGTAAATCTAAACGAATGTTCCAATACATATTCTCAAGCATTATTCTCCATTTAGGGACTCATTCCACGAAATATATATAGAATATAATAAGAAATTATAAACATAACTGTTGAGGCCATAATACCAGGGTACCCGACCACGAGGATTGCCGACTACCGACTCCAAGACGACCAAGACTCCGAACAAGACACGACAGCCAGATCGCAGGAGGAAAGCCCGAAGACAGTTCGAGTCCTACTAGGTTTAGGTCTGTTTTATCTTGTAAGGCACGTCTCCCTGGGTATAAATAGCGGGGTCCTGTGCGTAGAGGGTATCGAACATCCAAGTTTGTATTCCACAATCCACCCGAGGGTACTCATTACGCATTGTAATCTGTACTCGACGAAATAATACAAGCAGCAACTGGACGTAGGGTTATTACTCGATCTCGAGGGCCCGAACCAGTATAAAAATCCCGTGTCTTTCTGTTCATCACCGTGATCAATCTTCGCACAAAGCGGGGTGTCTACCGGACAAATATCTGACGAGTACAACCTCGACAGAGGCGCGCCAGGTAGGGGGCCCTTGCGTGAAGAAAGATCATGCCGATCGTCAACGGAGTCTGGTTCGCCGACGCGTCGAGTTCCTCGATGCCCTACATGCCCAGTTCCGTCAAGTCGGGAGCGATCGGGAGTTCTGCTTCCGCTTCCGATCTCTACGCTCACCGCCACCAAGTGCCTTCACGAGAGATCCGCTTCGGGGATCTTGTGTTCGAGCACCAGGGCGACTACGAGCTCAAGCTGACAGGGATCCACGATCCCGATCTCACATGCGCCGGTCGGGAGGTTTTCGCCACCTTCACGGAGCCAACTCCCGAAGACATTGCAGATCGCACTGCGCAGTTGGATCTCGACTACAGTGGATCTAGCAATGGGTCAGAACCATCTGAAGACCGCCGCATCCATGTGCTGAATGCAAACGGGGCAGGGGCCGCCGCCGAGTCATCTAGCTCGCGTCGAACCGTGCCTCCTCCACGTTTGGACAGCGCACCAACGCTTCAAACGGCTAGAACCCGTACACAACATGTTGCGTCCTCTTTGGCTCCCCGAGATCTCAACAATGATTTCCGGGCCGTCGAACAGGACAATCTACAGATCCGAACCCTCTTGGAGACAATGGAAGCAATGGCCGAAGGGACTCCAATGGCCACCATAGCCAAAAGGGCTCGAGAAGCAGCGGACAAAGCCAAGGAGCACATCGAGGCCGCCGCTGCCGCACCACCGGCTCCGTCAAACAGACCACGTGAACCACAACCGGTTCGGTCTCGATCTGTTAACGGACGACCGCACTATCGCCCGCGTGAAGGGCGCGACATGAGGCCGCGGCTCGAACGCAATCGTCGCACTCGCGACGCTCGGGAAACCCTCAACTACAACCGAGACTACCGAGCACGTGAGGGCTACTACCGGTCCTATCCAGAATCGCCGCCACGAGACTCCCGACCAAGCATGGGGGGATGCCTGGCGTACTCCCCAGCCCTGCGCAAGGTCAGGTGGCCCGAAAAGTTCCGTCCTACTAGCATCGAGAAGTATGACGGGACAACCAACCCCCGCGAGTGGATCCAGATCTATTCCACGATCATCGACGCCACCGGGGAGACGACTACGTGAAAGCCAACTACTTGCCGACTGCTCTGCAGGGATCAGCCCGAACATGGCTCATGAACCTGCCGAAGCAAGCATCAAGTCATGGACTCATCTTCGGGAGACGTTTGAAGCCAATTTCCAAGGCACCTACAAACGCCCCGGACATGAGGGAGATCTGCTCAACTGTGTGCAGAAGCCTGGAGAATCCCTCCGGGACTACATCCGCAGATTCAGCGACACCCGTAACACCATCCCCGACATGGTGGATGACCGGGTGATTGTAGCCTTCAATCAAGGTTGCAAGGACGAGCGAACGGCGGAGGAACTTGCCAAGAAGAACCCGAAGACAGTGGCAGAGCTATACGGGATCCTGGAAGAAACCGCCAAGATGGCGGATGCCCGAGCACGGGTCCATGGAAAGCCCGAACAAAGCCAGCCAGCCGGGGAAGGCAAGAAGAAGAACAAGCATAAACACAAGAAGCGCAAGACCGAGGGCGATGAAGTCATGGCAGTGGACAACAAGCCCCCGTACAGGCGTCAAGGCAAACCAGAAAACCTCCCGATGTACTGCCCGATTCACCGATCTACGAAGCATCACTTCGTGGACTGTACGGTATACAAGAAGCAGAAGCAGGAGGAGGAGAGCCAGCAGAAAGGGGCTCCACGGGACCAGGCAGCTCACAACCCTCGTGCTGCAAACTACATGGATTGTGATGATGATCTAGATCTCCCCGAAGATCTGGAGATCGCTACAATCTTCGGTGGCTGTTCAACCCGAACCTCCAAGACCCAGCTCAAGCTGATCGAGAGGCAGATCAACAGCACCGAGCCCTGTAAGCAACTCTTGAGGTGGTCAGAAATCCCGATCTCATTTGATCAAAGGGATCACCCCGAGACGCTTTACGACGGACCGCTACTTCCACTGTGCATCAAGCCATGGATCGGGCCCCGCAAGATCGGGCGAACCCTGATTGACAGTGGAAGCGCCCTCAACCTCCTGTTTGTCAATGCATTTGACGAACTAGGGATCCCAAGAAGGTCCTTGTCCCCTGTGGAGAAACCTTTCTACGGGGTCATACCAGGCATTCAAGCCTATCCCTTGGGGAGGATCGACCTGCAGGTAACCCTCGTAGAGGGCAAAAACATCCGATCAGAGTTCCTCACTTTCGAGGTGGCTGACATCATGTCGGCCTACAACTGCATCTTGGGTCGGCCTTTCCTGAAGAAATTCATGGCGGTCGCTCACTTTGCGTACTCCATGATCAAGGTCCCGGGGCCGCTGGGCCCGATCACCGTCTATGGCGATCGCAGTGGCGCGGTCCAATGCGACATGAAGACCCTGGACATGATCAAGAGTCGCGAGCAGGCTGCCGAACCTGCCAAGAAGAAGACAAAGAGCCAGCCAAAGGCACCCGCCAAGGGGGCATTGGCTGAAACCTCCCGAGCAGCTGAGAACCGGTCAAAGGCCAAGGGGAAAGAAGTTCCCGAACAGGAGCCCATCGGGGAACAACAGCTCGTCGGGGGACAGGGAGCTGACAACCGAGCGGCCGAGAAACAGGCTGTGGTGGACCAGACCCCACTCAGGGGGACGCCGCCACAGGCTGCTGGCGATTCAACGGCCAACGCCACACCAGTCGAGGCGCCGGCCAGGCGAACAGAGCCAGGCACGAAGGCGGTAACCCTTGATGAGACGGACCCGACCAAGACCACCCAGATAGGTCTTGGCTTGGGTGACAAATAGGAACTCGAGCTCATTGCTTTCCTCCGGGCAAACGCGGATGTGTTCGCTTGGGAACCATCTGACATGCCCGGAATCCCCAGGGAGGTAATCGAGCACAAGCTTGGCATACGAACTGGCACCCGACCAGTCAAGCAAAAGCAAAGAAGATATACCCCGGAGAAGCGAGACGCCATTAACGAAGAAATCAACCGACTGCTCAAAGCCGGCTTCGTTCGAGAAGTCCCTTTCCCGGAGTGGCTGGCGAATCCAGTCATGGTGAAGAAGCCCAACGGAACGTGGAGGATGTGCGTGGACTACACAGATCTGAATAAAGCTTGCCCGAAGGACGAGTATCCATTACCTAGGATAGATCAAATTGTAGATTCTACCTCTGGATGCGAATTGCTTTGTTTTCTAGATGCCTACTCGGGGTATCACCAAATCAGCATGTGCATTGACGATGAGGAGAAAACTGCATTTGTAACTCCCTTCGGTGTTTATTGCTATATAAAGATGCCTTTTGGTCTGAAAAACGCAGGTTGCACTTATCAAAAATGTGTTCACATTGTTCTTGAAGGCCAAATCGGCCGTAATGTGGAGGCATACATAGATGACATTGTTGTAAAAAGTAAGTTAAAGGGCGATCTAATCGCTGATTTAACCGAAACTTTCAACAACTTGCGTAAAAACAGGATGATGCTCAACCCCGCCAAGTGCACCTTTGGTGTATCATCGGGTAAGCTCCTCGGTTACCTTGTTTCCCAACGAGGTATAGAGGCAAATCCTCATAAGATCAAGGCACTCGACGACATGAAGTCTCCACGCAGCCGCCACGAGGTCCAGAAGTTGGCAGGAATGATGGCGTCCCTAAGTCGATTCGTGTCCAAGTCAGGCGAACGAGGTATGCCATTCTACAGATTGTTGCGTAAAACTGATCGTTTTGAGTGGTCGGCAGAAGCAGAAGAGGCGTTCCAGGCATTTAAACAGTACCTGCGGAAAATGCCCGTACTGGTCCCGCCAAAGCCACAGGAAGAGATGTTGTTATACGTAGCAGCTACACCGACTGTTGTCAGCACTGTTTTGGTGGTTGAAAGACCAACAGAAAAGTCTACAACACAACACCCCGTTTACTTCGTAAGCGAGGTGCTGCATGATGCCAAAACAAGGTACCCTCAGATTCAGAAATTACTATATGCTGTGCTAATGACTTCCAGGAAACTCAAGCATTATTTTCTGAGCCACAAGATCAAGGTTGTGTCAACTTTCCCCCTAGGCAACATTTTACATAATCGAGATGCCGTGGGGAGGGTCGCGCAATGGTCTGTGGAGCTGGAGGCTTACGACGTTGAATTCATACCCAGGACTGCCATCAAATCGCAGGCTCTGGCAGATTTCATCACAGAGTGGACTAACCCCGAACCTGAAGAGGCTGCCCAAAATCCCGAACACTGGACAATGTTCTATGACGGGGCATTTTGCAAAGCAGGCGCGGGGGCTGGGGTGGTCCTGATCTCGCCACATAATGACATCATCAGGTATGCTTTACAAATCAATTTTGTTGATCCAACTCCTACTAACAATGTTGCCGAGTATGAAGGACTGTTGACAGGTCTCCGCATAGCTGCATCTCTTGGTGTCAGAAGACTGCTCGTGAAAGGGGATTCCGAGTTAGCTGCAAAGCAGGTCATGAAAGAGTACAGTGCGCGGAGCGAGGTCATGGCTAAGTACTTGGAGGCATATAGGCGGATGGAGAGCAAATTTGATGGGCTTGAAGTACAGCACGTGAAGAGGGAATTCAATGGTGACGCAGACAAGCTAGCAAAGGCAGCTGCAGAACGCACACAGCTCCCAGGTAACGTCTTGCTTGAAGTCCTTACTAAACCCTCTGTGTCGGTTTCACTACCGAATCTAAAAACTGAACCCGCCAAGGGATCAGTTTCTACAACCAACGAATCCGCCAAGGAGTCTATGTTGGTCGGTACGGCCCGAGCTGCCGCTCTAGTTGGAAACGAGGAGAACTGGATGGATCCAATCCGGGCGTACCTCACAAACCAAGCTATTCCGGACGATGATGCAACATTGGAGAAAATCCATCGTAAAGCCAAGAATTATCAATTGGTTGACGGGCGATTATACAAGCTAACCCGCAATGGAATGCTCCTCAAGTGCATCACACGGACCGAGGGCATTAGTTTGCTCCACGACATTCACGGAGGAATCTGTGGATCACATGTTTCTCCCCGATATCTAACAGGGAAAGCATTCCGACAGAGCTTCTACTGGCCTACAGCTCTTCAAGACGCAAGCGATTTAGTGAAAAAGTGTGAGGCATGTCAATTCTTCGCACGAAAACAGACTAAACCTGCGCAAGCTCTAAACACTATACCCTTGTCATGGCCCTTCGCCACTTGGGGTATAGACATCCTCGGGCCTTTTCCAAGGGCTGTCGGGGGATACAGATTTCTGTTCGTCGGTATTGACACATTTACAAAATGGGTCGAAGCCGAGCCTGTTCAGAAAATTACTAAAGAGGCCGCTGTAAAATTCCTACGGAGTATTGTCGTACGATTCGGTGTCCCGAACAGGATAATCTCTGATAATGGAACACAGTTTAAAAGTAAGAAGTTTTATGATTTTTGCTACGACCACGGGATCAAGCATGATCGGTCATCGGTAAACCACCCGAAGACAAACGGGCAAGTAGAACGTGCCAATGGCATCGTGCTCCAGGGCATCAAGAAGAGGATTTTTAACAGATTGCAAGCTTACGACAAGCGCTGGATTCATGAAGTCCCGACAGTACTCTGGTCAATGAGGACCACTATGAATCGGGCAACAGGCGAAACACCTTTCTTCTTGGTGTATGGAGCAGAGGCGATTCTACCATCCGACATCCGGCTACAAGCCCCCCGTGTGGCAATGTTTTCAGAAACTGAAGAGCCTGATAGGCGTACTGATGAGCTAACCCTCCTGGAGGAGGCTCGCGACGCAGCTGCTTTTAGAGTAGCTCAATATCAGCAAAAACTGCGACAGTACTACGATGCTAATGTTCGGCAACGAAGCCTGTGCATTGGAGACATGGTGCTCAAACTGGATCAACGCACCAAGGACAAAAATAAATTGTCCTCTCCATGGCAAGGACCATACATCGTAGTGGATATCGCCCGACCAGGAGCCTACAGGATCGCAGAGATCGATGGGGACGTACTGCCAAACACGTGGAATATGGATCAACTACGCAGGTTCTACGCTTAGACAATGAAGATCGTGCACAGTTCTAGACCGACCATCAGGTTTGGCAGGTATAAACCATCGTCTGCGTCGCCTACAGCGCCAAAAAAAAAAGATAAGTTCTATATACTCTACTCACCCTCGCTTTTATGCTCGGGGGCTGGGTTTTCTATTTTCTATTTTTGTTTCTACTCTTTGTTACCATACTGCATATACTAACAAAGAGCCGGGGACTACCATGCTGAAAATTTTCTTTTCAGACCTATTCTATGCGTCCCGAGCTCTACGCTCGGGGGCTCCCCATGTGATCGGGAAGTTTCTTGCAGTTCGTACTTCTAGACTCTTTTTCAGCATGCCAGCATGACTGTAAAAGAGCCCGGGGGCTACTACGGTACTACTACCATGCAAGAAAAGGGCTTTTTAATTCAAGAAAGCTAGGCAGACGCTAAAATTACCGAACACCATGACTACAAGGAATTACACAGTTCAGCAGGCCGCCCGAGTCTCAGCAACTAAACAATTCCGGAATAGCTTATGGTAACGGGATTTTTGGCTATGACAAAGCTATCAGTTAAAAAGATCCATGAAAACACCGATCAGCTCCAAGATTTACGCAAAAACATGCATGCATATGTTTAGCAAAACTAAATCATTTTCTAAACTGTTAAAGTCTTGTCCTATTACAGGAATTCAGCACAATGTTCAGGGTGATTCTTCCGAATCACTCAGATGGAGACCAAGTTTCTTGACAAAAGATTCAACCACTGGGTTAAGACTCTCAAACATTACCGCGGCATCTGACGCCGAACACTTGAAGCCTTCTGAAAGCACAGAAACGTCCAGACTAGGGATATGGCTCTTCAGAGCTCCAACGGTGTGAGTGGCAGCAATGCAGGAACCTTCCATCAGCCTGGTTTCCAAGGACGAACTATGCCTTTCTGATGCTTCAAGGCGGGCAGTCAGATCAGCCAGTTTCCCTTCCAGATCCGAGTTCTTCTTCTCGAGCAATTCAATGCTCTTGGAGTCAGCTACAGGATCAAAGGCAGCATATGAACGAAAGTTCAAAAGTAAAGATTCAATAAGCAAAATGTAAGCTTTAAATTACATACCCTCTTTCTCGGACTGGAGAACAGTCACCTGGGCTCCCAGTCTGATCACAGATGCTTCAGCAGCAGAGGCACGAGCGTCTAGCAAACGCCATTGCTCTTCAGCTGCCGAGAGCACGCTATAGATCGGGCCCAGGGGAGTCGGGACGGGTCCTGCAATCTCCGCAGTCTTCTCTGAGTCATCGGGTTGTGCTGTCGAATCCAGCTCGGGAGTTTTCTCCTTAATAGATGGCTTGACAGGAGGAGAGGCTGTGGGATCGGGTCGCCTGAATTCCCGAACAATCAACGTACAGTGAAAATAACATTTGAGAAAAATGATTCAAACATATTCAAAGATTGTCAAAGTTCTTACTTGGCCGTCGGAATGTTGAATTTAAACCTTTTGGCACCAGCAGTCAGCTTTGATAATGGCCTGGTCGGACGAGTTTCCTGTCGAGAAATCTCCCGATCATGTTTAGCTTTGGATATGCGGTCAAAGGCTGCGAATAAACGCCCGAATACGATCATGCTTGGTACCTGGGCGACAGGACGAGGCTGATTGTGACTGGGCTGCCGACTGGCTGACCCCGGCGATCCAGAGACTTCCGAATCTGGAACTATCCCCTCCACACTGCGAGAGCGTTTCCGAGTTCGGGGGATATTCGCCTGGGGGCTGCTCGGGATCTCCTTTTCCAAACCAGGTGATAGTTCGGGTGGATTGTTGATCGGGGCCCTGGTACCCTGATCAACAGGCTGCTCGCCCTCCTCTTCAACATTGATGGCACCGCTCTGGGGAGGGGCATCAACAATAGCTGGAGCCTGGTCGGGAGAAAAGAGAAATGTTATATCATAATTATACAGGAAAGAAGCTTTTTCTGAGAAACAGTTTACCACTGGAGGAGGGTTCTCAGCGCTATAAGGTTCTGGGACGTCTTCCCAAACCGGGAGGCCAGCCCCGAACATCTTGTTCAAGCGTTCAAGCACTTCTGACTCTGGGACAACTGTTAGTTAAGAGTCATGAACTCAAATGACCGAACTAACTCAGAAAAACAGCTGAACAGAAAAATAAATGCTCACCATCAGGTTTCATCCTGTTCGGATCATTGACGCCCGTGAATGTCCAGGCATATCGGTCATGAGTCATGAGCGGAATGAATCTCCATCTAATGAAGATTTCCGCCACATGAACTGCCGTCAAACCTGCGTGCGGAGCTCCACAATCCGGTCAATGTGCTTTTTCATGTCAGAAGTGAGTCTTGGCACGGCCTTGACCTCATCCTTGAGATTCGGCATCAAGTACTTCCCTTTTGCCCGCGAGGCTTGGGGAAGGGTGATGTAAAACCAGTGACGTTCATATCCTTTCCAGCTATCTTTGACTGGAAGGGGAATGTAAATCTCCCGATTTCTCAAGGAGAAACTGATGGACCCGATCATCATCTGATTCTTATAGTATGAAGGGATGTAAAAATACCTCCACAGCAGCAGTGAGGGTTTAATTCCTAACCAGGCTTCGCATAGGAAGGCAAAGACGCTAAGCATTGTCACTGCGCCAGGCTTAAGATGCACAAGCTCTATTTGGTAATATTCACAGACGCTGTGGAGGAACTCAGACGGGAAAACCCCGAATCCACAATGAAAGAATTCCAAGAACACCACCATCTCGAGAGTGTCCGGGGTCGGAAACATCTGACCTTTGGCATGCTGCCGAGGGAAGAGTTCGCTGCTTGGGAGTAATCCAAGATCTTCTAGCTTCTGCAGATTTTTCTCCGTCGTGGTTGATTTCTTCCAGTATTCATTCGCAGTAGGGATCGTGTTTCCACTGCGAAGTTCGCGTCCGGTCGCGGCGTTGCTCTGGTTCTCAGTGGACTCGGTGCCGGAAGATGACTGGTGCGGGGATGCCATGGCGGCTGGAGACTAGGCAAGGTTGGAGGAGCAGATGAACAGTGGTTGAGAATGACGAGTGTTTTGTGGATGTGAACAAGGAAGTCGAAGTCCCAAATAGATCTCAAGCGGCCGCGCTTGGGGGCTTTATGGTTCTGCGAGGGAGCGCGAGCCCCGAAAAACCTGCCCTTGAGCCGCGCGATCCGCAGTGACTGTTGGGTCAAAAAGATTCTTTCCTTTTTCTGCGGCATGCGTCGTTTCGAAAACTGTGCAGGTCAGATTCAATGCATTTAGAATTGTTGGCTTACAAGGAAAGC
Organism: Alloteropsis semialata; assembly: GCA_004135705.1. Taxonomy (NCBI): domain Eukaryota; kingdom Viridiplantae; phylum Streptophyta; class Magnoliopsida; order Poales; family Poaceae; genus Alloteropsis; species Alloteropsis semialata. Next base: position 35,811,630 of record CM014274.1, read on the forward strand.
TATCAGTTTTAAATGACCGAACATTTAGTGTGAAGCGAGGAGATCTCCCGATCATGTTTAATTGGGATCAAATTTCCCGAACACACTAGAGATTATCGGTCTGTTCGGGAGAAAGAGTTTATTCGGGATGATTTGTTCTGGATGAATAATTTCCTAAACAGATTGGCTTGGGCAAAATATCAGAGCATGAGAAATTCAAAATTACATCCATCAAGTGAAATTTCTTCATTAAATTCAAAAGAGGGAACATTTCACAGTGGATCGATAACTATTCTGAAATCAAAATAACTAAAGCACCCTGATCTTGGGTTGATGAATATCAACTGCTGATCAGGGCGATGGCGTAGTCTCCGGTGGATCTTCATCTATCGCGTTCTCTTCTTCAGAGTCGCTGACGAGATCCACGAGCGCTCCGTCCCCGGGAATCCCGATCAGGTCGCGGTTCAGGGAGACGAAGAGGCGCCGGGCGAGTTCCTCGTCGCCGCTGGTGTCCACCGGAGCAGAAGACGAAGATGCGCCTGCGTCCGCCGCCTCTGGTTTCGGCCGGACCCTTCTCCCTCCTTGCTTTGGCTCGTCGTCGGAGGAGAGGGAGATAGGGGACGCCGGGGCTGGAGAGGAAGGCGCAGGGCGTTTCCCGGCGGCAATGCTCGACGGAGCAGCCTCGGNCGGCGGGGTTGGGCTGGTGGGCGTGCGGGCGGTGGCTGCGGGGTGGTGCGAGCACGGCCAGGGAGGGGGAGGTGCCGGTGGTGGAGGAGGAGCTCACGAGCGAGCAAATGAGGAAGAAGGAGCAAGGAGGAAGAAGGAGGGAAAAAAAGAAAAGGGAGAAAAAGAAAAGAAGGAGAAAAAGAAGGAAAGGAAAGGAAATTAGGAAAAAGGAAAAGAAAAGAGAAAAAGGAAGAAAAGGGAGAGAGCGGGATTCGCGGCGACGGTCGGTGATTTGGTCGGGCACGCGCGTCGCGCGGATCGAGAAAGGAACGGTGGAAAGGATTTTTCCGGAAGATTGGGATTTAGAACGACGGGAAAGGATTTAGATAGATTTGGAATTCAGAAAATCATCAGAAAAGTTTTGAAAACCAACGTTAACCAAGATTTTAAAATTTGAAATTTTCGGGCTGTTACAAACCTACCCCACATAAAAGGGATCTCGTCCTCGAGATTCGGCTGACTCCTAAAGAGTTGGGGGAACTCTTTCTTCAAAGCATCTTCACGTTCCCAAGTAGCTTCTGCTTCACTGTGTCGACTCCACTGCACTCTACACATCCGGACAGTTGAACTCCTTGTTTGCTTCGTAACGGTGTCCAAGATTTTGATTGGCACTTCCTGATATCTGAGATCATCTTGTATGTCTATATCATCTATTTGTATCTGTTCCTCTGGGACTCTTAAACATTTCTTTAGTTGAGAAACATGGAATACCGGGTGTATATCTGACATTTCTTCGGGTAGTTGAATGCGGTAGGCCACAGTCCCTACTCTTTTCAACACTTGATAAGGGCCTATGTAACGAGGTGCCAATTTACCCCGAACTTGAAACCTTCATGTACCACGAATTGGGGAAACTTTGAGGTACACATGATCTCCAACTTCAAAACTCAATTCACGCCTTCTCTTGTCTGAATAACTCTTTTGGCGGGATTGAGCTGCTTTCAACTTCTCTCTAATTTCTGCCACACGATCTTCTGCTTCTTTTATGAAAGAGGGTTTAATCAGGGTACGCTCTCCTACTTCTGACCACATCAAAGGGGTTCTGCACTTTCTTCCGTAGAGAGCCTCAAATGGTGACATACCTAAACTGGCCTGATAACTGTTATTATAGGAGAACTCTGCATAGGTTAGACTTTTCTCCCAATCCTTACCATAGGTAAGGACACATGCTCTCAACATATCTTCCATGATCTAGTTCACTCTTTCTGTTTGACCATCGGTCTGGGGTGATAAGCCGAACTGAAATCCAGTTTAGTTCCCATGGCTTTGTGTAGGATTTTCCAAAACCTCGAGGTAAACTGGGTTCCTCGATCTGAGACTATTCTGCTGGGTACACCATGCAACTTGACAATGTTGTCAATATAGAGTTGGGCTAGCTTGGCTCCACCATAACAAGTGCGCACGGGTATGAAATGTGCGACTTTAGTGAGTCGATCCACTATTACCCATATGGAGTCATTTCCTTTCTGAGTCCTGGGTAGGCCATTGACAAAATCCATGCCTATCTCATCCCATTTCCAAACAGGGATGGGTAGCGGTTGAAGCAAACCGGCTGGTTTCTGGTGTTCTGCCTTGACTCTGTGACAAATATCACAATGAGCCACAAACTGTGCTATATCTGCTTTCATTCCATTCCACCAATATTTCTCTTTTAGGTCCATGTACATCTTAGTTGCTCCTGGGTGGATGGAATAGGCCGAGTTATGGGCTTCATCCATGATAACTCATCTGAACTCTCCTTCCTTGGGTACACAAATCCTGTTCTTGTACCATAAGGTTCCTTTGTCATCTACTCTGAAGTCTGGGGCGTTATTCTCCCCGGTATGAGTACGAATTTTCAACAAATCCTTATCCTTACTCTGGGCTTGCCTGATTTGGTCTTCTAGTGTGGGTTGCACACTAAGGTTGTAGGTTTGGGCCTGACGGACTATGTGAAGATTTAACTGTGCTAACTCTTCTTGCAACTGAGCATTCTTGGGCTCATAGGTTTTTCTGCTTAAGGCATCAGCTACAACATTAGCTTTGCCTGGGTGGTAATGGATTTCCAAATTATAATCCTTGATCAATTCTAACCACCTTCTTTGTCTTAGGTTCAGGTCTGACTGGGTGAATATATACTTCAAGCTCTTATGATCTGTATATATCTCACACTTATTCCCAATCAGATAATGTCTCCAAATCTTAAGGGCATGCACTACTGCGGCAAGCTCCAAGTCATAGGTAGGGTAGTTCTGCTCATGAGGCTTGAGCTGTCGGGAGGCATATGCTACTACCTTTCCATCTTGCATGAGCACACATCCTAATCCTTGTCTTGAGGCATCACAATATATGATAAAATCCCTCTGAATATCTGGTAAGGTCAGTACTGGTGCAGTGGTTAATCTCTTCTTCAGCTCTTGGAAACTCTTCTCACAAGATTCTGTCCAGATAAACTTTTTATCCTTCCGGAGTAACTCAGTCATGGGTCTGGCTATCTTGGAAAATCCTTCAATAAATCTCCGGTAATATCCGGCTAATCCAAGAAAGCTCTTGATTTCAGTCACATTGGTGGGCTGTTGCCAATTGGATACTGCTTCTAACTTTTCTGGATCTACAGCTACACCTTCTGCAGTCAAGATGTGGCCTAGAAAAGCTACCTTCTCAAGCCAGAACTCACACTTGCTGAACTTGGCATATAGCTTGTGTGCTCTTAGCTTTTCCAAGATTACCCGTAGGTGCTGTTCATGCTCTTGGGTGCTCTTAGAGTAGATCAGTATGTCGTCAATAAAGACTACGACAAACTTATCTAACTCCTTCATGAAAACTTTATTCATGAGATTCATGAAATAAGCGGGGGCATTGGTTAACCCAAAAGACATTACTGTGAACTCATACTGTCCATATCTTGTAACAAAGGCTGTCTTTGGGACATCACTCTCTTTAATCTTGAGCTGATGGTACCCTGATCTTAAATCGATCTTGGAGAAATACTTGGCTCCTTTCAACTTATCAAAGAGATCATCTATTCTGGGTAGGGGGTATTTATTCTTAACTAGCAATTTTGCCCGTGCGTTGCTACGGACGAAGACCATATAATAATACACTAATGCTAAATATGATTCTATAATTATAAACATGGTTTTATATAAATAGTGTGTGAAAACAATTTAACACACTGTAAATCTAAACGAATGTTCCAATACATATTCTCAAGCATTATTCTCCATTTAGGGACTCATTCCACGAAATATATATAGAATATAATAAGAAATTATAAACATAACTGTTGAGGCCATAATACCAGGGTACCCGACCACGAGGATTGCCGACTACCGACTCCATTCTCACATGTAATAAATTATCTTCTTACTGTTCGAAAAAATTATCTTCTTACTGTAGCATCTGCCAAGTGCCATAAGTAAACTGACCTCGTAAACAATAGAAAAATCAAAAGAACAATGGGAAGGGTAAAAAAACTGCCAGCAAAAACTATCGCTTCAGTAGCATATAATAAAAAAGAATAATGAGAAGCTGAAAAAGAAAGTGAACCTTATGTATGTCTCCACCCGGCAATCTGCAGGTTCATGATAATAAGGGTGCAATGTTAGAACATGGTGGGGTCACTGCAGCTAGCTGAAATCTTCCAGGAAGTAAAGCCAATTAACCTATGAGACAAATGATTATTTGAAAATGCATGAACGCATGTTTTGTCCATAGAATAGAATGAGCACATGCTTGCCAGAATTCAAATTAATATATATTGTGGTCAAAAGAAAAGCGTGGCTCAACCTCTGGTTCCCGCTCTTCGTGGCGCCATATTTGTGAGAGGATTTTCGTTAGAGTTTCATGTCACAGACTATTTTCGATGCGGTTTTAGCTATTTTTATGAGGGTTTTTGGCTCTTACGAAATTTCCATTCTATGGTAGTGTGGTGCTGCTGTCACTCTCTCTGCTGGCCCTCTCCCTGCCGTAGCTTCATGCCGCCACCTACCTTGCACATGCATCCGCCAGCCCTCCAAGCCGGCTACAATGTACCACTGGCAATTCCTGATTCTATCGGCTCCTTCATCTACAACTACAACCATCGCACTCAGCACCCTAACAGTACATGCAGCAAAAAGGGATCGGACTGCAGAGTTTAGAAGGCTGCATATACCTTTTGTAGCACCTACATACAGGTGCAGCTGAACTCAAGCACGTGCTCCCATGACCTTCAGCGCTGTCATGTGTCATATAATGTAAATAAATACATGAGGATGGGAAAATTAAAATACTCTAGTTTCCTACGTTGGACAAGAAATAAGTAAATTGAGTGACCTCACTCTCTATGGCTAATTGATAAAACATGTGCAGGAATAAATACTTAGTGTATCAGCCGCACACGGAAGATTGACATGGAAATGCCAGACACCCGACGACAACTGTTGTTGCTTCGCCTGCGTTCTCGCGGAGGCGTGGACCTCATCTTGGGGTTGGGGACTTGGGCTTATGGCCCGAACGAGACGTACGGACGGGGAGACCGAAGTTTGATGAAACGGGCGACGCTGCGGGAGAGCTCTTGGGAGCAGCTAGCCTCCGCTGCTAGTGCCCAAGACTTATCAACGAACACCTCGATTAGTGGAGGAACAGACCAACCGCGAGTCCGTGATGGGCAGGATCGAGGGTGCTATGAGGAGAGGCAGCCATGGCTAGTTCCCACGCCCCATGGGCTCACAATTGTCACCATCGGTGTGAAAAGATCCCATCCAAGCACGAATCAAGCGCGCAGACATGATATACATAAACCTCGGCATGGGCTTGGATATTACAGGGACATGGAGAGGACAAACTCTGCGCGCCCGTGACGGCACCGGATTTTATCGGGCGTTCTTGGGGTCGGGGCGGACTCCAGGGTCGATCCTCGAGTCCAATAGGTGCACGACGCACTGGAAATCCGACTACATTTGGGACGCACTCGAAATCAGACAAAACGTTGCACCGTGTCTGTCAATGAACGACATACGAAGATTGGCGAGAAGAGGACACAAAGAGAGTTAGGACTCTAACTCAACCAAGAAACCAATGTTCTATGGACAAGAGGGGCCCACATGTCACGACGGACCAAAAATAGGGAAGAAACAATCCTCTCTTTAGAAATATATATAATATAGGTAAAGATGGTCACTTCATTTAGGGACCTATAATCCACACACATTCTTTGGCTCCCATCTTTCTTCTTCACAAATAAGACTGGTGATCCCCATGGTGATGAGCTGGGTCTAATAAAACCTTTCTGCTGCAGTTCTTTTAATTGCTCCTTAAGTTCTGCCAATTCTGCTGCTGCCATCCTATAGAGGCCTCTTGGCTATAGGTGCTGTGCCAGGGACAAGATCAATAATGAACTCTATATCCCTATCTGGTGGCATTTCTGGTAAGTCATCCGGAAAGACATCTGGATATTCACTTACTACCGGTACTTCATTTATGGCCTTGGCTTCCATACTGAAAACCATTGGGTCTGGTCAACTTCCTCGAGTATGGCAAGTCACTTGCATACCGTCCGGGCTGGTTAGGTGTACTACTTTGTCAGCACAACCTATGTGACCGTCATGTAGGCTTAACCAATCCATTCCAAGGATCACATCTATTCCTTTAGACTCAAGTACTACTAAGTCTGCTAAGAACTCTACCCCACTTAAATTGATCCTTACCCGAGAACAACCTAGTTGACAGCGAATGTCAGCTCCAGACGTTCGGGTTACTAGGGGTAACTTTAGCAGTACCGTAGGTATATTGTGCTTCTCCACAAAGCTTGATGATATGAATGAATGTGATGCTCCAGAATCAAAAAGTGTTGTTGTCAAAACTGAGCTGACTAGTAACTCACCGAGTACCACGCCCTGAGCTTCTCGAGCTTCTTGCGCGCTGATGTGGTTGACGCGAGCTCGTCCGAATGATTGCTGGGGCGGCCTCATCTGCTGGCTGTTGCTGTTGTTGTTGTTGGGGTTGTTGTTGCTGCGAACTGGCACACGGTTGGCTCCTGACAGTGCTGGCCTTGGTCCGTTCACCGAGTTGGAGAAGGCTGGAGCTGCTGGCTTGTTGTTGCCATAGGGACAGTTGGCTATGAAGTGCCCTGTCTCACGGCAGTTGTAACAGGCCCTGGCATTGCCGGTGACCTGACTGGCGCAGTTCTGCGGGACCTTGTTGACTTGGCTTCTGAATGGAGCACTGGACGGATGAGTACTCGGAGCCTGTGGCTGGGTCCGGTACTGCATAGGGGCTTGAGACCTGGATGCTGAAGGACCAAAGCTTCTTGGCTTCTGGAAACGGTCCTGCTGATGTGTCTTGTTCTCCAGGAACCGGCGCTTGTTATCCCTTTTCTCATCTGTCTTGGCCCTTTCTGTGAGAATGGCCATGTTCATCAAGGTGTTGAAGTCTGGGTAGATCTGAGGGGTGAGCAATGTTCTGAGTTCTGCGTTCAAACCCTTTTTGAACATGTCCTACTTCTTCTCATCCTTGTTCACCTCTTCCGGTGCATAGCATGCCAACTCCATGAACTGATAGGTGTACTCCTCAACAGACTTGCTGCCTTGGCGCAGTTCGCGGAACTCATCTGCCTTGCGCTTCATGGTGGCCACTGGAATGTGATAGCGGCGGAACTCTGTCACAAACTCATTCCAGGTGATAGTGGTGGCATCTTGGGCAGCTGCACAGTAATTCTCCCACCAAGCTAAAGCAGTTCCGGTGAGCTGGTGAGCGGCCAAGAGAACCTTGTCACGGTCCTCACAACCAAATGGCTCAAGTTTCCTCTGGATGACCCGTAGCCAATCATCTGCGTCCAAGGGGTTAATGGATCCTCCAAAGGTGGGTGGCTTGGTGCGGAGAAAATATGTCAGCTTCTCGTTCAAACCATGTCTGCGGGGCCTCTGCTGAGTGATGGCGTTAGCCAAAGCTTCCAGTAGAAGGTCTGGTTGTTCATCACTTGGACTAGGTCAATTTGAGGTGGTGGGAGTGGATGCTGTTCTCCCACATGACTTTCTCCACCTCCTTCCAGCTGATTCACTTCATGCACAACTGGGGGTGCTGTGGCGGACGAATCTCGCCTCGGCTGCCTTTCTGCACTGGGGGTGGCGTGGGCCTGACTTGAGGAGGTTCTGGCGCGCTTGGGAGGCATCTGCAGATTGAGCGGGGTTTTCATGAGACTTGGGTTTAAAGTGATATTTAAGTTGTTTAAAGCGCATTTTGCAAAGACAAACAAGCACACAAACTAACAACACAACAAGCACAACGATTTTATTACTTCCATGGAGGAGGGTACAACACTGGGCAAGGCCAAAACACGCACTACGCGACCGAGTACAACACGACACAGGAAAAGGGTACAACACTAGACTGGGACAACTGCAAGACTAAGGGTACTGCTCTGAACTTCGGACCAACGGCTTCATCCCCTGACGATCACTAGCACTTAGGCGGATTCATTGGCTCGAGTGGGTCCTTCCTTTCGGAGAGAACGCACATCCACACTTGGTCCTGGCTGCGCAAGTGGTAGTGGCTCTCCTCCTTCTGCAGCTTCCGGACCAGAATCCCTGTGGGTAGCTCCTGCAGGTGGTAGTGCTAGTGAGGCAATGAGGCTCTTCCTCTTGCCAGGTCCTCGGGCGACAGGAATTCCTTCCAGGATCGGGAACTCCTCATGGTCAGAGGCCTGCATCCTCCTCCGGGTAAGTCCAACAAGGCGGGCCTTCTTTATTTCCTTGGAGTGCCGTTCTTCAGCCTCCTTAAGGGCCTCGATGGCGGCGACCTTGTCAACCTGGGCAGCAGCAGCTTGTGCTTCGGCGGCTGCCAACTTTGCTTGGAGCCTTCTTACTGTATACTCTGCTTCCTCAGCTCTGCGAACTGCTGCTTCAGCCTCGCACGCTGATCATCACAGTACTCATCCAGGGTGAGGAGATAGGCTGCCATGTTGAGCACCGTGAGGTTATCCTCATGCTGACCACGTTCCTTCACAGTCTTTACCCGGGCCAGCCAAACCGGGCGGTCCTTCTTGGTAGGTGGGTAAAACCTCATGGGCGTGTGGCCGATGTGCTTCTCATACACTTGGCACAGGCGGCGCAGAGCCTTCCGAGCTGCCTTCTGGTAAGTGTCTTGCTGACCAAATTCAACGGTCGTCACACTCCATGGCTCCATGCCGATGTAACGGCTGCTTTTCCCGACGCTGATGGTTATCTCGCACCGGGGGGTTCCGCGGTCCTCGTACTCCATGATGGTGTACTCCGGACGCTCATAAATGCCGACTCTGTCCAAGCAGGCAAAGAGCAACTTGGGAAAGCCGGGTTCCTCCAAGCAGCGGCTGGTGATCCATCCTTCGGTGGCCATCTGTAACAGAACAGGGGTAAATTACTTTTTGCAAAAGAGCATAGAGAGCAAGAAGTTTTTATAAAACCTAAGTCTTGGTCAAAAGGCTTAACCGGTCCTAGTGGTCACGTCCTACAGCCAACTACGGCTCTGATACCACCTGAAGCGCCCCTGCCTAAGCAGAGACTAAATGTGATACAAATTATCAGTCCCAGGAGGCTGATACACATTTATTCAACAGATAGTTCAGAACCTTACAGCCCCCGAGGGAACGGGCACTTGATACAAGCCAGGATTACCAAACGGTAAACCACGGTGATGAGCCAAACTAGGAACCACTCGGGCTCAACAAAGGGATCAGAGCTACGCGACAGCGAAGACATCATGGGCGGGACCAAACTCCACAGGCAAAACTGGGTGCGGAAGCGATTACCTATTCAGCGTCCTCAACAATAAAGTCCGGGTCTTCTTCTGAAGGAACAAAAGCAAGGGTGAGTACAAAAGTACTCAGCAAGTCCAACCACACCCACGGAGGGGTTAACACAGAAATATGCACAGGATATATCAAGGAATAAGGCTAGGGTTTATTGCAATAAAGCCAAGTTTTACATATGCAATGGTTCGCCAAGGAATGTTTTAGCAAAGCCAGTTTTAGTAACAAAACAATAAGCGGGGGTTGATCCACAAAGGATCCCAATTTTAATGCTACCGGACTTCCCATCCGCCGTAGCTTCCCAGCACAAAGCCGGACACTTTTCCAAAACCAACACACTCCAACCCATCCCAAAACCTCCGGTATTGTGACCAAGCCATAACTCGCCCATGACCGTGGGCACGGCTATTCGAATAGTTTGGAAACTCTGTAGAGGTGTACACTTTCACCACAAGTAGGGTACCGCAACACAGTCACCTTAGTGCCAGCGCGGATCCTATCGAAGCCATTACCCACCATAGCCAAAACTGCCTAGCCATCACAAGAAAATAACCAAGGGGGTTTATGACACCAAGTCGGCACCCATGACATTAAGTCGGTACTTGGTTTCCCGCTGCACATCTGCCTCCAGACAACTAACAGTCTAGCTAGTGGGATTTAAACTAAGCCCTTGCACCATACAAGAGTCGAGTGGTTGTACGAGATAAACTGGGTTAGGCAAGATGACACATCACCTCGGTTTAAAACCGTACAAAATGGATATCTCCCAACTTGCTTAACCACAAAGGTACAAGCCTCCTTTCGGTATTTCACAAAGAAACACCCATCCATCTCATCCAACACTTTCTTTATTTTCAAAAACCAAAACCCATTTCTTTACTCAACACACTCACACTTTTATTCTTTTGATAAACCGAGTATAGTCATGATTGTTTAAATAAGAAAAACAAGTCCTAAGCATTCTAGCAGTGGTTATCAACCAATCAGAGCAATCATATTTAGAGATAACTAGGTCAACAAGGAATGGCTATCCAACCGGGTTTTTAATAGTAAAACACATGCAATTTATCAAAGGCCAATAGGTTGTGTTTATAAAACTGGGATAAACATGCATCAAAGGATGGGATTGGACTTGCCGTCTCCAAAAGCTTCCGGGAGTTCCTGCTCGCGGTACAACTCTTCGGGCTCGGGCTCGCGGTACTCTCCTTCGTATTCCGGCTCGCGGTACTACCCTTCCTCGTTCACTCCGTCGTCTAGGGCACGCACAAACAACACATAATAAGAAAACAACAATCCTTTACCGATGAGTTGAAAAATGCAAGAGAGGTGTGTGCAAAATTGGTGGAATTCCGGAGATGTTTGGCGCATAAAATGACAGGTTAAGGTATGATTAGGGCCTAATTGGGGGGGTTAGGACCTCTTTATAATTATTATAAAGGGCCAGGGACCTTTCTGTGAATAGTTTGTATAGTGGAAGGGCTGTTTTGTAAAAAGAGAAAGTAGTTGGGGGTTTGGTAATAACCAGGGACCTATTTGGGATTATTTATAAATATCAGGGGCTTTTCTGGAGTTTTCTCAAAGGGGAAGGACTCTTTTGGAATTATGTAGAAGGGCAGGGGGTTTTCTGGAAAACTGCCGGCCTTCTCCTCCTTCCTCCGGCCCGAACAGAGAGGGGAGGGGAGAGGCGGCGCGTCGGCTCGGCTCGCCGGCGCGCAGGCCCTCCGGGCCATGGCGGCGGCCGGGAGCGAGCGCCCGGGCACGAGGGGAGCGAGGGGGACTCGTTCCCCTCCTCACCTTGGGCCGGGGAG
>CM014274.1:35849698-35859772 GCA_004135705.1 Alloteropsis semialata
CGGGGCGACGAGTGGCGGCGGCGCGACGAGTGGCGGGGAGCGGCGGGTGGCGGCGGCGCGGGGCGTGCGTGAATGAGGGAAAGGCCGGGAGGAAGAAGAGAGAAGCGGTTAAGTGTAAATAATTCCTTCTTTGCCGAGTGCCCGAGATCTGGCACTCGGCAAAGCACCTGTTTGCCGAGTGTCAGATCCAGGACACTCGGCAAACAGCTCTTTGCCGAGTGCTGCACCACAGGCACTCGGCGAAGTTGTACTGCAAATTTGAAAGACAATGAAATTTTGATTTTTTGTGCAACGAATTTTGAAAAAAAAACATGTCAACTCCACTGTACAATACATATCTCATCATTTTAGAACAAAAGAACCATTATTTTATGTGTTTATTCAACAAAATTGAAGTATACCATTTGAATTTGAATATACATAACAAAAAAATTATAAAATCCGAAACGGATCCGAAAAATTATCAAATCTTGACACGATACATTTTAGGTAGTATATTGCCATTACAAAAAGTTTGGAAGTCAAACTCGAATTGTCATGTCACTCTGTGTCCAAATCATGAACGATCTATTAGAACTCAATGAAACTTCTTTGGAGATGTTCCGGTTTACAAGCATCGTATGTGAAAACTTTTGCAGAAGCTTCTAAATTTTTTACCACAGCCTCCACATAAGATATCATGAGCTCTCGACAAATCTCAGGATTTTCGGAGTTCATTACAATTTTTTATAATTAAAAAACAATCCTACAACACGTACATCGTCGTGTTTCGCAAATATCATTTGCCAAATTGACTTATTTCTCATTGATATTGTCTAAATAAGGAGTTAGTAACATGAATATCATTTTTGCAATCACTCTGTTTCAAGATTTTAAACACCTGTAGTTCAAATTTTGAATTAAACAAAAAATTCAATTTAATGAAACAAAATCATTGAATATAGTAAACGAGCCGAAAAAAAATCCTAAATTGCAACATAGAGTACACTGTATCATACTTGAATCAACAAAAAAGGTTTGAAAGCATATACATGAAATATGGAGCCGAGGTTTGCCGAGTGCCAGCTAATACACTCGGCAAACGGGCTCTTTGCCGAGTGCTAGCCCTAGCACACTCGGCAAACTCCCGACCGTTAGCCGCCGTCGAGACAGCGTGACGGCGGCGGCCTGACAAGTGGGGCCGGGTCGATGTTTGCCGAGTGCCCTGGGGCTGGCACTCGGCAAACAAGTGGACCGTTAGCTGCCATCCGGACCGCGCGACGGCGGCGGCCTGGCAGGTGGGGCCAGGTTGCGCTTTGCCGAGTGCCGGGTGGCGTGCACTCGGCAAAGTAGGCTTTGCCGTGTGCTCTTGGGTCGACTCTCGGCAAAGCGTGGGTTTGCCGAGTGTCCATTTTTCGCCGAGTGTATTATTTCCTACACCCGGCATATCCCATTTTTGCCGAGTGCCCGAAATTTCGCACTCGGCGAAGCTTCAGGCACTCGGCAAATGCCGGGTTTCCCGTAGTGCACCGTCTAGCATCTCAAATATGTTTGGCTCTTGGCTTAATGGTTGTCGGTCTAAGCTTAAAACCAAGATATTAGCGGGTGCAGCAGCAATATGTTGGATAATTTGGTTGAATAGAAATGATATGGTTTTCAATGGTGGCAAGTCTAATACCATTTTGCAGGTGATTTTCAGGGCAACCTACTGGATCCGCACATGGTCGCTGCTACATGAAGATGACAAGACGAGGGCAAGCTTCATGGAAGGTTGCAGACGCTTGGAGACGGTGATCATGGAGCTCTTTGCAAAGTTCGGTTGGAGGTTTAGAAATAGAATTGGTGCATAAGGCACTACCAGGTCCTAGGTCTTCGTGCTTTGCTTTGCTTTGGTTTCTTTCTGTTTTAATCATCCTTGTGGGGATTGAGCCTAAGAGCTCTTGTTTCGTTTTGCTGTGTACACTGTCTACCAGTGTAGAGGCTGGAACCTATTTCCATTATCTAAAAAATAACACAGGAATCTTGAGCAAAGTGAAAATTAAATATAATAGAACCAGCTTACATCTGATGAAACAGAGTGGGTGCCATACATATCGTCCCAATACATTGTACTGATTCGATGTAGCTGTGGTATGCTTCAGGACTGAAGTTGACAAAATGGCTGCAAGCCATAACCAACAAATGCTGCTGAACAGCAGGAATTAACTAAGTTTACATATCACATACAGAGCACAAATCTAAAATTTCTTCCAACGCTTTCTTTGGCTTTTCACGAGAAACCTATAATATAAATTGTTAGAATATCAAATTTTGACTCAAAAAGTGGCAAATAAAACATCCAAACAGCATTCAATACATACAAGGAATCCAACATCAGTTCTTCCCAGGAATAACCTGCATACTGTTTGTGCCACATTACTTTAGCATATTAAATATTGTCCAAAAATAAAAGAAAGAGTTATTTACCTCTCCAGTTGCTTAAATGCACCACTTCTTAAATTCTTCCAACCCAACTTTCACATATTCTCCATTGCTAAACGAACGGCACTCATGTCGAAGAAGGACACTACAATACAAGGAGTTCCATAAAACCCAAATTGAAACAGAACCCAGTGTTACCACAGGTCGAGCAAATATTGAAATCGTACCTATTAAACAACTCAACATTAATACATGAAAAAATTTGAGTGAACAGTTTTCTGATGAAATATGAAGGGACCTGTCAATATCAATGTAAGTCGGGTTAGTGCACATTCTTATTTAAAGTAGAATGTGAGAATTTATTTTTAGGTAACATACACAATTGTCTATCAAAACATTCAGATAATCTGTCAATATTTTCACGATGCTATGCCAATGGGCGATCAGAGTTCGATGAGCTAAGGCATTGGCTTGATAATGTGCCCCTCTAGTTAGACTTGCATGGGAGGTCCTTGGTGCCTGCAAAAATTAAGGATCAAGAGAAAAAAAACCATGAGGTTTACTCCTCAAATAACAGATAGTATAGCGACAGAGATTGATACCTGGATGCAAAGGCCAAGCAAAGGAGATATCTCCTTCTTCAAGTTGTCTCTTATCATTCCATAGATCTTCTCAAGGAAAGCTGTAAGCTGCTGCTTGAAAAGAAGGGTAGGAAAATTGGCTTCAACTTGATGAAGGTAACCTGGCCCAGCGTTTTGTAATGAGGCTCGCATCCCCTTTCTTTTTCTGAAACAGTGAATTCAGCATTTTTCTGACTACAAAACTAGAATGCAAGTAAAAAAAAAATACCAGGGTGAAGAAAAATGGTTTTTACCAACCCTCCCAAAAGATGCAGTAGATGACCTGTGCCTTTGAGGAGCAAGTCCAGCTGCTCCAGTTGTTTCCAGGGTTTGTTGCTGCTGCTGCAGCAGCAGTAGTCTGGATGAATTTGACATCCAATATGCCAACTTGTTATTGTCCTGGGACTTTGGAAAGACAGAATTTGGCCTTAGGTATATAGAAAAATACCACAAAATATCACCTAAAAATATAATAATGTTGTAGAAGCTTAGGTCATCTGTGTGTTCTTGAAATAATCAGATTTTTTTACATGTATTGTAACTACGATTGCATTGTCTCTATCTCGCCAGTTGTACAGGGAGGCATAATATAAGTTCGTAGTCAGAATATATTAGGCAAGTCAAACAATACCGGCTGCAATAGCAGAACAAACAAGCACAATTCGTTACCTCAATAGCAGAACCAATTGTTTGAATAATACTGTTAAAAATACCAGCTCTTTCAACTTCAAATGATCTCCACTGTAGGAGACACCAGTAGATAAGGCAAGCTGCAATAGGATTGCCATTGGGGAACCCCAGATCTTGTGATATATACTTGATTAAGAGATCTTGGTTTTCCTGGTGGACACAAATATGATGAAATGAAGATCAGGATCAAACCAAAGCAACCACAAAATTTTAGGAAATGAAGGTAGCACCGTTATTCACTTGCCAATGATGATTCTACCTCTCCATTCAGAGCGTTCCCACTCTTCGGAGTTTAGATTATTGCAATTGTGTATGTTACCTAAATACACAATTCAGTTATTGCAAACACACGTGTGTAAACCTAAAAGATAAAATTGATACCATTACACTTAAGGTCATGTC
This sequence comes from Alloteropsis semialata, assembly GCA_004135705.1. NCBI lineage: Eukaryota > Viridiplantae > Streptophyta > Magnoliopsida > Poales > Poaceae > Alloteropsis > Alloteropsis semialata. The sequence goes on from CM014274.1 coordinate 35,853,811, forward strand.
TTTTGGGAAAAAAACACTGGACAAGTGTCACACCCGATTTTAAGGACAAAATCGAATGCATCGCATATGTGTGCCAGGATCCGTTCATCACACATATGTTGACGTCATCAGTGAATATATCAAAAGACAATGTTCAAAAGCGTACAAAAGAGAGTACATAACTTTATTACACTCATCGTAAATAGACACGAAGGTCTTAAACATTCACCGACAACCTAATACGATAAAACAGCTCCTTGACTTCATCCACAGGCACTTGACTGGTTGACGCGCCTAGAACTCATCAAAGTCGCTGAAGTACTCCACTTCATTGTTATTTTCTGAACAGCAGTTGTTTAGCAAGGGTGAGTACACTTATGGTTGGTACTCAACAAGTGGGGGAATATGCAAGGCCATCAAAGGGGGTTCAGGCTCATGCGGTTAGCAATTTTAGTTGATCAAGTTTTATTAGCAAGCACCTATTTACTAGATGTAAGTTTATACCAACCCAAAATTAAGCAGGATAACCCAAAATTATTCCACCAAGACCAAGAACCACAAGTTAAGATCAAGTTTAAGTTAATTATCATGTGAGGGTCCAAGCCGCCCTTAACCGTGGGCACGGCTGATATATCAGTTTTACACTCTGCAGAGGTTGTACACTTTACCCACAGCTCGTGTTCCCCTTGTCGCCCGGGTTTGCAAGGCCCTTAAACACTTCCTTTGGTGAGTGGCGAGGGTTCACTACGAAGTCTTCACAAAGACCTAAAGCTAACTAGCAGCCCGCTAGAGTTTCGGCAGCGGTGAGGTCCATAACCCTCCCTAATGAGGCCGTACCTTAGCAAAGGCTACTCCTCCAAGAGGACCGGGCTATGACCCCTTCACCAGCCCCCTCCTTGCCCTTATGGTAAGACCACTAGCCAACCCCAAGTCTAATTAATTAGCTAAGTTCAGAGCCATGTGACACTGTGTTGCACTGTTTTCTTGGGTGGTTCTCCATGTTTCAATTAATCATGATGATCTTGTAATTAAGCAAGAATATAACAACAATAAATTAAATCATGATTAACATTTGCATAAAAGGTAACAGAACCAACCCAAGTTTAAGCAAGCTAAGCATTTCTACCCATGATATAACCAGGTGATTCAAGGTTCAAGGTAAAAAGATCTAGTCATGTTCTAATGGGTGACCCGTCAAAATTAATGCATGTGAATTTCATGAATGTAAATGGGACAAAAAGAATGCTCATGTAGAGGGAGGCCACTTGCCTTCCTCAACAAACTGCTGTTGGTCCTCTTCAAACAGCTGCTGCTCTTGATCTTCCTCGAACGGCACGTTCTCTACACGATCACACAAGACATACAACAAAAATAAATAAAAACAGTACACCAAACAGTACTAAAAGTACAGAACAAGCACCTTAAACTACAGAGCATGCAAAGACGATCGCGTGAACGTGAAAATCGCCCAAAACGGATTTAAAACGACGAAGTTACACTAATAACAAGGTTGCAGGGCCTATATGCAATTAAAACTAAAGTCTGCGTACTATTTTATTAAAAACCGAGGACTAAAACATAAATAAACTTAGATTACAGGGGCTAGCAAGTGATTTGACAGAGAAATGGACGGCGGGTTTGAATATTTAAGAACTCAGGGACCTAAACAGATAAACCAAGGGCATATGTATGAATATTTTGTACTGCAGTTGGACCGCGGGTTGATTTGCAGAAACATCAGGGACTCTTAAACAAAAATGCCATGGCCGGCGGGTTTGACTAGGATTGACCGGTATCGGGGTTTTGATCTCGGCCGTTGATTAACAGATGGACGATGCATAACAAAAGGGAACGCCGGCGGAAAGGAAACACGGCGGCGCCGCCGCGGGCACGGCGAGAGCTCGCCGGAGCTAGCTCTGCAGGGCGCTACGGCGTACGGGGTGATAAACAAATGGCACTGGGGGCATCAGAAAGCCATGGCGAGCTCACCGAGGGTGGTCCGGACGTCGATGGGAAACCGGAGGTAGGTCGGCGACGAAGAGGAGCGGCGGCGAGCTCGGACGGACGGCGGAAGGTGCTCCGGTGTCGGTGTTCATCCCTGGACGGCGGGGAATGGCTCCGGGGCTTCCTGTGAGCGAGAAGATGACACCGAGAAGGTTAAAGAGGGTCGGATAGGGAGGAACAAGGACGGCGGCGCGGTTCACCTTGGTGGCGGCGGCGATCAGCTCCGGTGAACAAAACGCGTGTGATTTCAGGGGGGTTTCGGTGTGGGTGTTGCGTGAGTGAGAGCGTGCGCGCGAGGAGAAGCTCGGGCGAGCTTTTATAGAGGACCGAGAGGGAGCAGAGGAGGCTCGGGGTGGAGAGGATTCGAGAGCGGGCGCGGTGATTACGGCCATTGAAGGCCTTGAAGCCTCGGCGGCCGTTGCAGAGAGGAATGAAGGAGGAGAGAGTGAAGGCATCCAGGTGCAGTGAGTGCCGAGTGAAGAGAGAGAGGTGATTGCGGAGGCGAGCGCGGACGTGGGCGGCGATTCGGGCGTCCGCGGCGGGAGGAAGATGATGGCGCCGACAAGCGGGCCCGGTCGGTCAGAGAGAGAAGGAGCGGGAGAGCGTGCAGCAGAGGGAGTGGGCCGGCAGTTGGGCCAGGAGCTGGGCTGCGCGGGAAGAAAGAGAGGGAGAGAGAGCTTGGGCTGGGCCAAAAAGAGAAAGAGGAAAGGAGGGAAAAGGAAAAGAGTTTGATATTTGTTTGAATTTGTATTTGGAGAATTTGATAGGAATTTGACTTGGAATTTGAATTTGAGAGGATTTAGGAAACACACAAACAAACAAAAACCAATGCAAGGCATGATATGCAACAAACACTTATTGAACTAAAATTAATTATTTAATGTTTAAGTATTTAGGGCCTCAAATTAAATAAAGGAAAAGAAATTCATTTAACCTTAGATCAACCTAAACAAAGTTACTATAATTTATTACATGATGGAATTTGGGTGTTACAACAAGCATGGCAAAATACCGCTGAAAAATTCAAAACGTTATGGAAATCAGCACTCTGTCTATGAATGCTCCATATTAATAGCATTTTCTTATCTTATTTTCTCCTGCATAAATGCAAATGACATACGTAATTGCCATGTGGTTCTAAACAGCTCAGTGGCGCTTGGCGTGGTCTCACGCCAGCACAGCACCGATTGCCCCAGCTCCAGGGGCCATGCAGCCGCCCGCCCCTCTGCACCACATGCCAATGCTTGAGTGGACCGCATTGGCGAGTAGAGATGAAAATGGATTGGATACGAATGGATATGTACGAATACAGATATTTATTTTTTTTCTTGAATCGATTCAGATATAGATAGTGTAAAATGTGTCGGATATTATTGAATGTATATTGATATAAGTTTTATATCTATATTCAATATCTGACTTTGCTGCATCTCAGTAGAACCCTTTTTTTCTTGCTGAAAAATTAACGAATTTTCCTCCACCAACTCAAAGAAAAAAAAGGGAAATCGTATTGTGCACAAGCTATAACTAAAAAAGATGTGGGAGCATTCTATAAATGCCATTGTTGAACTTACATGTGTTGTCGGTGAAGTACAACTGTTTTCAGTGAAACCATATTTATCTTCAGTTTCATGAAGGGTCTCAATTATACACTGTATGTCTGGTCGCTTTGTTGGGTCAATATTGATGCACGCTGTGCCTATCTCCGTGCATACTCTTACCTGCTCCAACCTAGCATCACCCTGTGGCGTTGTGAGCCTGGTTCGCCAACTTTCAAGTACCTACAGAATCGTAATAATGAGTTTAGGTGTGACATTCCGAGCAAAAAATATTTTTTAAAAAAATTGATTAATTTACTTAGTCAGACATGAAACTAGTTGGCTAATTAGAAGACAAAGTGTTTAAAAATTCAAGCAACAGTAGTAAAAATTGAAGGAAGATATGTGGCGATGGAATAATGGATTGATTATGAGAGGCAATAGCCATGTACATATATAGGCAAGGAACCCTAGGATGGTTTATAGAAATAGTACCGGTCATGGGATCCTTGCCATATATCTATAATCTATCTATACATGCAGCCGCTAGGGCTGTTGGGGGCGCCGGCCAGAGGCCAGGGCGCAGCCCAAGGGCGCCAGCCCAAGGCCAGGGCGCAGGCCCAAAACTAAGCCTAATTACCTTCGCTAACACGCCCCCGCAGTCTGATCGTCGGCACCGCGAACGTTCAGGCTGGATCTGAACTCCGTGAAGACAGAAGAAGGTAAGCCTTTGGTGAAGATGTCCGCATACTGGGAAGTAGTAGGAACATGAAGAACTCGCAGATCACCAAGAGAAACCCGCTCCCGAACAAAATGAAGATCAATCTCAATATGCTTTGTCCGCTGATGCTGAACTGGATTAGAGGACATGTAAACAGCACTTATGTTGTCACAATACACCAATGTGGCCCGGCGCAGAGGAACGTGCAATTCCAGGAGGAGCTGGCGTAACCAAGAGACCTCTGCCACAGCATTAGCGACAGCACGGTACTCGGCCTCGGTGCTAGAGCGAGACACAGTGTTCTGACGCTTAGAAGACCAGGAAACAAGGTTATCACCAAGGAACACTGCGTAGCCTGAGATGGAACAGCGAGTGTCTGGACAGCCTGCCCAATCAGCATCAGAGTAGACAATCAACTCAGTCTGTGTCGAAGGTCGAAGAAGAAGGCCCCAGATGAAGAGTGCCCCGTATGTAGCGCAGGATGCGCTTGAGAGCCGCAAGGTGAGGCTCTCTAGGATCATGCATGTGCAGACAAATTTGCTGCACGGCATAGGAGATGTCCGGTCTTGTAAATGTGAGGTACTGGAGTGCTCCTGCTAGGCTGCGAAAATCAGAAGGATCTTGGACAGGAGGTCCAGAAGCTGAAGAAACCTTCGGATTTGTATCAACAGGAGTACTGCAAGGTTTGCAAGCTGCCATCCCAGCACGATCAAAAAGATCAAGCATGTACTGTTCTTGAGAAAGAAGAAGCCCATCTGAACACTTCTGAACATGCATCCCTAGAAAATGATGAAGCTCACCGAGACCCTTCATAGAGAACTCCTGCTGCAGAGCCACAATAAAGTGCCGAAGTAACCCAGGAGAGGATGCAGTGAGAACAATATCATCCACATAGAGAACCAAGTATGCCGTATCAGTACCATGCTGATAGATAAACAGAGAAGTATCGGACTTTGCTTCCACAAAACCAAGAGACTGCAGATAAGTAGCAAACCGACTGTACCATGCACGAGGCGCCTGTTTGAGACCATAGAGAGATCTGTTCAGGCGACATACCAGACCAGGCTTCGAATCCTCAAATCCAGATGGTTGAGCACAATAGACGACCTCAGACAGGGTGCCATGAAGAAAGGCGTTCTTCACATCCAATTGATGAACCGGCCAGTGGCGGGACAGAGCAAGAGAAAGCACTGTGCGAACGGTGGCGGGCTTCACAACAGGACTAAACGTCTCACCAAAATCAACACCGGGCGCTGAGTAAAGCCACGGAGAACCCACCGGGCTTTGTAGCGCTCAAGAGAACCATCAGGCTTGAATTTGTGCTTGAATACCCATTTACCGGAGACGACATTAGCACGCGCCGGGCAAGGAACCAGATCCCAGGTATGGTTCTGTAAGAGGGCAGCGTACTCCTCCTCCATAGCAGCCCGCCAGTTGGGGTCGGCCAAGGCGCTACGGAAGGTCTTCGGTAACTGCGACAGGGGCGTAGCATGGTACAAGGATGGGAACTTGTAACCATCCTTAGCCCGTGTGGTCATCCTGTTCTGGTTGGAGACATGCGGCATGGGGACAGCACCCCGCGGCGGAGGTGCAGGTGCTGCGGGCGCATCTGCAGGAGCGGGCGGAGCCGTAGAGGATGAGGCCCAGCGAGTGTAGACGAGGCGAGTATCCTTGGGCGGAATTTGCACCTGGACAGGCCAGCCCGCTCGGGGCGCACCGT
>CM014274.1:35860114-35879622 GCA_004135705.1 Alloteropsis semialata
ATAGCCTAGGAAGATACAGGCAACGGATCGAGGAGATAGCTTGTGCGCAGTAGTGGCGGACAGGTTGGGGTAACACCGACATCCGAAGACACGGAGGTGCTCATATGAAGGCACGACGCCGAAAACTGCGAAGTGCGGGGTGGAGTGGTTCAGTGTCTTGGTGGGGAGGATGTTACGGAGATAGGTAGCAGCGTGAAGCGCCTCAACCCAATAGGAAGGGGGGACACCGGCCTGAAACATGAGAGTGCGGATCGCATTATTGGTGGAACGAATAATGCGTTCGGCTTTACCATTTTGAGGCGAGGTGTATGGACAGGACATGCGAAGAAGTATTCCTTGGGTGAGGAAGAAAGTGCGGGAGCTGGAGTTGTCAAACTCACGCCCATTGTCACATTGGATGGCCTTAACTGTCACGCCAAATTGAGTTGTCACATAGGCAAAGAAATTAGTCAAAGTAGAGAATGTGTCAGACTTGAATCGTAAGGGGAACGTCCAAAGATAATGTGAACAGTCATCAAGAACAACTAAATAGTATTTGTAACCGGAAACACTCACAACCGGAGATGTCCACAAATCACAATGTATAAGATCGAATTTATTAGTTGCACGTGATGCTGACACAGGAAACGGAAGACGAACATGACGACCAAGCTGACAAGCATGACAGATAGTGCTAACATCTTTGCTATATGACGAAAACTGGGGCCCAAGCTTGGCTAAAGCCTCATGGCCAGGATGTCCAAGACGACGATGCCATAGCGTGGGAGAGACAGTGGCGACCAGGGAGGCAGCAGGAACAGGGGGGCGCAATGGGTACAGGGGCCCGGAGCTATTGCACCTGACGATCACGTTCCGAGACGGAAGAGCCTTCACAGAACAACCAGCAGGGTCAAATTCAATGGAGCAATTGTTGTCAGAGGTAAACTGGCGAACGGAAATAAGATTCTTAATAAGGTTAGGGGAAACCAGAACATTATTAAGATGAAAATTGCCAGGAAGTGTAGTGGAGCCAGCAGAAGTAACGGGAATCAAGGAACCGTTACCGACAACAATAGATGAATGAATAGGAGACTGCAGGATGTGTGAGAGAATACCAGCGTCGGCAGCCATATGGGAGGAGGCGCCGGTGTCAAAGTACCACTCGTTGGTCTGGGGAGGCGTGAGTGTCATGGTGTTGAACGTCGAAGCCAGGGAACGTTTGTCCCAGGAAGGACCAGCCATGGGAGCATGGCCGAGCGTCGGACCCCAGGGCGCCTGGGGCTGGTGCTGCTGCTGCGCCAGTAGAGCCTGGTGGTGTTGCTGCTGGGCCAACAGCGCATGATGCTGCTGCTGCTGGTGCTGTGGCGTCCCTGGGATGGGCGCCAGGGGAGGGCAAGGACCGGGCCACATCTGAATGGACCCAGTCCAGGGGTTCCAGAAGGAGGGCCAGCCACCGCCGGCGGCTGGTTTGGCAGCGGGAGGAGCAGAAGACCCGTTGCCGGAGTTGCTGGAGTTGCACCCGCCGCGCTGCTTCCTGCCACGCTCGGCGGGGGGTTTGCCCGAGCCGCCCCCGGTCCCGGTGGCAGGAGGACCAGCAGCCGCCTGCTGCTGGACAGAGGGCGGAGGAGGTGGGGAGGAGACCGTGGCGGCGAAGACCTGGGGCGGCCTCGTGGCGTCCTTGGAGAGGGTGAGCTCCTCCAGGAGAAGATCACTGCGGACCTCCTGGTAGGAAGGGAACGGGCGAGCGCGCTGAAGATGACGACGAATTGCGGAGTACTTCTCGTTGAGGCCGCGGAGGATGTTCAGCACGAGAGTGCGGTCAGTGATGACCTCACCTAGGTCGCCAAGCTGCTCGGCCAGCGCCTTGTACTGCTGGCAGTAGTTGGTGATGGAGAGGTCACCCTGGGAGAAATTCCGGAACTCGGCATCACGGTAGATGGCGCGTGATTCCCGATTCCCAAGGAATTGCTCCTCGATGGCGATCCAGACCTGACGGGCAGAGGCGGCCCGAGGAGCGGCAGCGTCGGAGATGTCAGCAGAGACCGTCCCGACGATCCAGGACTTGACGACGCAGTCCATGCGCCGCCAATCGGGATGGTCGGGGAAGAGATCGTCGGAGAGGACGTGGTCCTGCAGCGAGTACTTGCCGGCGGTGAGGAGGAAGTTGTCGCGCCAGCGACAGTAGCTGTCGAAGTGGGAGTCCAACGTCATGGGAATAAGAGCCGAACATTGGTGATGGCGACAGCCTGCGCATGGAGGTTGAGGATGGCCGCCGCCTCATGAAGAAGCATTGCCTGGCACAGAGAGGCGGCGTTGTCCTCAACGGGCGGAGCATCGGGCTTGGGAAGCAGGGCCCGTGCCTCACGGGCGCGTGCGAGGGCAGCGCGTGAGCGAGCATCAGAGGCGTCGCGCTCCTTGGCGGCAGCGGCGGCCTCATCTTCAGCCTCCTGCGCGCGCTTGAGAGCGTCGGCGCGGGCGGCCCAAAGGTCGTCGTCGATCTTGCGCTGATCGGCGGCGCACTGGGCCTCTGCAGCAGCCTGGGCGGCGATTGCTTCGGCGGTGAGAGGACCAACGCTGGAGGCGGTGAGGTCAGAGTCCTCGCCAGCCATAGGGAAGAGCTGCGGCGGCGGCCTGATGGCGGCGGCACACGGAGGGAAGGTGCTGCAGCGGCGGGCTGATGGCGGCGGCACACAGAGGGAAGGTGCTGCAGCGGCGGCCTGAAGGCGGCGGCGCGCACCTAGGGCAGCGGAAGAAGAGGAGCCGGGAGGATCACCCAGACTCGTGATACCATGAAGGAAGATATGTGGCACTGGAATAATGGATTGATTATGAGAGGCAATAGCCATGTATATATATAGGCAAGGAACCCTAGGATGGTTTATAGAAATAGTACCGGTCATGGGATCCTTGCCATATATCTATAATCTATCCATACATGCAGCCGCCAGGGCTGTTGGGGGCGCCGGCCAGAGGCCAGGGTGCAGCCCAAGGCCAGGGCGCAGGCCCAACACTAAGCCTAATTACCTTCGCTAACAAAAATCACTAATGTAGAAACCCTCACCGGTGCTGGTGAAAGTAGATATCCATGAGGTCTAGTGGTGATATGCCCCACAAGCATTATCCACCAACAGACAGACTACCAGTGTTGGCTTGTATCCATACGACTCTCGTTACAAACTGACACATAACTTTTTCATATATATTCATATAGATACAGAATTTTTATGAAAGTTGTCTATTATATAATCTCAATCTTTGGCCTGTCGAATCAATTTCATTGCTTGATATCTAACTTGATTCCAAAATAATAACTTAATATAGCCTACAGCCCTAGATCTGTTTCTAAAACCCATCGAATCTAATCCTAACCACCCATGATAACCCACATTCTCTCTTAGTCTCTCCTCTCTTCCCCTCAACCAGTGGCGAATCTAATTCAAAATAAGGGGAGGCTCATCTTACTCTTCTTCGTCCTCTCTTCTCTCTTTCTCTTCTTCTCCCTCATCTTTTTCTTCTTCTTCACCTATAGCTAAAAATTCAAGGGCGGGCTCCATGGACTGGTTCCGCCCTCAACTGACACCATCCCCACCTCCTCTCTGGTCCATTCATTTTCTCCTATCCCTTCTCTCTCTGCTCCTTCCTCTTTTTGATGCCATCTCTTTCCCATTTCCCAAGCAAACCCCAGAACCACGAAGCAGCTGCTCAATTAATCCCCTCCAGATCCACCATCAACCTCCATCTCCATCTGATTCTCCTCCATTGATAAAGCAATCCACGATATTTATTATTGTACTCAATATCTATGGATATGTTCTAAAACATGTATTTGTACGTTATAGGACTATTTCGATGGGATACTTTTCCAAATTCTACCATTTTTGTTCTTTGCAAATCTATACTATAAGGATCCAAAACAATTGAAAATGGCTCCCACTTTAAAACACACCCATACCCCCTCACATATCCCCGGGTTGAGGCCCACACGTCGGCTCAAGAATGACCAAAGTTTTTGGCATTTGGAAAAAATCGCGCTTTCTAAAATGTTTCATACTTTTTTCGCTGTTTTTTTTCACCAACGCTTCCCCCTTACCCACCTCGCGTACCCGCGCCAGACCCGCCGCCTCCAATCCCGCGCGTGACCGGCCTCTTACCTTTTCCACCGCGCCGCCCTTCCTATCCAGCCGTCTCCCTGTGAATATATATATTGATTGGTTAACTCAATTAGTTGGCGAGACGAGATGATGACATGGATGATTAGAAGAGAGACTATGGTAAGTGCGATAATGACGATAGGCACACACATTTCGCTCGGAATGATTCCGTTTCTATATATGGAACGTGATTTTGCTTGCTTCATTCGTATAGATAGAAGGTTATTTGTTACACGATGGAGCAGTGCAAGAATCACGGCCAGCAACATAGGAAATACAAATCATTTTGCTGTACATTCCAAAAGGATGCCACACAATTCAATTATTTAAAGGAGCCGCTGCTGATGACAACAGCGTCTCGGGTCGTGGCCTCCAGGTCGTCATGCTCAACTAGTCATTCGGATCTTTTTAACCGGTAAGGCCTCTTTCTTTAACATTAAAATAATCAAATAATCAAATAATCATTCATTCATGTTACTTTATGATAACTAATAGATATGTGTTTATTGGACCTTCATTCAGATCGATGTACAGCCGCATTCATTACTGAGGCATCGAACGTCAGGAACTCAGAGAACATACCACGACGTAAGCCAATATCCTGCTATCCCATGCTATTGTTTGATTTGTATCTCCTTTTTCATGTGGATTAATTATCATCTTATGGATTACGAATGCACGTTTGTTTTGAACCTGGTCGCACGTTCATGGTAGTACCCTATGTATAATGCTCCTGCAAATTAATTCTTTTTGCTGATGTTATCATGTTCTTTCGTTTTTGTAAGATTATATCTTTTTCAGCTTTTCTAATTCCTGTTAGTTCATCGAAATTTGTTGTAAACAATTGCAAGTTGATTAAAAAAAATCTGAATGACTTGAATGACAAATTCGGATTTCGTTATAGTGGATAAAATAGAGTTAGACTAACAATTGTGTCATGGAGTTACATTTGAGGCTTTTTCTTTTTACAGGTGCAATGAAAGGTCTAGCCGCTATGCCTAACAGGTGCAACATCAGGGTGGATACGGCGGATTTTGAACTCATGCAAGGACCGGTTGGAGCCTGGCCGAGCGTACTTGTACTTGATTTTTTACCTTAATGGGAACACCCCGTATCCGATTTTCTCACCCTTCCTTGCTGAGATCGTCGTCTGTCAATTCGCGTCATTTGTTGCCGATTCATGCAGATCACGATCTCACATTCTATTTTTTTTTGCAAATTGTGATTGAATCCCCCCCGGTTGGACCCACCTTGAAGGCCATTGCTATATAAGTTCACGTGTGTAGCACCGCACCCATCACCCACCATTAGCGTTCAGCGCCACAGAATGATTGCATCTGCCTCTTTTGTAACCCTCGACGACGCTTTATCGCAATCACATGGATACGAGGTAGACATTGTAGGAGTTGTTGCTTTCATCTGCCCCTCGGATGTTGGATCATTTGATCCTTACGCCACGCGAGAAATCTGTGTGAAGGACACAAGGTCTGTTGCTCCTGTCCTTATTGTATAGATAGATAGATAGATCATTTATGGCTCTGTTACATTATAAATAAATTGTGTGTTCATTCATATTACAAATCACTCATATGTTTGTTTAGTCGCATAGCCTTTCTACGCATCATCGACGACCTTCATCATGGGACTGCTCGCCAGTTCGTCGAAGCTGATGTGCGCAACAGTTTTTTAATGGCCACCAGGGTTCTTGTCAATCGTGATAGAAGTCAGTAAGAGTTTTTTAAAAAAATTAAACACTATTGTTCCTTGTGAAGGTTTAATTTAATGATACTCATCAGGTCATTTTGATCAATGTTACCAGATTGCTTAGAGGAATCTGAACATTCCACAATCACTTTCATCGAAGCCGGTCGACATCCATGGATCACCACACTTGAAGGTTATTCAATAATATAAATTTTATATAGAACGTGAGTATTGATGTATCTGTAGAAATAAAACTCAAAATTCCTCGTGCTGCGTTGTGGTTTTGATTAGGTGTGAGGACTGGACTGCGTATGGATGCCAGGCTACACGATGGAATTAAGATCGCTGTGTCAGCACGCGCCATTGATATCAACAAAATAGAAGCAGGGTCAAATTCAATATGGATCGCACGTTCCATTAAAGATGTGTATGGGTATATGATCAATGGTCATCGAATGCAACCAGCTTCTGTTGTTCTAGATAGGTGCGTTTGTGGATCTGGCGTGAGACGCAATCCAAACGGCCAGTTACATGAAGAAGACCTGTGCGTCTGTGGGATTGCTCCGTAATTTTGATATTACTATTTTGCAGATCAAACAATAGTATCAAAATACATCTTTTATCCTTTATAGTATTTAATTTAATTAATAAAAGTTAACTTTGTTTGTTTCATTCAGTTTTACAGATGTAAGTTTTGTTCTTTTCCCTTTTTTTTTAAACTTAAGATCTAACAACATCTCATAATATCCACGAACAATTATTAACATGTTTGACGAACAATAATTATCAATTATGTGAAACGAACAATAGTTATCAATTCTACTATTTTTTTATTGTACAATTATAATTTCCTAATTTTTTTTAAACACGTGCGTGCCGCACGTGCACCTTACTAGTTCTCAGAAAGAAATAAAACATATTCGATGGGATACTTTTCCAAATTCTACCAGCACATGAGGAAGACACTTAGATTTTCTGTACCTGTAAATAACAGTTTGTGTGTTGATCTTAATTTATCTTTTTCATTTTTCATGTATATTTGGAACACTCATTTTTGTTTTCAAATCACAACTTTTGGTCTAGTTCTTTGCGATCTTATAGTGACTGAATTGCTAATAAATAGGACCATAGGTAATTTGTAAGTTTCAGGGAGTTAGAAACAGACATTCAATTCCATGAAAAAACCAACAGATATTTCAAAAGTGAAATAAACATACCAGTGATATGCTGATCAAGACTCCCTTTCGGCATAAACTCAAAGCATAATCGCATATAATTGTACCCTTCAATCAGACAAGAACCATAACTAATTATGCGGTCGATGAATGTTTTCAAGATAGTTACAGAACTATGATCACAAACGCTGGAAAGAATTAGCAGAGCTAACATAATCTCTAGAAGATTAGGGCAACCTGTCTAACCATATTAAGCCACAAGAACAGTGAATTGGGTTTAACTACTTTGGCATCCATGTGAACACAGATGTGTTGTGACTGTTTTGCTGGTGCAGATGGCAAGTTTGACGTGTATTACACTACAATTGGTAGGGTGGAAGGTAGAAGAAGGATCAAATTTCAAAACTCACATGGGAAAAACACTCAACAATTCGGTTAAAAAAACAATCAACAATAAGAATCCTGTTTCATCAGCTTCCGTGCACTATCTGAAAAATTGATGCATGTACTATGGCAATTGGCAAGGCTCTGCAATTAAAAAGCTACTACATCCATTCACTTTTAGAAGCATTTAGTCAAATCATATGCATATTAGTGTATAGAATTTATGTGAACCGATTCATATATTTTAAGGATCTTTTATTATGCCATTGATTTGAGGTAACATGATAATATTGTAAGAGAAACTGATGGTCATATGGTTCCAAATATTTCCTTAAGCTTATTGATATGCATTCAAAAAGTACACAATAGTGGTTACTCCAAGGTTTATAGAAAATAATTAAAGGAGTCGAGCATGTGGATCCCGAGCTCCGGGCTGGGCTGTTCCACTAGCGCCGGCCTCCGGGCCTTGGCCCTTCAGTCGTAGGCTATCTGAATTCTGAAGGTGAAGGGGAAGCGTGGCATTTCCGAGTTGCGGCATGTGGAGGAAAGAAATTAAGTGAAAGGTTAAACACTACCAAATACAGTACTATAAAACACAACCAGACGTGAATGACAAAAAAACAACTGTGAAAAAGAACAGCATGTGACGGGCTGTTTAATTTCCTTTCGGATCAATTCAACATCATGGTCGAGATCGATCAGGTTACTGTGCATGCAGAAACATGGTCAGCAGCTGCTGAGGTTTGTCAGGAAATTAAAACAGACGCATGCGTTGCGTCAATATGGGACTCCACGAGAAAATTTGAGACAGATGAATGATCAATCTGATACTGAAAGCATATCCATCGGCAGAGGTTCCCAAAAACAGCACGAATGCATCGGGGAAGCAAAGCGTTGGAGAAGAGAATGAAATAATTGCTATATTGGGACTGTAACCCTGTTTTGCCACTCCCCTTCCGGAGAAGGCCCGGCTGGCCGACGCCGTTGAAGCAGGGAGCAGTTGAAGGATTGGTCCTCGATCGGGACTGCTTGAGATGGTAAGGCGCAGATCTCATCTCACCCCATGAAACCGGATTCAGCCATCACACGGTTCGCTGAAACTCTGATTTGAATGGAGCCGCATTTCAGACTTGACAAATACTAATAAAATGAAACGATTCCACGCGTGATGCTCGAGTTCACATGATGGCTATTCTTTTTTTCTTTTTTTCTTTAGTACTAGCAAATATGCCCGTGCGCTGCAACGGGAAAAAATAAATCTTCACGCGCTCTCGCGAATCTGGGTCAGCAGATTGCTGACGCCGCCTTCGTCGTCGTAGCCAGAGACATCGATCGAGCCACTCCTCGTCCTTCCGCTTGACAGGGTCATCGGCTCATCGCTGTTGCAGTGACCCAGCGACCTTGAACTCGATCGCATGTTTCTGTGCACCATGAAGCTATCGCCAAGATCTCCATGTTGCAGTCGTCCAAGAGGGGAGGCGGTATGGCACCTTCTTCCGCTCCAGGATCACCATGTTGTGCTGTTGAGCCCGGTTTTGACAACGACGTTGATAGATCAAACCATCGGTTTCTTGGCCTCGTAGAGATTAGGTGTGATTGTGAAGCTTCGGTGTTTGATCTGTATATTGCGCTGCTCACGGCATGATATGGTTTTGCTTCCCTTGTGTATATGATGGACATGATGGCTTGAATTCGGAACCAACTCCGCTTGCTCTCCCATACGTCCCAGGAGGTCACATGCCGGCTTCAATAATTCAGAACAGGCTCAGGTCTGATAGAGTTCGGACTCAAAAAGTAGATAGATAAGGTAGAGACAGGGAGATAGGTGATAAAGATTAGTGGGTTCAATTAGAACTCTTGTTCGATTAGGAAATCAATGTCGAGAGTTAGAGCTGGGTTAGAATTTGAAGAATCAGGTGAGACCCACATGTCAGGACGGACCAAAAAAAGGAAGAAGCAATCCTCTCTTTAGAAATAGGTAAAGATAAAGATATGAGCCCAGAAACGACTTGGACTCTGGCACTTAAAAATACAAGATATAGGGTCGGTCTTGTTACGTCACTTTTTTTTTAGAGGAAAAAGTCCATTTTACCTCCCTCAACTATGACCAAAGTCCAGCTTTCCTACCTAAACTCCAAAACCGGGTAACACGCCTCCCTCAACAATCAAAACCATTCATTTAACCTCCCTGCTCCAATTATAAGCGGTTTTCAAAGGCAGTTTTGTCTTTTTCAATTAAAATAAATATAGTAAATACCTAATGAGGTTATTAAACCATGAAAAATATCCTAAGCTTCTAAAAATTATGAGAAAAATCATAGGAATAGTTTGAGACATGATAAACCCAAATACAATTTAGATCTCATGAAATTACATATTGAATCTTCCAAAATTAGATTTGAGTAAAATAAGAAAATATCCAAAAAATTTGAAAAACTACCATAATATTCTAATTTATGCCTAAAAAATTAGGAACTTTTCATAATATAAATATAACATGTAACCATCATAAATGTAACATATATTGACATTGAATGCATATATGCTGAATGTTAATATATGGGGACCCTCGTCCTGTTGTGCTAACAAATACATTCAATGTTAATATATGTTACAATTATGACGATTACATCTCATATTTATATTATGAAAATTTACTAAGTTTTTCTACACATGAATTAGAATATTGTGGTAGTTTTCCAAAAAAAATTAGGCATTTTCTTATTTTACTTGAGCTAAATATAATTTTTCAAAAGATTCTATATATATTTTCACGAGATCTAAATATGATATTTGGGTTTATCATATCTCAATCTATCTTTATGATTTTTTTTCTCAGAATTTCTAGAAGCTTAGGGATATTTTTAGTGGTTTAATAACCTCATTAAGTATTTACTAGATTTATTTGTAATTAAAAAAAGACAATACCGCCTGTGAAAACCGCTTATAACCAGGCCAGGGAGGTTAAGTGAATGGTTTTGAAAGTTAAGGGAGATGGGTTACCCGGTTTTGGAGGTTAGGGACGAAAGCTGGACTTTAGCCATAGTTAAGGGAGGTAAAATGCACTTTTTTTTTTCTTTTCGAGACCAGTCTTGTTACATTACGTACGCGAGGGTGCCGAGGGAATGGGCCACATACCGGCCCATTTGAAAAGTAGCCCACGAATGCCCAAGTCTTCTCTGTAGGGCCGCGCCTCGCCGGAACCCGCCCTGGGCCCCTCCCCCAGTCCCCCGCAAGCCGCCGGCAGAGGGGTCGACCGCGCCGACACCCGCCTTCGCCTCCTCCTCCGGCCGCCGCCGCCAGGTCCGCCTCCTTCGACCGGATCGATTGCTAGGTGAGTCAACAGCCGTATCCCCCCTTCGCTGGTTCTCTGCTTGCGTGCGCGCTTGTCGTTTGGTGTGTTACTGTTCTTATTAATCGAAGCTGACTCTGAAATTTGGTCCACACAGCAACGTGGCAATCGTGTTCGGTTATGCATTTATAATCTTCTCGCCTGTCACCCGTGATCTGTAGCGAGCGTTGGCTAGGTAACGTATCTTTTTTAGATGCTACTAAGATTCCTAGTACCAAAGAAATTTTGAACGCAGCCACTGCTGTGCTGCATTTGGCATGTGAAATTTATACAGCCAAACAAGGCTGTGCTTCTTTTGACAGCCACGCAAAAGGCTGCCTAATGTGACACATCCATTCTTCCCATGTTATTTTTGCTTGTGATACCTTTGATAATATAAATATCGTGATGCTATGGGAGTTGAAATGGCTCCTACTCGAGTGTTTTCTACCAGGAATGTAGTATGTATTGTAAATGTAATACCCTGTGCAATCCTGCTGTCAATGCCTAGTTTCAGGTTCTTCTGCTTCACCGGCGGATCCAGTGGGTTGCACCGGTATGGTGAGGCATACCCTAGGCCCAGCCCACACATGTGCAAACATGTAGTCTGTGAAAAAAAAAATCCATTTTTCCTTCAGTCCCGCAGCTGCTCGGCCCTTGCGCGCGACTCGCAAGTGCGCCGACGCCCATCTGCCCGAGACCTCTCAGTTAAGCTAGTGGAAACAAATAGACACAAATTTATGATTTGGTTTACTTGCTTCTAAAAATGGTATTGCTTCTACCGATGGCGATGGCAAGTGTTGGGACTTGGGAGAGCATTTTCTAGTATGGATTTTGTCAAAACCAAGCGGAGAAATAAGACGAGTGATAGTCTCTTGGATGATTGCCTTGTCGTGTTCATTAAGAGACATTTCGGAAGATGTGGATGAAGATGATGTAGTCAAGACTTTCATGGCCATTAGAAAGCGTAGGCCTGAAAAATTGTGTTGCAATCCTATTTGTTATTTAAGCTTGTGTCGTTTATATTCCAAACTATTAGTGTGTTACTTTAGACTATGTGGATTGTAATTTGAGAGTTATTATGACATTTAGTAGTTGTGTACCGAATTGTTGGATAATTTTTTGAAACTTTACCGAATTGCTAAATGGATTTTCCCGGTTTGCATATGAACATTTTAGTTTGGCATACCCCATGCAAAAATCCTAGCTCCGCCACTGTTCTGCTTTCTGTATGTGTTATTGTTGCATACCATGGGAAGGGAGGGAGTGTTCTGAAGCTACAATTGTCACTTGTGCTGAACTTTTTTTTTTCAAATTTCAATAAGTGAAATGACTGTTTTCCCTTTAGTTGAATTTCGTACCTGTGTAGGTTTGACATGATTTTTTATTTTTATTTTATTTTTTTTGGTCTTGGAGGAATAGGTAGTCAAGCTCTGTGTCAACAAGATGGTGCCGTACAATTTCAAGAAAATCACTGTTGTCCCTCCTGGGAAGGATTTCATTGACATAATCTTGTCCCGCACTCAGAGGCAGACACCAACTGTTGTCCACAAGGGGTATGCTATCTCCCGCATTCGTCAGTTTTATATGCGCAAGGTCAGGTATTCCCAGCAGAATTTCTATGAAAAGCTGTCCACCATCATCGATGAGTTTCCTCGACTGGATGACATCCATCCTTTCTATGGTGATCTCCTCCATGTGCTCTATAACAAGGATCACTACAAACTTGCCTTGGGTCAGGTTAACACTGCCAGAAACATTATTGCAAAGATCTCCAAGGACTATCTGAGGCTGCTCAAGTATGGAGACTCCTTATACCGTTGCAAGTGTCTGAAGGTTGTTGCACTAGGTCGCATGTGTACTGTTGTAAAGAGAATCAGTCCTAGTTTGGCATACTTGGAGCAGATCAGGCAGCACATGGCCAGGCTTCTGTCCATAGATCCAAACACACGGGCTATATTGATTTGTGGATATCCAAATGTGGGGAAGAGCTCTTTCATGAATAAGGTTACAAGGGCAGATGTGGATGTCCATCCTTATGCTTTTACAACTAAATCCCTGTTTGTTGGTCACACAGATTACAAGTACCTGCGTTACCAGGTGATTGACACTGATCCTTGACCGGCCTTTTGAGGATAGGAACATCAAAGAAAGGTGCAGCATCACTGCTCTTCCACACTTGAGAGCTGCGGTTCTGTTCTTTTTGGACATATCTGGATCTTGTGGGTACAATATTGCTCAGCGGGCTGCACTGTTCCACAGTATCAAGTCCTTGTTCATGAATAAGCCTCTAGTCATTGTGTGCAACAAGACTGACTTGCAGCCTCTAGAAGGTCTTTCAGAGGAGGTCATGAAGCTTGTGATGGAGATGAAGGCAGAGGCTATGAAGACCATTGCTCAAGCTGGAGATCCTAATGAAGAGGGTGTTTTGTTGACTATGAGCACTTTAACTGATGATGGTGTAATGGCTGTTAAAAATGCTGCATGTGAGAGCTTCTTGAGCAGAGGGTGGATATAAAGATGAAATCAAAGAAGATGGTTGACTGCTTGAATAGGTTTCATGTTGCTATGCCAAAGCCTCAGGACAACAAGGAGTCAAGGAGAGGCCTGTTAGCATACCTGCAGCTGTTCTGGAAACTAGGGCAAATGCTGCTGCTGCAAAGGATAAGGAGAAACTGGAAAAGATGCTGCACAAGATGCTTTCCAGATTGATGGCCATGAATTAACTGACGAGCAGCGTGAAATCTTGGCTCAGATTAGAAAAAAAGAAGGCTTTACTCATTCAAGAGCATAGGATGAAGAAGAGAACTGCAGAAAGCCGTCCTATTGTTCCTAGAAAGTTTGACAAAGATGGAAAGTTTACAACTGATAGGATGGGATGGCAGCTTTCAACAATGGGTTTGGATCCTACTGCTGCAATGGACCGAGCTCGTAGCCGATCAAGAGGTCGCAAGCGTAAACGGTCACTGAGCAAAGGTGCTGGTGGTGATGGTATGGAGATAGATGGCCAGCAGTCCAACAAGAAGCTGTGGACAAAGTCTAAATCCAGGTTGAAATCACGTGCACCTGAGGAGGTCACACCTGGAGAAGGATTCAGGGACTCCGAGCAGAAGAAAGCTATCTAGAAGGCAAAGGATTCCACAAGGAACAGGAACAAGGAAGCTCGCCGCGGAGGCTGACCATGTCATTCCAACTTTGAAAACAAAGCATCTATTTTCTGGGATGGCAGCTTTCAACAATGGGTTTGGATCCTACTGCTGCAATGGACCGAGCTCGTAGCCGATCAAGAGGTCGCAAGCGTAAACGGTCACTGAGCAGAGGTGCTGGTGGTGATGGTATGGAGATAGATGGCCAGCAGTCCAACAAGAAGCTGTGGACAAAGTCTAAATCCAGGTTGAAATCACGTGCACCTGAGGAGGTCACACCTGGAGAAGGATTCAGGGACTCCGAGCAGAAGAAAGCTATCTAGAAGGCAAAGGATTCCACAAGGAACAGGAACAAGGAAGCTCGCCGCGGAGGCTGACCATGTCATTCCAACTTTGAAAACAAAGCATCTATTTTCTGGGAAACGCTGTATTGGGAAGACAAGCAGGCGATAAGTGAATCAACACAACTGCTGCACGTCTCTGGATCTGGTGTTCCTTCTTGCCATCATAATTATTTATGTTTATAGAATCCACCCTATGTGCTTGTCGTCTTTCTATGTAGTCTATGTTATTACGGTTCAATGATTGAAATTAACCCCAGCCACTTTTTGCAGGAGATACAGGATTGCGTCAATGTTGGGATACTGAAATTGGGTGAAGGATGGAGTCCAATCAGCTTGATTGGTTCAATGCTCATGTCTTCTCCCCGGTTCTCCTATATGTCAAACATCTCTCTTGTGCGATCCAAAAAAAAAATGTCTCTGTATCTTGCTCTCCTCTGAGGATCATAGTTTTCCCTAGCTTATGTTATGGAGTTAACATGCGGCTTAGTTATTCAGCTGAACGGAGTTGGTTTTGTTCAGTGGTATATTTGAAATGCAATTGCATACTTTACATGTTAACACTCTAGCATTGGTTTTGAGCGTGGTTGGTGTATCTCTGGACATGGAAATGCATTTTGCTGCATCGCACTCGCACCATGCTTGTTGCTCTAGCTCAGGGATTAACGGGGTGTTTGGTTTGTGCAAAAGTATCTTCAGGCCAAAATATTTGCTACTTCAACTAATTTTGGCCAGCATTTGGTTGTGTGGCAAATTTCGGCTTGGTAGACGTCGCCTCTAACTGTTTTGGTTATTTTGGTGGTCAAAAAAATGCCAAATCCTAAGGCACAAATTTGATGATCAAAATTTGGTTTGGCTTAGATGTGGCAAATCTGGTAGCAAACCAGACGCATCTTAAACTCACTGCTTGCTTTGGGAGCTTTGATTCTATTTGCACCTGGCCACCTAGTAGCATCTTCAACCATAACTTGGAATTTCAATGAGTGGTTAGAAGGATTTGGCAAATTGCTTTAGGCTGTCCGCACTGGTGGTACTCTATATCCATCCTCTAAAAGGAATATTCCGTCCTGATCATCAAAATCTCATACTCTATATCAACTTCTCCCGCACCCGTCATACTCTAAACCCCATACTCTATCCCAACTACCAGCCATGGGACCCACGCGTCAGTTTTTTTAATCCTTTTTTTTAACCCCCACGCCTCCTCCCTTCCGCGCTGGCGCGGTCTCTTTCGTCGGCGCCTCCGGGCAGCGCCGCCCCTCCCCTTCCTCCCCCGCCACTGCCCCTCCCCTTCCTCCCCTGCCTCGGCTGCACGGGCGCTGTCCCCGTCGACGTCGTCCCCTTGGGCGCGCGCGAGCAGCTCCCCCGGCGGCAGCGTGGAGGCGGCGCGGGCTCCCACGGTAGGCGAATCCCCGACGGTGGCGCGGAGGCGAGCTCCCCCTTGGAGGTGGCGCGGGCTCCCACGGCAGGGACAGCGGGGGCCGGCGCGCCCTCCCTGTCCCCGTCCCCTCCATCGCTCCCAATCGACGGCGACGGCTCAAGGCGGAGGGCAGGGCGCGGCACAGCAGCAGCTCCCAATCCCCTGTCAATCTAGATTGCATTTTTAGGTGGAAGTTCAAGGGTGACATTAATAAATCAATTGTTAGAAGTTTTGCAGATTGCTTCTTCTCGTCTTGGATGATGGTGAAGATTGTTTAGTTTACTTGGTTTGCTTATCTCTGGGGCTATGAATTGTGGAGCTATCCTTGCTGTTGACATACCTGGTTTGTTGAAGCATTATATGCCTCTCGGTGTGCAGATTTCTCATGACTGCTTATAAACAGAAATTCTTAGAAGAGGAAGTGATTATCTTGTTAAGAGACTGATTAGTTTTTTCTTCCTGAAAAATACCAAGAATACAACCTGTGAATTTGGTTGGAAATGAGTTTACTCATCACCAATACAAGTCTATCTGATATTCCTTAATGTTGATTCTGGTAGAAACTATACAGTTTTCGAGTGGTTTGCTCAGTTGCAGCTTTATAAATTATGCAAGGGTTTCAGCTTTCAGAATGCATTGTGAGAATTGAGATACATTTGTTTCTGAAATTGTTGCCATTGGTGGAGGGGCACTGTTATCAGGCCATGGCAGTAGTTTTAGAGGGATCTGAGACGTAATAATTACAAGACTTATTAATTATTACATTACCACAAAATATTACAAGAGTTAATAAATATTACATGACCACAAAATATTACAAGACCTATTAATTATTACATGACCACAAAATATTACAAGAGTTAATAAATATTACATGAGCACAAAATATTACAAGACCTATTAATTATTACATGGCCACAAAATATTTACAAGACTTATTAATTATTACATGACCTTAAAATATTAGAAGTTGTAATGATTAATACATAACCACAAAATAGTACATGTCTTCATAATTATTACATGCCCATAAAATATTACAAGACAATAAATATTAGATGACCACTAATTCATCTAATGCTGGAGAGATCCTAGCCTCATCCACTGATGCTTGATGAGATCACGTAGTAGCCGATAGTGCGTGTCTTGGTCATGAAGCCTATGGTGTGCAGCAACAAATGCTTCCCTTGTTGGATTGTTGGCGTACGGAACAGCTAGTTGGCCGATGTCCAAGAAATCAGTATTATGGGCAAGCTCACCCTCATCCTCGACATCCGATCTTTTTTTTGTCCGTTACTTGTAATTGGGTCACAGCTGATTTCAAGCCAGGACTTCACAAGATTGACATCTTCATCTGGGTTGAAATTGTCTAACTTGGTCCTACTGCTGAGCACCTTTGTCCTCTTTCCTTTTCCTTTAGCCGCTGAGCTGTCTGGCTGTTCTATGACATGTACCTCTTCGTCTTCCACACATGCAGGAGGGTTATCAGCCGGCTGCAATACTTGTGGACCACTTGTACAGGGAGGCATCATTGAAGCATTGGGTGCAAACTGCTGCATTCCTTGGGGGAACCAGGATGGAGTTCCTTGGAACCCATACATGTATGGGTTCCAGCCAGCCTGGTACGGAGGAACTGGGCACCAGGAGGAAAGTTGGCACCAGGAAATGATCCCTGTGATGCATCATTGCACTGGTTTGGGTCCATCCTGAAATCACATGCACAAAACATACATCAATGGTAGCAAACGCAATATCAGAAAATAAGATGTTCAAGGACAGTAGCAAAGACAATATCAGAAAATATGATGGCAATCCATTTAGTTTAACAGCACATGAAATGTAATATTATCACTTTCATGGTTTGGCATTAATTGTCTAAGAAACAGAAAACCTCAATTCTTGTCCGCATAAGTCATTTTGTCAACCTATCTACCTCTGCTCAGCTGATCCTTGAGGTGTTGCAAATACCCCTGCACCCTGAGCAAACTGCACGCACCAGGGGTGCTGCACTCCACTAATACTGGAATAAGTTACTACCGCAGCTCAGCATTGCAACTTCACTCAATGTCATGTGTGGAACACAGAACATGTCCAAGGTCAGCTGTCAACAAAATGGAGACTCGCCATTTGTTCTGTCAATCACTCATACTGAAAAGTGACTTCCCACAACAAGAGACACCAGCTAGACTACACTACATGTGGCTTGTATGTGCTATGGAATCAATTTCTTAGTTGCCTGAAAATTGGCATTGCATTTAAACTAGATACGGAGAAGCCATTTATTTATGCTAAGGTTAGCAAATATTATCATGGGAAACATTATGCATGCTTAAACAGATAAAAGCACAGTGCATCCTTCAAGACATGCCTAAACCTTCATCAAAAACCTCTCTAGATAAACCCATACCAGCTACTTAGAATAGCATTGTGTTCCTTGTCAGGAAGTCACTCCATGTAAAGCTCTCAAATAGAGTAAGACCAGCAGTAAACATACATGTACAAAATAAAAGGACCAGACAAACTAGAAATTCTGAACAAAAGCTTGCAGCAGAAAAAAAATCAAAAGATAAGAAGCAGCGATGCATAATTATAGTGATAGGTAGTCATTTCTAGAAGTAGCCAAGAGATGTAATCACCAGGGCAGACGAACGATCCAATTTTCTAATTTGGTACTCCTACCAGCTAACAAGCTGATGAAGTAGAGTAATAAATTTAGCAGCAGATTGAGGTAGAAATCCTCAAGCACATATATGTAATTAAGTTACTAAAACTGAGCCATGATTCCACAAGCAGGAGTGAGTGAAGTGACAAGTCATAATTGAGGGCAGTAGAAACACACTAAATAGGCTGATGATATAAAGGATAGCATGGTTGTTGAGTTGAATTATACCCCAAGGTCACCAATCAGGCACACCAGTCACCAAGGTGACAATCCTAAAATATTCAATAAATTATACGCTCAGTCCTCAGTTACCCAACAGTTTTAACCACAAGTTCTATTTGCCTACCTATTACGACTAATGGTACTAAAATAAAAATATTAGCCACATCCAAAATTGGTACCACCACAAAATGACCAACTGAACCTTAAGGTTCTAGCAGCAATGAGTATTGGCCTGCAAGGATAAGCATCTACTACCAAATAGGCTAACAAACAGCCCTTTAGCATGGACAGCTACAAACACTGGCCATATCAATAGTGCACCTTCAGATATTATTACAGCAAACTCAGTCAACAAAATTTTGTATGGATTCATAGATGAACAATGGTTCTAGTGGCAAGAACACCTGTCTGAGAAACACTAAATCCCCAAACAAAGTTTACATTTAGCATGTATACATCTATCTCATATAGAATGGTCTGTGTTGGACAATTGGGATTCTCAAAATTGATTGAACGCTTCTATGTCAACAGGATCGAACAAAAATCGATGTGCTTATCAAATCATCTAACAAAAGAGCCTGGATCGAACATACCTGAGTTGGGCAGGACGCCAGCCGGAGCGCGCGGTGGAGCTCTCCTCCGATGTGGCCGCTTCAGGTGAACCTCGCCGCCGCCGCTTGCGCCCACGGCTGCCCACGGTCGGCTTCTCCAGGATGGCCTCGCGGCGGCGAATGTCTCATTAAGGCATGTGCTATCAAAGCATACACAGAATTCTACATTCATCTTCGCCGTGTATAACTCTGCCTGAAAAGTAGCCTCGCACATTTTCCAATTATAGGCTACAAATAAATATCTAAACCACTTCAACTGACATGGAGAACATGGGTAATTAATATTTTACTAAGTGATCTAGAGTTTCTACTGCAGTGTGCTATAACAAATCATAATATTCAAAACTTAACACTCATAAAGGTTATTTCTTTTAATAGTAGC
>CM014274.1:35883382-35994472 GCA_004135705.1 Alloteropsis semialata
ACATGGCAACAGATGTCGACATGCCACCTTTCATACTGGAGAACTCCGGGTTTGCCTTCCTGTAAGGAAAAAGT
The DNA here is from genome assembly GCA_004135705.1 of Alloteropsis semialata. NCBI lineage: Eukaryota > Viridiplantae > Streptophyta > Magnoliopsida > Poales > Poaceae > Alloteropsis > Alloteropsis semialata. Next base: position 35,883,457 of record CM014274.1, read on the forward strand.
CTATATAACCCCCTAACCTATAGATGGTGGCTCACTTCACCCCCTAACCTATAAAACTGGATTTCTTACACCCTGAAGTATCGAAAGCCAGTCATCTAACCCCCTGGGGTGGTTTTGCACCCCGGTTTTGCTGACTTGGCATGACACGTTGGACAAGAATGACACCTAGACGTTTTGGGGCCCACTTGTCAGTTCTTCAGAGAGAATCCAGAGCTTAAACGAGGTGATGGGCATCTTGACCATATGCGTAAAAGTCCATGGCTTAAACACAAAATCTCCAGAGCTTAGCATCCATGTCAGATGGAGGTTCGGGCGGTTCAAATCACCGGCGCTCTAGGCAGCGAGAGGCAATGCCGAGGCGGGGAAAGATGGAGAGGAGGATGAGGGGATCACGTGGAGGTGCTCACCGACAGCGGAGAGGTGGAGATGGTCGGACAGCGACGGAGCTCGGGCGGCGGCCGGTCTTCACGTGGGCAAGCTCCTTCGGCGGTCATGCGTCGGCGAGGTCCGGTGGAACGGGCGCGGCTCGGCGTGACGGGGCTCCTGGTGGTGGCCCCTTGCTCCGGCTATTGAGGAAGGAGGCGGATTCGAGTGGGCCAGCGTCCACCGGCGATATTTTACATGTGGCGAACGGCCACAGCGACAGGCTGCGGCCCAACGTCGTGGAGCTCCAGACGGTGCCGACTCTCTCTGGTGGTCGACAAGTGCGGCAAAACGACGATTCGAGGCACGACGACGCTCTGCTTGGCAAGCTCCGGGATGTGGCAGAGGGACACGGAGGGATGCCGCGCTGCTCATGGATGGAGTGAAGCAGGGGATGGGGCAGCGCGGGGGGCAGCTCGGCCAGGGGCATAGATGGTGGAGCGGGAAGCCGAGCGGCCAGGGGTATGGATGGGTGGCGCGGGAAGTTGGGCGGCGGAGGGACAGTGAGGGAGGTAGTGGAGTGGCACGGCTCGTTGGCGCTGAAGAGCCGGCAGCGGAGGGACAGAGGGAAAAGGTAGAAGAAAGACCCGCAAGTGGGCCCGAGCGCCAATGTGTCCAAAGCATGCCAGCTTGTCATGCCAAATCAGCGAAACCAAGGTGCAAAACCACCCCAGGGGGTTAGGTGACCGGTTTTCCATAGTTCAGGGTGCAAGAAATCTGGTTTTATAGGTTAGGGGGTGAAGTGGGCCACCATCTATAGGTTGGGGGGTTATATAGACTTTTTCCCTTCCTGTAACAAAGAGATGACTAGCCGGGTGGTCGTTTCGGATGCAAGTTCCTCTTCTACATTCTTTCCTCCGCTTAACATGTCATCTTTTTTGGTCTTGTATTTTTAGACCTTCGGTTTTGACTCATTGGTTCACTCTTCCACTTTCCTCCCCTTTCTCTATTTGGCGATGGATCACCACATCTATCTCCAGGTCAACAAACAACTTTGATATGATGTGCATGTGTCCTATCTCTGCGCGGGGCAATCACCGCGCATTTTTGTACACAGACGGGGCCTGTGTCTTTTGTCAAGAACATGAGCGTGCGAAAAATCATTATTCCGACCGAAACGATCTGCGAAATGGAAATCAACGTCAAATGCTCGATGCCCCATGCCTGTTTGTATGATGCTCTCCAGCAATAGTAGATGCTGGTGAGTGGTGACGGGCAGATTGTCTACAGTCTTACTCCTGACCATCCCATCTTTGAACTTGAAAAGGGTTCGCCGTTAGAAATCGTCCCCATTTGTTGGATGCCTGTACTAGGCAGTTCACCTAGGATAGTCTATATGGCTGATTTGTTGAAACGCGTATCATGGATCTGAAGACGATGGTCATACAAGACGCAAGGATTGAACAGGTTCGAGCCGTCAATAGTACGTAATACCCTACCGGATCTGTGGGAGTGTGTGGTTTGTATTGGATTGCGAGTTATCCGGGTGGTTTTAAGTTTTGGAGTGGTTTAAGACCGCCTTATATAGTTGTGTCTTGGTTATGAGTTGGTGAGCCAGGCATATGATTATTCGTACTGGGCCGCCCCTGCTGGTTGTGCCATTTTGTTATATACCATTTGCGTACCGACACAAGTAATATATTGACCAACTATTGTATAAATGATCATTCCATCTGATAGAACATGCAAAATAGCTTGCTAAAAAATCATATATTTTGGGATGTCGTTTCTAAAATTCTGTTAGTACAAAAATCATATAGATTCAATTTACGAGCTAAAGTTCCATTTAACAACAAATGGGCCCATGATATTTTTTTTTTGAGAAAGCCATTGTTGTGTGGTTTGATAAAGAGTGGACTAGCCACGGCCCAGGCAGCTGGGCCTGGGATAACTGAACCGAAACTAAACGCTACCACTAGGTTCGTGCCCGTGCGTTGCTACGGGAGGAAAACAAATTGTGAACTCGACAAAATTTGCCACAAAAACACATGTATTGAGAATTTGAGATCACCAAGCAAAGTTGACAGGGCATGCGCACAGATCCACCAACATTTATATAATTCTGTCAATACAAAATAAAATTAATAGTTTTTAGCATAATAAACTTAATAGCTGGATAAACACATTATAAATATTTTGAATAATTCAACACACCAAGACATTATTCAATATTTTGAATAATTCAACCAAACACACCAAGACATTATTCAATATTTGGAATAATTCAACCAAACACACCAGATCTTAGCAACATGAGCCACATTGAGATACACAAGCATGAAGAAATGACTAAAACACATAATTAATGTATGTAGTTCAAACTTTAGAAACAAAACTTGGTAAACATGTTGGTCAAAGGAAACAAAACTTGTAGGCATCAGCTTATAATTCACATTAAGGCAGTGGTACCTATATTTGTCAAATCATTTTCCTATTTGCAGCACAAAACCAAAGCACAAGGTCCTCTTAGACTAATAGTACAGTATAGTCAATCTGAACATTTGCACAATTAAAAAAATATGTATGCACATAAGAACAGAGATGCCACCACAGCACTGGCCAGCAAGGGTATCAGCATTGTTTGGAGAACAAAATAAATATCATATTGCAACAATGCATTTAGCTTGGTTCATGTGTCCAATATATTTACTTGGCTCTGGTGAAGAAACAGACCTCCTATGTACTGACCTGGCCTGTTGTGGTCTTTTAGGTTGAAAATTTCAGTGCATTTTCAAGCTGAAAAGAACAAACAATGAATAAATTTGGAAACCTACAGAATTGTCAAAAGTACAAAACGGACAGATAATCCACTAAAAGCAAAATATGGGATTGGGTCTATTTTTCTATGGAAGATCTAAAGAATTGGAAATTACATAGGTTCTAGAATATGCTTATCGATAAAAGGGAAGAAAAAATATAAAAAAATGAATTGCATCGATGATCTCTGAACTGACCTTCAAATCTCTGTTGAAGCATAACCTGAGTTCTTGGAGGCCTTCTTGGAACCTATTCATGGTGAGACGCCAAAGCATGTTTCATGGGATCACTGATATCTCTCTGCATATTTCTAACATGTGTTTATTTTATACCTTTGACACTCGACAACATTTCCTGCAATAACAATCAAGTTTAATGTTAGATTTGTATCTATGAGCCACCAACCACCAACTTACTCACACTCGGTGGATCCTTTGGATGCTGATGACTGGCTGAAGGTCATCAGTAAGAAGCTCGATATAACTCAGTGCAATGACCGTGAAAAGGTCTTGTACGCTGCAGGACGACTTGAAGGATCTGCATCTGACTGGTGGGATGCTTACGTCGCCGCACATGTTGATTGAAGCGCAGCGACCGTTTTGGACGATTTTCGCGTTCACGCGATCGTCTCTGCGTAACCTTTAGTTCTAGGTGTTTGTTTTGTGCTTTCGGTACTGTTTGTTGTACTGTTTTATTTATTTTGTTGTATGCTTGTGTGTGATCGTGTAGACGTCCCGTTCGAGGAAGGCCAGGAGCAGCAGATCGAAGAAGAACAGCAGTTTGTAGAGGAAGGCAAGTGGCCTCCTTCTTCATATTCTTCAACCCAGTAACAGCATTTTAATCACATTTACTTTTATGTATTGCATTAATTTGATGGGATGCCTATTCATAGGATATACCTAGTTTTTATTCCCTCAACCTTGATACACCGGGTTTAATCATCCTTGATGGGTAGAAATGCTTAGTTGCTTAATCTTGGGATGGTAATACCAAACTTTTGAATATGATAACATGGTTTTATTTGTTGCTATACTTGGTTAATTACAAGATTATCTTGATTAAATGGAACATGGAGAACCACCCAAGAAAACAGTGCAACCACAGTGTTATATGGCTCTAACCTTAGCTGATTAATTAGACTTGGGGTTGACTAGTGGCCTTACCGAAAGGGCAAGGAGGGGGACGGTGAAGGGGTCATAGCCCGGTCCTCTTGGAGGAGTAGCCTTTGCTAAGGTACGGCCTCATTAGGGAGGGTTATGGACCTCACCGCGGCCGAAACTCTAGCGGGCTGCTAGTTTAGCTTTGAGTCTTTGTAAAGGCTTTGTAGTGAACCCCTAGCCACTCACCTCGGAAGTGTTTAAGGGCCTTGCAAACCCGGGCGACATGGGGAACACGAGCTGTGGTAAAGTGTACAACCTCTGCAGAGTGTCAAACTGATATATCAGCCGTGCTCACGGTTAAGAGCGGCTTGGACCCTCACATGATAATTGAACCTAAATATGATATTAAATTGTGGTTCCTTGGTTTTTGGATAATTTGTGGGTTCTCTCTTGCTTAATTGGGTTGGTATAAACTTATACCTAGTAAATAGGTGCTCGCTAATAAAATATGACCAACTAAAAATGCTAACCGCTGTAAGCCTTTAAACCTCTCTTGATGGCCTTGCATTTTTTTCCCCCGCTTGCTGAGTACCAACCATAAGTGTACTCACCCTTGCTAAAACTGCTGTTCAGAAAAAAATGAGGACGTGGAGTACTTCAGTGACTTCGAAGAGTTCTGAGGCTTTGCGTCAACCAGTCAAGCCTGTGGAGAAGTCGTGAAGCTTCTTTCGTTTTAGGTTGTCGGTGAAACGATTAAGACCTTCGTGTCTGTTATCGCTGAGTGTAATAAAAGTTATGTACTCTCTTTTGTTCGTTTTGAACACTGTCTTATGATATTTTCACTGATGACGTCAACATATGTGTGAGAACGGATCCTGGCACACATATGCTATGCATTCGGTTTTGTCCTCAAAATCGGGTGTGACAGTATCCTACATGAGAATGATATTTTGCAGTTATTTCTATTAAATATGCATAATATAATTTCCGAGCAGACTGCAACCAACTTCTTGCAATCTCAAAAATCATAAAAAATCACCACACTGAAATCGTTGGCACTTTGAGTTACACCATTATCCACTCTACAAAATAATTTCTGAGCTGTGCCAAAATCCAGCTCTTCAAATTTCTAAAGCACCAGTTGTGAAAATCTCATCAGCCTGCACCACACCAGTAAATATGAATCCTGGTCATTATATAGAAATATAGAAATACATGACGTGTGGGTGTGTTTCTTGGCGCTTCAGAAGATCCATAACTATCAAAACAAAAAAAAAAAGCTTGCTGTGTGAGAGAATATTGTGAATTTGGTAGAGCACGTTGCAGGCAAAGAAGAGCGCTTCAGAAGATCCATAACTATCAAAACAAAAAAAAAGCTTGAATATGGAAATGAATCATTATTCTGGTTATTTCTTGTGGCCTTGCTGAGTATGAACTATAAGTGTACTCATCCTTGCTTACTGATGCTCAGAAGGTGATGAAGTTGTTGAAGATGTTGCTAGGCGTACGCAACCCCCAGTCGATTGCCTGTGAAGTGTTGGAGCCTTTGTTTCCAGGATAAGCTGTGCTCTGATAGATTGTAAGTCTTTTGTATTGTTTTACGTGATACTGCTTGTTGACGCGGAAAATCGGCGGTCGTATCCTCCGCGTGCAGCACACGAAGACCGGGGAGATTTGCTTTGCTCCAGTGCCAGTCCACACTCCAGTTCAGGTTCGCAGCGTGCCAGTCAATTTGACCTGAAATTGACAAGGGAATAAAACAGTTAAATTGCTCTTTGATTGTGCCGGCTCTATTTCAGACGATGGAGTAATGTCGAATTTTAGCCAAGACCCAATCAGACACGTGTCGGCCGATACCAATCGGACCTCAAAATCGGACTTCATTGATGACGTCAATCGGACCCGCCGCCCAACTTCCCGCGCCACCCATCCATACCCCTGGCCGCTCGGCTTCCCGCTCCACCATCTATGCCCCTGGCCGAGCTGCCCCCCGCGCTGCCCCATCCCCTGCTTCACTCCATCCATGAGCAGCGCGGCATCCCTCCGTGTCCCTCTGCCACATCCCGGAGCTTGCCAAGCAGAGCGTCGTCGTGCCTCGAATCGTCGTTTTGCCGCACTTGTCGACCACCAGAGAGAGTCGGCACCGTCTGGAGCTCCACGACGTTGGGCCGCAGCCTGTCGCTGTGGCCGTTCGCCACATGTAAAATATCGCCGGTGGACGCTGGCCCACTCGAATCCGCCTCCTTCCTCAATAGCCGGAGCAAGGGGCCACCACCAGGAGCCCCGTCACGCCGAGCCGCGCCCGTTCCACCGGACCTCGCCGACGCATGACCGCCGAAGGAGCTTGCCCACGTGAAGACCGGCCGCCGCCCGAGCTCCGTCGCTGTCCGACCATCTCCACCTCTCCGCTGTCGGTGAGCACGTCCACGTGATCCCCTCATCCTCCTCTCCGTTTTCCCCGCCTCGGCATTGCCTCTCGCTGCCTAGAGCGCCGGTGATTTGAACCGCCCGAACCTCCATCTGACATGGATGCTAAGCTCTGGAGATTTTGTGTTTAAGCCATGGACTTTTACGCATATGGTCAAGATGCCCATCACCTTGTTTAAGCTCTGGATCCTCTCTGAAGAAGTGACAAGTGGGCCCCAAAACGTCTAGGTGTCATTCTTGTACAACGTATCATGCCAAGTCAGCAAAACCGGGGCTGCAAAACCACCCCAGGGGGTTAGATGACTGGCTTTCGATACTTCAGGGTGTAAGAAATCCAGTTTTATAGGTTAGGGGGTGAAGTGAGCCACCATCTATAGGTTAGGGGGTTATATAGACTTTTTCCTTACAGGAAGGCAAACCCGGAGTTCTCCAGTATGAAAGGTGGCATGTCGACATCTGTTGCCATGTCATCTCTTTGTTGCAGGAAGGCAAACCTAGAGTTAGGGATGGCAACGGGTTTAAACCCTCTATGCCCATCAAAATAAAACCCACCCATTAAAAAACCCATGACCCGTCACGGGTTTGGTTTTGCCCAAACCTGTGCCCGAGAAGGAAAATCAGCAACAACAATATAGTCATGTATATATACTTCTGCACATGTATGCTTGTATCGTTCATGAAAACCAATATAAACTCATAGCTAGATAATAGTTCACCAACCATAATACTACACAACACATAAGTTCATAAATTAGTGACACAAATGCACAATCAAGATCTTAAACTCATTATGAGCAGCATCATGTAGTCATGTACTAACTTACATATTACATCAGTTGACCAACAAGCAATAGCAATATATGGGGTATTGTGAACAAATATTTGCTACATTTGCTAAGATTGACAGGGTTAAAAAACCCATGGGTTTGCGGGTCTAGGTAATCCCAGACTCATGCCCATAAACCCGATGGGTCTAGGTTTTCGCCCGTCAGCAAACCCATGGGTAAGAATTTTGACCCACACTCGTGTCCTAATAGAGAAAAACCCATCGAGTTTTGGGTTTTGGGTACCCATTGCCATCTCTACTCGGAGTCCTCCAGTATGAAAGGTGGCATGTCATCATCTGTTGCCTCGTCATCTCTTTGTTGCAGGAAGGCAAGCCCGGAGTCCTCCAGTACGAAAGGTGGCATGTCAACATCTGTTGCCTTGATTCCTGTAATCTTGAAACACATCCGTAAATGGGATGCTGCAATTAGGAGTAAAATGTCAGATAACAGCCTTCCACTAAGTGTAGTCAAGTAGATATTGGAGCGAGTGGAATATTAAGGAAAACAACCTTGAATCGTCATCCAACACGAAAGAACTAGGGCTCCCTGCTGCAGTATAGATATCTTTAGCCATCGCTTCATTCATCCTTGAGATGACCTACAGTCATTATTGCTTCATCATCAGAAACTGAATATGGCAATATCATCAAACAATACACACAGGAAACTTGAGCAAAGTGAAAATTAAATATAATTGAACAAGCTTACCTCTGATGAAACAGAGTGGGTGCCATACATATCGTCCCAATACGTTGTACTGATTCGATATAGCTGCCGTGTGCTTAAGGACTGAAGTTGACAAAATGGCTTCAAGTCATAACCAAGAAATGCTGCTGAACAGCAGGAATTAACTAAGTTTACCTATCACTTACAGAGCACAAATCTAAAATTTATTCCAACGTTTTCTTTGGCTTTTCACGAGAAACCTATAATATAAAGAAACATCCAAACTGCATTCAATACATACAAGGAATCCAACAGCCTGCCTAATATATGTCAGTTCTTCCCAGGAATAACCTGCATACTGTTTGTGCCACATGACGTTAGCATACATTTTAAATATTGGCCAAAAATAAAAGAAAAGAGTTTTTTTACCTCTCCAGTTGCATAAATGCACCACTTCTTAAATTCTTCCAACCCAACTTTCACATATTCTCCATTGCTAAACGAACAGCATTCGTTTCGAAGAAGCACACTACAATACAAGGAGTTCCATAAAACCCAAATGGAAATAGAACCCAGTGTTACCACAGGTCGAGCAAATATTGAAATCGTACCTATTAAACAACTCAGCATTAATACATGAAAATATTTGAGTGAACAGTTTTCTGATGAAATATGAAGGGACCTGTCAATATCAATGTAAGTCGGGTTAATGCATATTCTTACTTTAAAAAGTAGAATGTGAGATTTCTTTTTAGGTAACATACACAATTGTCTATCAAAACATTCAGATAATCTGTCAATATTTTCACGATGCTATGCCAATGGGCTATCAGAGTTCGATAAGCTAAGGCATTGGCTTGATAATGTGCCCCTCTAGTTAGGCTTGCATGGGAGGTCCTTGGTGCCTGCAAAAATTAAGGATCAAGAGGAAAAAACCCATGAGGTTTACTCCTCAAATAACAGATAGTATAGCAACAGAGATTGATACCTGGATGCAAAGGCCAAGCAAAGGAGATATCTCCTTCTTCAAGTTGTCTCTTATCATTCCATAGATCTTCTCAAGGAAAGCTGTAAGCTGCTGCTTGAAAAGAAGGGTAGGATAATTGGCTTCAACTTGATGAATATCACCATGCCCAGCGCTTTGTGATGAGGCTCGCATCCCCTTTGTATTTCGGAAACAGTGAATTCAGCATGTTTCTGACTACAAAACTAGAATGCAAGTAAAAAAATACCAGGGTGAAGAAAAATGGTTTTTACCAACCCTCCCAAAAGATACAGTAGATGACCTGTGCCTTTGAGGAGCGAGTCCAGCTGCTCCAGTTGTTCCCAGGGTTTTTTGCAGCAGCAGCAGCAGTAGTCTGGATGAATTTTACATCCAATATGCCAACTTGTTATTGTCCTGGGACTTTGGAAAGACAGAATTTGGCCTTAGGTATATAGAAAAATACCACAAAATATCACCTAAAAATATAATAATGTTGTAGAACCTTAGGTCGTCTCTGTGTTCTTGCAGTATTCAGATTTTTTTACATGTATTGTAGCTATGATTGCATTGTCTCTATCTCGCCAGTTGTATCGCAGAGGCATAATATAAGTTCATAGACAGAATATATTAGGCAAGTCAAACAATACCGGCTGCAATAGCAGAACAAACAAGCACAATTCGTTACCTCAATAGCAGAACCAATTGTTTGAATAATACTGTTAAAAATACCAGCTCTTTCAACTTCAAATGATCTCCAGTGTATGAGACACCTGTAGATAAGGCATGCTGCAGCAGGATTGCCATTGGGAAACCCCAGATCTTGTGATATATACATGATTAAGAGATCTTGGTTTTCCTGGTGGACACAAATATGATGAAATGAAGATCAGGATCAAACCAAAGCAACCACAAAATTTTAGGAAATGAAGGTAGCACCGTTATTCACTTGCCAATGATGATTCTACCTCTCCATTCAGAGCGTTCCCACTCTTCGGAGTTTAGATTATTGCAATTGTGTATGTTACCTAAATACACAATTCAGTTATTGCAAACACACGTGTGTAAACCTAAAAGATAAAATTGATACCATAACACTTAAGGTCATCTTTTGGGGGAAAAAAACACTGGACGAGCATGACAAAATACCACTGAAAAATTCAAAACGTTATGGAAATCAGCACTCTGTCTATGAATGCTCCGTATTAATAGCATTTTTTTTATCTTATTTTCTCGTGCATAAATGCAAATGACATAATTGCCATGTGGTTCTAATCAGTTCAGTGGCGCTTGGCGTGGTCTTACACCAGCACAGCACCGATTGCCCCAGCTCCAGGGGCCATGCAGCCGCCCGCCCCTCTGCACCACATGCCAGTGCTCGTGTGGATCGCACTGGCGAGTAGAGATGAAAATGGATTGGATACAAACTGATATGTACGAATACAAATATTTATTTTTCTTGAATCGATTCAGATATAGATAGTGTAAAATGTGTCGGATATTATTGAATGTATATTGATATAAGTTTTATATCTATATTCAATATCTGACTTTGCTGCATCTCAGTAGAACCCTTCTTTTCTTGCTGAAAAATTAACGAATTTTCCTCCACCAACTCAAAGAAAAAAAAAGGGAAATCGTATTGCGCACAAGCTATAACTAAAAAAGTTGTGGGAGCATTCTATAAATGCCATCGTTGAACTTACATGTGTTGTGGGTGAAGTATAACTGATTTCAGTGAAACCATATTTATCTTCGGTTTCATGAAGGGTCTCAATTATACGCTGTATGTCTGGTCGCTTTGTTGGGTCAATATTGATGCACGCTGTGCCTATCTCGGTGCATACTCTTACCTGCTCCAACCTAGCATCACCCTGTGGCGTCGTGAGCCAACTTTCAAGTACCTACAGAATCGTAATAATGAGTTTAGGTGTGACATCCCGAGCAAAAAATATTTTTTTTTAAAAATGATTAATTTACTTAGTAAGACGTGTTTAAAAATTCAAGCAACAGTAGTAAAAATCACTAATGCAGAAACCCTCACCAGTGCTGGTGAATTAGATATCCATGATGCCTGGTGGTGATATGTCCCACAAGCATTATCCACCAACAGGACAGACTACCAATGTTGGCTTGTATCCATACGACTCTCGTTACAAACTGACACCTAAACTGACACATAACTTTTTCATATGTATTCGGATAGATACAGACTTTTTATGAAAGTTGTCTGTTCTATAATCTTAATTTTGGCCTATCGGATTAATTTCATTGCTTGATATCTAACTTGATTCCAAAATAATAACTTAATATAGCCTACAGCCCTACATCTGTTTCTAAAACCCATCTACTCTAATCCTAACCACCCATGATAACCCACATTTGTCTCTTAGTCTCTCCTCTCTTCCCCTCAACCAGTGGTGCATCTAGAATTCAAAATGAGGGGAGACTCGTCTTACTCTTCATCTTCCTCTCTTCTCTCTTTCTCCCACATCCTTTTCTTCTTCTTCACCTATGGCTAAAAATTCAAGGGGGCTCCATGGACTGGTTCCGCCCTCAACTGATGCCATCCCCACCTCCTTTCTAGTCCATTCATTTTCTCCTGTCTGTTTTCACTCTGCTCCTTCCTCTCGTTGATGCCATCTCTTTACCATTTCCCCAGCAAACACCAGAACCACGAAGCAGCTGCTCAATTAATCCCCTCCAGATCCACCATCAGCACCTCCATCTCCCTCTGATTCTCCTCCATTGATAAAGCAATCCACGATATTTATTATTGTACTCAATATATATGGATATGTTCTGAAACATGTATTTGTACGTTATAGGACTATAACAGCTAGGTTCCCTAAAAAAAAGACTATCACAGGTTCAGAGAATCAGATTCTCATTTGAGAATTCAGGTCTATTTTATTTATTAGGGTCCATACATCTAATAGAAAATTAATCTGTGTAACATACCTCTGAGGTACAAAGTTCTTTGCAAATTCTCAGAAAGAAATAAAATATATTCGATGGGATACATTTCCAAATTCTTCCAGCATATGGGGAAGACACTTAGATTTTCTATACATGTAAATAACAGTTTGTGTGTTGATCTTGATTTACCTTTTTCATTTTTCATGTATTTTTTGGAACACTCATTTTTGTTTTCAAATCACAACTTTTGGTCTAGTTCTTTGCGGTCTTATAGTGATTGAATTGCTAATTATCCTTGTTTCTATTGCCTTCTATCTCATCGTATCACATTTTGTTATACGATTTCACTTCGACAAAAGGAAAGAGCACACCCAAGTTGAATAGCTTTACTCCGTTATTCCGATCATGATTTTCCTACCCTCAGGGAGAAAAAATGTCCTTCCCCCTTTTGAAGGCTGTGGGTGAGGAGGGATTCGAGGACATCGTGGTCTGTACCCACGTGGTCTAATCCTCCGAGCTACAGGCCCACCCCGAGTTGAACAGGAAGTGGTGTTTCCAGTGGCCAACGGGTAAGTACAGCTTAAGAACTTGGCCTTTGGAGGAGAACAAAACTGGAAACGGCTCCCTAGCATAGCGTGTGCATGAATGTGTCAGTGTATAGATTGTTCTTACTTTTTCAACTGCAGTATACCACTTCCGTCCTCTCAAGATCTCGAATATTATGATACCAAGGCTATATATGTCTGACTTGAACGTGATTGGGTCTGTATGGCATTCTGGTGCGATGTATCCCCCGCACAAAGAATTTATGTAAGCAATGTAAGGTAAAAGCAAATGCATTGCAATCAAAAAATTATTATACTTTCAAGATGGCAAGCTAGCTTACATTGTTCCATACAGTTTTGAAGTTATAATCCGGCTTCGATTTTCAGCAAGCCCCCTTGAGAGACCGAAATCAGATATTTTTGGCTCCATATTATCATTCAATAGTATATTTGCAGGTTTGAGATCTAAATGAAGAATACAATTCATGTGAAGATAATGTAAGCCCTCACAAATTCCCTTCAATATTTGATAGCGTGTTTTCCATTCAAGTCCCTTATTTGCTTCTGCAAGGGGGCATGATTATTACGACATATAGTTGTCCTTACTGTTTCAACGATACTTGATCCATTAATAAAGAATGAAAGCGGAGGAATATAACTGGTATTAGTAAATAGGGCCATAGGTAATTTGTAAATTTCAGGGAGTTAGCAACAGACATTCAATTCCATGAAAAAACTAACAGATATTCCAAAAAAGTGAAATAAACATACCAGTGATATGCTGATCAAGACTCCCTTTCGGCATAAACTCAAAGCAGAGCAACTTTTGCTGCTTATCCGCCAAGACATTCTTGCCCCCATTGTTGAAGAATTGTTGTTCCGTGTTAGAGCAGAATCCTAGGAATCGTACTATGTTTTTATGCTTCAACTTCATCAGACTGTGAACCTCCCTGAGGAATGTCTCATTATCTATCTCAGTTATTTGGAACATCAGCTTTTGCACGGCCACTACTGTCCCATTCTTAAGCGATCCCTGCAGTTAAAACATTGCCTGTTACCTGTCAGCATGAATATGAGCTTTTAGATCAACTGTGATCAAGAGTGAGGACAGTTGAGAGTTACCCATACCTTGTAAACAGCTGCATACCCACCCTCTCCAATTATCTGATCTTCAGAGAAATTATTCGTGATATCTTGTAGAAGTGATAGTGGCAGGTTTGTTGACTCCGCATTTGGATCATCTAGGATGCGTTCTAATATATTGGCCTTACTGGTTTCGTGGGCCATTTATAATCGCATATAATTGTACCTTCAATCAGACAAGAACCATAGCTAACTATGCGGTCGATGAATGTTTTCAAGAAAGATAGTTACAGAACTATGATCACAAACGCTGAAAAGAATTAGCAGAGCTAACATAATCTTTTGAAGATTAGGGCAACCTGTCTAACCATATTAAGCCACAAGAACAGTGAATTGGATTTAACAACTTTGACATCCATGTGAGCACAGAGTGTTGTGATTGTTTTGCTGGTGCAGATGGCAAGTTTGACGTGTATTACACTACAATTGGTAGGGTGGAAGGTAGGAGAAGGATCAAATTTCAAAACTCACATGGGAAAAAACACTCAACAACAAGGATCCTGTTTCATCAGCTTCAGTGCACTATCTGAAAAATTGATGCATGTACAACGGCAATTGGCAAGGCTCTGCAACTAAAAAGCTAGTACATCCGTTCTTTTAGCAGCATTAAGTCAAAATATATATGCATATTAGTGTATAGAATTTATATGAACCGATTCATATATTTTAAGAATCTTTTATTATGCCATTGATTTGAGGTAACATGATAATATTGTAAGAGAAACTGATGGTCATATAGTTCCAAATATTTTCTTAAGCTTATTAATATGCATTCAAAGAGTACACAATAGTGGGTTACTCCAAGGCTTATAGAAAAGAATTAAACGAGTCGAGCATGTCCATCCTGAGCTCCAGGCTGGGCTGTTCCACTAGCGCCGGCCTCAGTCGTAGTCTATCTGAATTCTGAAGGGGAAGCAAGGCGTTTCCGAGTGGCGGCATGTGGAGGAGAAAAATTAAGCATGCACACAAGCGCTTCTTGAACGGTGGTAAGAGGTTAAAGGCACTACCAAATACTATAAACACAACCAGACGTGAATGACAAAAAACAACTGTGAAGTACAAATAGGGAAAAAGAAGAACAGCATGTGACGTGCTGTTTAATTTCCTTTTGAATCAATTCAACAACATGGTCGAGATCGCTCAAACATGGTCAGCACAGCTGCTGAGGTTTGTCAGAAATCAAAACTGTTGCGTCAATATGGGACTCCGCGAGAAAATTTGAGACAGATCAATGATCCATCTGATACTGAAAGCATATCCATCAGTAGAGGTTCCCAAAAACAGAACGAATGCATCGGGGAAGCAAGCTGCAAGCGTTAGCAGAAATGGATCGACCACTTACTTGGAAGACGGAGGCCTTCAGCGATGCTGCATGCTGCCGCCTTCCGGAGAAGGCCCGGCTCGCCGACTCCGTTGAAGCAGGGAGCAGTTGAAGGGGCCGGGGCTCAGCCCTGCTCAGCAGATTGGTCCTCGATCGCGACTGCTTGAGAGATGGTGAGGCGCAGATCTCACCCCATGAAACCGGATTCAGTCACACGGTGAAACTCTGATTTGAATGAAGGGCATTTCAGATTTGACAAATACTTATAAAATGAAACGATTCCACGCGTGATGCTCGAGTTCACATGATGGCTATTCTTTTTTCTTTTTTTTTCTTTTTTTTTTTGAGGGATCACATGATGGCTATTAGTATATGCGCCCAGAAACGACTTGGACTTGGACACTTTAAGTATATTTGGCACAATTTCACTTCAGAAAATTCAGCTCCATTCCACCGACTCCATGTTTTCTCAGCTCTATTCCGCCAATTCCGAAAAAAACATGGAGCCGCTACTTTGGGAGGAAGTCTGTTTTGCTCCTTCTTTGTTTTTGTTTTTGTCGCTGCTACAGTAGCTTTGTCATTGATACAGTAGCTTTGTTGCTGCTACAGTAATTTACCCGGATGTGCTGCATCAGCAGTCTTTTTTCCCGCTGCTACAGTAGTTCCTGATGTGCTACCGTAGCATCGTTTTTCAGATGGCTACGGTAAAATCGTTTTTCAAATGGCTACAGTAAGAAAATAACAGCGAAAATTTCCTAGCTCGCGTCAAGCAGAAGTGCAGCAGCATTTTCACGTGTAGGAACAGTACGGCCTGCATGTAGTGACGGTACCTCTACGATTGTTCCGAGTGAAAAAAGAAAAGAAAATGAAGTCAAATATCCCTCCTGTTAATCATTTAAAAAATAAATTTTATCCACTAGTCCCAAGCTAGAGAAACTGTGGTGGCCAGATTATCACGAAATACATCCATAATCGACGCGTTGTTTGTTGAGGTTGTTCCATCGGACGTCGATGATGAAACAACATATTTGTTGTATCTTTCTGATATTGTTGGAGTGACCGCCTAGTGTCATCTTCAAGCATAACTTGGAATTTCATTGAGTGGTTAAAAGGATTTGGCAAATTGCTTAGCATGTTACATGCCGGAGATCTATGCACGCTGTAGGCATGTTCCACAAAATTCTGTACGGCTAACACATAAGTAGTTCTCTGGTTACTAGTCCTAAGTACGTGTGTCTGCCATCGTTACGACTGTCTCAGGTACTCCGTACTACCGTATTAGCAATATACTATACGGTCCTTTCCAGTGATGTTCTTGAGACATGGGGCAAGCTCGAAGCAAACTTCCTGTCCCTACCTCGTGCTCAACGCGGCCGTGTGCATCGACGAACGGCAGACACACGCTAAACCCCACGCCGCATCTTTTATATTTGAATATATAGTTGCGTGTTTTGTTGCATCTTTTTATATGTTCAAATATATATAGTTGCGTGTTTGTTGCGTCGCTGGACCAATTCTCTTAATTGTTTCTGAATGGACTACAATACACTCAAATCTTTGTTATTATAACAACGGTCTCTGTCTTTATACAGTTCGTCAGTGATGGTGCTGCCCTTGCTCCCATCTTGCACCATCTACTCACATCATCTCGCGTTCGTTATCTAAATCTACTCCCTCCGTCCAAAAAGAATGTAAACTCTTACTTCTCGACAAGTCAAATGATTTTAAATTTGATCAAGTTTATATAAAAATTACTAACATTTATACTTTTAAATAGATTTAGTATCAAAATACATTTTTATGATTAATCTAATGATAATTATTTTGTATCATAAATATTAATATTATTTTGCATAAGTCTAGTCAAACTTGAAATCGTTTGACTCCTTAGGATGCGTGCGTTCTTTTTCCAACGGAGGGAGTACTTGTCTGGTGTGGCTTTTTATATATATAGACAGATCGAGAAATGTCACGTCCTTGCTACCTTTACACGGCGCCGCCATGTCTTCCTCCTCCGTGCAAACCGTTCCCCAGCAAGAAGGCGATGCTCAGGCGGAATCCAACCAGCAGCTCTACCAGCATTTCGCCGACGTAGCCTGTTCGGTTGGCTGGTGGCTGGTGCTGATTCTTGTGAGAGAAAAGTACTGCTGGCTGGTCGGTGGCTGGTGCTGATTTGTTGTGAGAGAAAAGTACTGCTAGCTGGTGGCTGATAAGCCAAACGAAGAGGCTGAGATCTCCTCCCTGCCGAGCTTCAACGGCCTGTCCTGCCGCTCTACCTCCACAGCCAAGGCTGGCACGCCAGCCAGCCGTCCATGGTGGGCGCCATGGTCGCCGGCGCGTGCTTCGCTGCGCGGCCCACGGACGTCGTCCTCGCCACCCTGCCCAAGTCCGGCACCACGTGGACCAAGGCGCTCCTCTACGCCACCGCGCGCCGCGGGGAGCTCCCACCGGACGCCGCGGACCACCCTTTCCACTCCCTCGGCCCCCACGAGTGCGTCCAGACCTTGGAGTACCAGGTCTACGCGCACGGCAGGGTCCCGGACCTCGGCGACCTCCCGGACCCGAGGCTCTTCGCCACGCACGTCCCATTCGCGGCGCTGCCGGCGTCCGTCGCCGCGGCGCCGGGATGCAAGGTCGTGTACGTGTGCCGCGACCCAAGGACACCCTGGTCTCGCTGGTGCATTTCATAAACAAGCTCAGTGCCAAGCGCGGGGCGGAGCCTCTCTCGGCGGAGGCCGCCGCCGAGATGTTCTGCGCCGGCGTGTCGCCGTTCGGCCCGTACTGGGAGCACGTGCTCGGGTACTGGCGCGGCCCGAGAAGGTGCTCTTCCTCCGGTACGAGGAGATGCAGAGGGACCCCGCGGCGCACGTCCGGCGCCTGGCGGAGTTCGCGGGCGTCCCGTTCGGCGACGGCGAGGACGGCGCGGCGGACGCCGTCGTCGGGCTGTGCGCGTTCGAGCGCATGACCGGGCTGGAGGCGACCAAGAGCGGCAAGACGGAGCTGGTGATCGGCGCGGTGGAGAACAGCTCCTTCTTCCGCCGCGGCGTGGTGGGGGACTGGGCGAACCACCTGTCGCCGGAGACGGCGCGGCGCATCGACGACATCACCCGCTCCAAGTTCGAGGGCACCAATCTCATCGTCTAGCGTCTCGAGAATGTTCACGGGGTGTTTAGTTCATGGTACTTTGCAAAATGGGGGTGCATTGGGACGTGTGCACAGAGAGAAAAAAAATACAATAACGTGCATTATATAAAATTTTGGAGCATGAGGATCAACTAAACACCCCTCAGTTGTTCATCAATCATCACGGTATCAGCCCTAAGTACCGCGCTGTCCTGTCTCTCTGGCTCCGACCCTACCCCCACCTCTGGCCCCGGGGCCCCACTTTACAGACTGCATGTGTAGTAGTCTGCACGTTGCTTCTTAGGCCCTATTTGATTTAATCTCGCAGCAATCATCAGATACATAATCATAGTTCACCGTAAAACGGAAGAAGATGCCTTCCAGCTGTCGCAGACGATGTGAGGCCTACCTCTCCGTCCACTGCAGTTGCATCAATTTTGAATTGATTAAGAGGGTGTTTGGTTCCATGGGGCTTATAATAAGCCTCACCCATAAGCCTTAAATAAGCCTCATGGCAACCAAACACCTAGGCTTATTTAGGGTGCTTATTATAAGCCTTTCCATAAGCCCATAAGCCCCTTCAAGAGATGCTTATGAGGCTTATTTTCTGTGGGTCCCACCAAAAAGGAGTAAAAGAGGGGTAAAAATGTCATTAGATACTAAAAAGGCTTATTATAAGCCCCTACAACCAAACACCTCATGGGCTTATTTATAAGCCTCTTCATATGAGAAGCTTATGGAAGGCTTATGGACTTATTATAAGCCTCATGGAACCAAACACCCTCTAAATTGAAAAAAATAATACATTGTGTTCTCCATTATTTTATTTTACTTTTTTTATAGGGCATTATGTTCTCCATTGAGGCAGCAGTAATTGGCCAGCCAGGCCAAACCTTTTCCAGCTCGTCCTACTGTTATTTTTCCTCTAGCCCCAACGAACTTCTGCTGCGCTTTAATTCGCTCCCTGTATTTTTTTTCCAATAATATACACAGAATCCGCCGCTCTTGACCTGCGGATTTCAGCGTCGGTAACATTATACTAAATTAAATTTTTCGTTGATGGAAAAGGCCGTCAGATATTTCGTTTCTGAATTTTTTTTAACATCTCTAGTGTCATTGTCGGATTGTCCCATCTACTAATATTTTGAAGGTGGCATGTCATTGTTAGGCCGAAAATCAAAAGGGAGGAGAAGGAAAAGGCAGGGCGAGGGAGGGGAAAGTACCAGGCCAGCTAGGAAGCAAGGAGGCAGAGATGCCAACCGCAACATGCTGTGATCTCTGCTCATGAACAGATCGGTAACAAGCTTGATCATGCTTCGCCTACCGAATTCTACCTTGTTTCTCCGCTAATCCGCCGATCCCCAAGGTTTGCCTGCAGTGGGCACAGCAGAAGCGCCCCATCGAGGTCAAGGCCGCCTATGGATGGAGATCAGAGGAGACAAGCCGCCGCCGTGGTCACCGCCACGAGGGCGGCGCGCGCGCAGGACAGCCCGGCGCGGCGCCTGATCGCCTGGCTGCAGCTCCTCTTCAGTGAGTGTCACCCCGTTTCTCGCGCCGATTTGATCCCATCAGTGAAATCAGACGAGCTCGATCGTGATCCAGTCCACCGGCGGTTCGGATTCTGCAGGGGCGTTCGTTCATAGGTACGGCAAGCTCGCCAGCTGGGACGCCGCGGGGCGCCCCGTGTTCGTCGTCCTCGCGGCGTTCTTCCTCCAGAGGTGCCTGCGCCACCGGTACCTGTCATGGAAGGAGTCGTCGCGGGAGAGGCTGCGGGCCGCCGCGGTCACCGTGCAGGCGGCCGTCAGGGCGATGTCGGCCCGCCGCGAGCTCTCGCTCCGGAAGCAGGCCAGAGCAGCCACGCGCATCCAGGCGCAATGGCGTGCGCACAGGGCAGTGTGGAGCTACCTGATGACGAAGAGAGCGGCCCTGATCTGCCAGCGTGCTTGGAGGCAGAGCATTGCGAGCAAGGAGCTCAGGAAGCTCAGACTGGTCCAGACCTCATCTTCTATTGCTCATGGTGCCTGCCATTTTTGTGTTCTGTAATCTTTACATGATAGATGCGCAATGTGCAGGAAGATCTTGAGAGGGAGATGCTGGATGAGATGTGCAGGCTGCGTGAGATGGTGGACGTGCTCCAGCAGGCCGTCAACGACGCGGAGACGAGGGCCATCAACGAGAGGGAGGCGGCGAAGAAGGCCATTGCGGAATCGGAAGCGGCCTCGGTGATCAAGGAGACCGTGGTGATGGTTGAGGACACCGAGAAGGTTAACTCGTTGACCGCCGAAGTTGACCGCCTGAAGGTCTCTCATTGACACCAGTTCAGTTCAGAGATTGCGCAATGTGGAATGGTTTCATGTGAAATCTGATCTCTGAACATTCAGCATCAACTGGTTGTCGCTTTGCGGCTTGCAGGATCTGCTGGGAGCTGAAATGACGGAAACGTTTGCCGCGAAGAAGGCGCTTGCTGAAGCTGAATTGAGGAATGAGAAGCTGGCCAGGCTGCTTGGAGTTGAGGAGGTTAAGAACAAACGGCTGCAGGACTCTCTGAAAAGGTTGTCTACTTGTCTTATAGATTTGCAGTCAGATGAAAATTACCCTGCTGTGCATTGCATGCTTCCTGTGAGTTCATGATATAAAAGTCGAGTGTTTTTCATGGTTATCGCACAGGATGGAGGAGAAGGTTTCTAATCTAGATGAAGAAAATAAAATGCTTCGACAGGCTGTTGCGTCAAATCCTGCTATCAAGTCACCACCGGTCGAAGACCATGAAGCGCCTAATCTTCAGGTACCTGCTGTCAGCATCACCAAACTTTGTATGCTGGAATATCATGTCCCACTAGTGACTGATGGTAATTGTGTATATCTGTGTTGACAGGAAACTCCTGATAATGAGAAAACACCAAATGGTGCAGTGAAGCCCATCATAGTGGATAGGGAGGGTAATATCCATGTATGTGTGAGCCTACAGCCACTTCAATGAACAGATACTTTTGTGGCCTGTTTATACATTGCTAACTTGATATTATGGATTCCTAACTAGGAGAAGAGTGCTGAACAACCTAGCTCAAATGGTCATGAAGCTGAGAAACAACAGCAAGTATGACACTGGCCTGAACTTCAGCTTTAGTGGTTTTCCATTGACGCGAAGCGTTCTGAGCTTGTTTTTTTACATCTCAAAAAATTCAGGAGCTTCTGATCAAGTGTCTATCTGAAGATCTGGGTTTCTCGATCGGTAGGCCTATTGCTGCATACCTCATCTACCGATGTCTGGTCCACTGGAGATCATTTGAAGAGGAAAGGACACCAGTTTTTGACCGGATTATTCAGAAGATTACTGCTGCCCTTGAGGTATCAGGCAGGTCATATTCAATTTATAGTTAATAATAAATGAAAACATATCGTTAATGTACTTGACTGCTAGGGGAGAGATAACAACGAGACATTAGCATATTGGTTATCCAATTCATGCACACTGCTGGTACTTCTCCAAAGGACGCTGAAAATCAACGGGGCAGCTGCTTTGGCTCGTCAGAGGCGAAGAGCATCACCTTTGAAGGTGCCACAGGTAACGTGCAGAAACTCTTTATGCTCAGTAAGTGATTTTGCAATTGCACATGGAATTTTAAGTTCTGATCTCAATCCAGGAAAACCAAGATCCTAGTCATACTGACCATCCAGTTTCTGATGGACAGTTGATTGGTGGTCTAGCTGAAGTTTATCAGGTTGAGGCCAAGTATCCAGCTATTGCATTCAAGCAACAACTTACTGCATTGTTGGAGAAGGTCTATGGAATAATCAGGCACAACTTGAAGAAGGAACTGTCCCCACTTCTCAGCCTGTGTATTCAGGTTGCATTCTGCATGCTGCATTTCTCAAGCATATTTGCTGAAGTTAAGACATTGACATAAAATTTTCTGTAGGCACCAAGAACATTTGTTGTAAGCCCCAGAGGATCATGTGCTCAAGGAACAGATTTGGCACAACAAGCTTCTATGGCACATTGGCAGAGCATCATCAAAATCCTCACAACTTCTCTCAATGTTATGAAATCCAATTATGTATGTTCCAAAAATTCAGTATTAGCTACTGTTGTCTCTTAAAACACGCATCATTGAAGCCTAGTTTAAATGCAGGTGGCTCCATTCCTGATCTGCAAGCTGTTTACTCAAGTTTTCTCATTTATCAATGTCCAACTGTTTAACAGGTAGGCACTGGATTATTGTTCACTCACAACGTTCAAACCTAGCTCCACAAACTCATGTAAAAGTTATTCAATTGTAGTCTTTTGCTACGGCGTGAATGCTGCTCGTTCAGTAATGGAGAGTATCTCAAAGCTGGGCTGGATGAGCTAGAGCATTGGTGCTTTTGGCTGACTGAAGAGGTAATGACACCTTCAGACTGATACAAAAAAACCTCCGAGAAAGCAGTTGCTAACCTTCTTCACCTGTAACTGTAAACAGTATGCTGGCTCTGCCTGGGATGAGCTTAAGCATATCAGGCAAGCAGTCACACTCTTGATACTCGAAGAGAAGCACAGCAGGAGTCTCACAGAGATCACAGACGACTTTTGCCCAGTAAGTTTCTGAACCTTGCAAACTACAACATGCTCATGAGTCTCGACACCATCATTCTCAAGTTAATGAGAAAATTGGGCGTGTTCTATGGTACCAACAGGCGCTGAGCATGCAGCAATTGTACCGGATCAGTACAATGTATTGCGATGACAAGTATGGAACCCTGGGCATTCCATCAGAAGTGAGTCATTCCAACACATTCATGTCAATAAACTTTCTCTACTTGTAAACTTCTTGAACTGAATTCTCTCTGAACCGCAGGTCATCTCGGGCATGCGCACCAAGATGGTTGAGGGCTCTAGCAGTCCATCCACGCACGACGACATCAACTCGTTCTTGTTAGATGATGACTTCAGGTATTTTTTTTCTCTCTTGTGAACCTTGACCCACATCTCCGTTGTCTGATGATACATTGATCCTCATCAAAGACTGCATTTCTGACTGCAGCATACCGTTCTCTGTCGACGACATTGCCAAGCTGATGGTGCACGTGGACGTAGCAGACATGGACCTCCCGCCACTGATTCAGGAGAGCAATGGCTCCAAAATGGGACACTGAGCTGAACCGAACGGAAAACTGATCAACGACACACTTCTTCTTTTTTCGTGTTGCAGTGATGTACATAGCGTGTGATATATAAATATACCACAGTTTTGAGATTTGAGTTCTGATTGCATATACATAGTTCTTGTTTTTCTCCTTCTTCGACTGGTCTGAGTGAGTTCCTGATTGGGTTGCGTGTGCAAGATTGTACAGAACTGAGCTGGCATGTAATGTAAGCAATGGAAGCAAAGAAAAGGGCTTTGTGCTTGATTTTTCAGAAGCGTGGTAGATGCTTGCAAGCCAAGCTTTCCTGCTGTATTTTGCCATGTGTGCTTGGCTGCTGAATTGGTTTATACTTCTTTAATCTTACTCATTTTGTAGTTCGGCCACCTGTCACTGGGGTTGATGACTTGTGCCCTAACTGCCATTCAACTTCTCACCATCTGTCACTCTCTCAATAATGATGAAAACAAAAAACACTGATGAGCATCTATCACTGGAACTGATGACTTGCTGTCTATCCTTATTGCCTCTGATCGTCCCCTGGCTGTGTGATTTGGATCTATCCATGGCCAGCTCATGGATAATAAAAGTGGCAATGACAGGGAGCTTAAACCATAGCCACTCCTCTTTGGCTTAAAACAAGGTTACTGACAGCGACATGACAGTGTTGTATACAGGTTAAGAATAATGACCGCCCGTTCAGATCTTTGTCGGCAACACTTGTCCGAGAGAAGAGGGAGAAGGGACCAAAAACATCTATTTCTAGCTCCATAGCACAGATTCTGCTAATCAATTTTAGCAGCAGCACCCAGCACGTTGTACACGCGACCTCCACAAAAATGAACAGAAAAGAGCATGCAATGCACTGATTTGATTCTGCTTTATCTGCAAAAGGGTTTTTATTTATTGATTGATTGATGGAATGTTCATTTACTTTTGAGATTTGATCCAAAACCACTTGATCTACAACACAATTTGCTTCGGGTCAGAATTGCCTTGCACATACAGTTGCGTCGATGCAAATCCTTCACAAATTGCCAAGCAATTGCAGGAGGCCCCCCACCATCTTTCACAACCACATGTATGACAGCAGTGTGAGATCCATCCACGCAACAATTGTGCAAAGCGGTTGAGAAAAGATCCTCCAACTCTGGCTACCGTCCTCCTCGAGTGAATGAATTTTACATGAAACGGTTCAAATCCTCATGTTAATCTAGAAGAATTCCTCTGTCAAACGCATGGAGTTGGTGTAGCAAACAGCTGCCCACCACAACCACCAACTGAAACCAATCAGCTTGAGCTGAGGAGCATCTGCTAATAATCTCCTCCGTCACTGTGATGCAGTTTGGAAATTACAGTTCTGTGAATCAGAGGTCAGTGAACCATATTTTTTTAAAACAAAAAAAACTGGTTTATTGGGCCTGCTTGCAAAGATCTACTCTTTTTTCTATCTCTTTGCTTTACTGTTTTCAATTATTGTTCAGCTTAAATGATCACACACGTCAGATTGATTTGTCAAAGTTGATGAATTTGTGCTTGAAGGATATGCGAATGTTTCGTGCATTAAGTCTTCAGATGGAAAGTGGTCTGTCCTTGTGTAGGATCAGAGTGCTTTGCAATGTGTTTCAATCAAGGGCAGCCAGTGATGGGACATTTTCATTCAGTCTCTTCTGGTTTTGACAGTCACCGCATGACCCAGGAGTTCCTAATTACTTCCTAGTAATGCTTCTTCACTTGCAAGCCTTAGGGGGTGTTTAGTTCACCCCATTTTGGAGAATGGGCATGCGTTGGGTCGTGTGCACAGAGAGAAAAAATGCATTGGGAAGCGCGTATTATGCAAATTTTTGGAGAATGGGGGTGAACTAAACACCCCCTTAGTGGCTTTCAGCATTGACCAATCAGTTGAATTGGTCACCTTGTTTCTTTAGAGGCATGCCTCTAGTAATTAGTACTGTATTGTAAATAGTTTTAGTAAAAGCAAGAGTAAAAGAAAGAAAAAGAAAGAAAAACCCTATAAGGATAAAGCTTCTGGCTAGGAACTAATAGACAGAAAGAATTTTTTTTCGCCCTTTGCATAATAAGAATTTATAGGACACGTCTAAATTTTGCCTTGTTTGTTTTAGCTCGGTTTCCCATATCAACCGTGCGGAGTTTTGCCTCGTTTTCCTAAAAAATGAGGCCGTTGATCTGTGGTCTGCCACACTATTTGAATACAATTCAGGTGGGGATTCTCTCCCCTCCGGTGACCATTCAAAAAAAAATTGCCTTGCAGATCTCCACCATGGGCCTTTTCTTGTTGTTAATAACTCCTATAGCTCCAGAAACTGATCGTAGTTATTGGTATGTTGCAAGTATTTGGTTGAGCAATTTTATTATTAATTTAGATTAGAAGAATTTTGTCCTATAATAAACTCTAAATTTTGCAGCATGGTTCACAGAGCTTGAGCTTCGCTAAATGGCATGTACTAGAATTTGTTAGGAACTAGTACTACTCTTAATTCACTTACACAAATAAATATAGGACTTTGGTTCAACAAGACAAGATTGCCAAATAGAGTGGAGAAAAGATTTACTAGGAGGCTTGGCTGGGAAAATCGTTTTACTTAAAACACACACTGATAAGCGTGATCTTGACGACTCAATAAAGTTTCACTTTAAGCAATCGTCCACATTTTAAACCTTAGATTAATATACGGTTCAAATTCATGGACAAGCCATCTTCAATCCCACACAACATATTATTAAACCACAAGGTAAAACCCAATAAAGAATTAAAATGCAAGGAGATATGTAGTCAAGCGTGGTGCTCCAATTGTGGGAGGAAAAATAACAAATGTAGCATATGTGACGTGGAAGAAATGGTTGTGTGCGGTCGCAAAGTTGGAATTTTATCTATTTTCTTAAAAAAATGTGATATGGAATTTTATCCAAAGTCACGGATCCAGTTGGTGTGACAAATAGCTGCGCACCACCACCTCCAACTGAATACTGAAACCAATGAACTGAGCTTCTGCAGCCATTGTGATAGATGGAGCCAAATAAGGATTAAAGAGGGTAGATGTCTAGATGATGAGTTCGGCTGAAAACCCAAGACAACATGAGCAGAGCAACATGAATCCGGAAGTAGCGGTGTGCAATCACCGAGTAACTAGCTAGACTTGTGTAGAATCATCACAGCGCTGTGGAGTGTGGATCAATGGCCTACTAATCTCACATATTTGATTGATTTTGTAGATTGAAGTGATGAATTTGTATCTGTACGATGTGTGGAAGCCTATCCATTGTCTGTTCTTCTTCAGCTGGATCGATGTTGCATCTTTCTGATTTGTTGATCAGGTCCAAAGCTGATCATTGTAGGATCAGAGTTCGTAGGCAGGCAAAACGGCCACCTGAGCTTGATTTGTGTTCCTATCAAAACCAGTGATAGGTCATTTTCATTCTATCTCTGTCTCTCCTTGCTTTGATGTTCAACGAAATGTGCCTAATGACAGCAGGAGTTGCAGGAATACTTCTTCCGTTGCAAGCCTTCGTGTTTTAATTTTCAGCATTGACTAGTCAGTTTGCTAATGCTGGAGTCAAATGTTGTCCCGAGAAGCTACCGTATCCAACATTCAAGTGTATCATTACTCTCTTGGTAGAGATTCTGTCCATCCGGATTTGAGTCTTTGTGTAGGAAATAATATGCGCGGTGGTCTTATTCAGACGTATGTCATATATATGTGTGTATGAAACTTATACTATTCAAAAAAAATTACACAAATAAAAATAAAGAAAATCAGATGGTCCAACAAGATAAGATTTGATGCGGAAGTGGAGAAAAGATTTGCTCTGAAACTTATCAGAAAAAATATTATAAAAAATCGCACTGATCACCTTGAGCTTGACAAAATGACAACTCACTATGGCGCTCCCCCTTAAACAATGAACCACACCGTTAACCTTAACCTATTCCTCGGTTCAAATCCATGGACAGGCCATTTTCACAACGTATAAAGAACAAGCACAAACATATATTATGTGTCTGATGGACACATAATTAAAAAGTATCTGCCCATGTTTGAAAAACATAGCGGAACAAACCAGGGGTTCAAACGCACACAAGAAGAGTCCAAGTGCGGTGCCTCCCAACAGCAAAGATTAGGACGTGAACGAAAGCGGCTTGCTTGCACTCAATCATGGAGCTCTGTAGGCCCCCATGCACACGTAGAGTACGCTTGAAATTCAAAAGGTGGATGGATTGAGGGGTTCATCTAGGAAACCATTAGCACTAGTATATAGTGTATCATGGTTCCATTTCCAATTTTCCATGACACTTTAAGCTCCATTGGAGCCACATCCACCAGCACACTGGGATTAGACTAATCCACATGATATTTGAGAGCAACTGCCCCATTTGTTTTGTTTTTTTTCTTTGCCCTCAATCCAAACACACGCTCCCTGTCAAGCAGTATGGGCATTAATTGTTTGTTAATTGCAATTAGTGTGGTACGGTACCAGCAGCAGCAGTAGATGTTCCTAAAAAAGGATAGCAGGATCCAGGAGATGTTCTTGTTTGTCAGGTTGGTGACGCGCGTTGTGGCGTTTCGTTGCCGTGATGGGTGGTGCCCAACCACACGAGGCCCAAATGCCCAATCCATCGAGCTATAGCTAATCATGCAACACAAACCGGCCACATTCATTATTCAAAACGAATCATCTCTGCTATGCAATGCCGCACCAAACACGCACTGGAATCATCGTGCTTGACAGCTTGCTGCCAGTGCTCAATCTCCTCTCGTGCAATGCAAGAAGCCAAGAACCAGGATCAGAGCAGGTATCACTGTATCAGCAACAGCAAGCGCAGCACGTTGTCCACAGAGACCGTACGTACGAGTACACGTACACGAGCGTACAGGAATGTAGTATACACGAACAAAAAGTACAAAGGGAAAAGGGTAAAAGATGTGTTGCTTTCTCATGATGTATTTTACAAGCTCCAAAAGCTTTCGAAGTGCAATAGACATGAAATTTATTCACATCAGCTCACCTAATGCAACACCCAAAGAGAGCTTTTTGGCCATTTTAAAAATAAGCGCAAAAAGGGCTCCCTCGCACACACAAATCTCACTGTCAATCCCCTAACTACCAAAAATTAGTGAAAAAAAGGAAATCATTCACAAACTGTACTGTACTGCAGACAACACAAAGATTGTCAGCCAGAAGAAATAATCTTTTGCGGCATCTTTTTCTCTGTCCATTTCTTGAGGGCCATTTTTTCGATTTTTAAACTTTATTTTTTGCCTTCAATGTCAGTGTCGTTAGAAGCCGACGGCGACTGCAGCGGTCGCCGGCGTCTCCGGCAATGAGATGCCGTCATCCTCCTCGTCGTCGCTGCCGAAAAGCGACCCGATCACCATGAACTCCCCGTCCTCTTCGATCTCGACGGTGGCGCCGTCCGGGATCTGCCTCTGCCACTTCTCCCTATACGAGTTGAGCTTCTCCAGCTTCAGCCCCTCGCGGAAGCTCTCGATGAACCGGTCCGCCTTCGTGTTCACGTCGGGGCTCGGGCAGTACGCCGGCGCCGGCGAGGCCGGCACCGAAGGGGCATCGTCTTCGCCCTCGGGCGCCAACGGTGGTGGCGGCGGAGGAGGCGGAGGTAGCGGCGGCGACGGCGGCGGGAGCGGGTAGTAGGTGTAGTAGACGGCGCGCCTGGAGTACAATGGCGGCTGCTGCGCGTGCACGTGCGTGTGTGCGTGCGCGCGCGGCGGGCGCGTCCTGACCGGTGGCGGCGGCGGTGCTGGAGGAGCGGGGCGAGACGGAGGCGGGGGCGGCTTCTTCGATCGGCGAGTGGGTGGAGGCGGGGGTGGCGGCTGCGGCGGCGCGACGGAATGGATGCGGCGGTTCTTGCTGCTCTTCTTGTTCTTGAAGAGATTGGAGAAGATGGAGGACGGCGGGGGCGGGGGAGGTGGCGGTGGAGGCGGCGGCGGGGCGTTGTTGGTGCGCACAGTAGAGTCGGGGCTCGCCGACGGGTCGGACGACGGCGACGAGTAGTGGTCGTCGGAATGGTGGTGGTGATGGGGCCGCCTCTTGGCCTTCATGGTGATGCTCTTGCGCTTCTTCTGGTAGAACAGAGCAATGGCGGACGCCAGCTCCTTGGCGCCGCCCACGCTGCCGCCCCGCTTCTTCTTGCTGCGCGACACCGTCGACGGAGGCGGGGGAGGGGGCGGCGGGGGTGGCGTTCCAGGCGGGAACATGGCCGGCGTTGGCGGCGGCATCGGGTTCCTAACCTCTTCCACTACTATCTCTTGCTCCAGGTCCTCTGGTCTCGGTAGTTTCTCGACGCTGCGCCGTCGCCGCCGGGGAGGCGCCGGCGGCGGAGGCGGAGGTGATGGAGCAGCAGGCGCATTCGCCACAGGAACCTCCCGCTCCGGTATCACGTCCACCACCTCCGAGTTCCACCTCCAGCTCCTCGAAGGAGCTACCGCCGCCTCCTTCGCCAGTATTGCGTCCAGCGACTCCGAGTTCCACCTCCTGATCCTCGCCGGCGCCACCCGCGGCTCCTGCTCCGGGATCACGTCCTCCGCCTCCGAGCTCCACCTGCCGCTTCTCGCCGGAGCCACAGCTGCCTCCTCATCTAGTATCGCATCCAGCGACTCCGAGTTCCATCTTCTGATCCTTACCGGCGCAACCCGCGCCTCCTGCTCCGGTATGACGCCCGTCGCCTCGGCGCTCCACCTGCTGCTCCTCGCCGGCGCCACCGCTGCCTCCTGCTCCGGTATGACGCCCACCGTCTCGGCGCTCCATCTGCTGCTCCTCGCCGGAGCCACTGCTGCCTCCTGCTCCAATATCGCATCCAGCGACTCCGAGTTCCACCTCCTGATGCTGGGCGGCGCCACCGGCACCTCGTGCTGCTCCGGTATCACGTCCTCCGCCTCCGCGCTCCACCTCCTGCTCCTAGCCGGCGAGACCACCGCCTCCCTGGGCCGCGGCCTCTCCTCCTCCACCACCTCCGGCATCTTGGGGACCCTCTCGACGCTCCTGCGCCGCCTCCGCGGCTGCTCCCGGGGCGGCGACCTCCGGCCGCGCTCGACGAACGTGTCGACGGGGATCGTCTTGACCTCCGTGGTCGTCCTCCCGTGCTGGTCCGCGTCCCATGTCCGCTCCTGCCGGTCGGGCCGGCGGTTCCGGTACAGGTCGGCGTCGTCGTAGGACCGCCAGGCCGCCTCCGGCGACGCGAGGCTCCAGACGCCGTCGCTGCCGAGGCGCAGCTCCGGGTAGGAGCTGCTGCTCTTCATCCGGCGGATCCCCGCCGCGTGCGCGTGGCTGGTGGCGCGGGGCAGGCTGGCGTAGACGCTGGCGAAGGAGTCGTAGCCCTCCCAGGCCCCCGCGCCCGCCGCGTCCTCCGCGGGCGGCGTGAGAGGCACCTGGCGGTTGTCCTTCGGCGCCGCGGAAGCCGCCGACGACGAAGCCGCGCCGGAAGAGGACTCCCCGTCGCCGCCGCCGCCGCCGCGGCCGAGGAGGCCGCAGAGGATGGCGAAGAGCACGAGGCAGAGGTTGACGACGTCCCAGCCGCTCTTGAAGTTGATCCCGCCGCGGCGGTACCCTCCTCCCCCGCCGACGCCGCCTCCCCAGGGCGTGGGCCCGCCGCGCCGCACCGCGGAGGGCAGGAACGGCAGCAGGAGCAGCGCGAAGAGGAGCACGAGGACCCAGACCTTGGCCCCGCCGGCGCCCGCATTGTCGTCCCCGTCGGCGTAGGACGCGGCGCCGCCGCCGCCGCCGCTAGTGCTGGGCGCCGCCGTGGCCGAAGGATCCCTCACCTGCCCGTCCATCCGCGCTCCTCCTCCTCCGCAGCCCCGGCGCGTCGCGGCGCGCGAGACGGATGCGAATCCGACCGGCGAAAAGGAGCAAAGCGCTCGCCGTCCTTGCGCTCTGTGACGCTGCTGCTGGCTTTTTGCCGTGGATGATTCTTCTCTCGCTGTCCTATGCTCTGCGCAGCTGCGCTGCTTCCTTCTCCGAGGTCTGAGCTATTATTAAAGCTACGAGAGATAGAGAGAGATGTATATATATACATCGGCGAGGTTTGGCTTGGGTGACGGGGCGCTTGCTTAAGCTGATGCCCGGTCCCGATTATATCACGTCGCACGAAACGGCATGGCGCCATGATTTGGCCGGAAGAGAGGGCCGCCGCGTACGGTACGATCGGGGAATGATTAGGCGAGCTACTGCTACAGTAACCTCCTGCCTTCCTTAATAAATCGCCTTCCTAATGTAATGCCGGTCAGTCAGGTCTACTGGGCTGGTAACCACGCGCTTCAGCGCACCGAAGCTTCGCTGCCAAGCAGAAGCAGCCCCGCCGTGTCAGGACGTGGCACCGTGTTGATTTTCTGCCTCACTGACAGGCAGGCCTGCGCCGCGCTGCTGCAACGAACACATCGTCGCATCCGCCGGGGCAGCGATTAGCGTGGTAATCTCGTGCACGGGACGGTGCGAGCGAACGAGAGCTGGGCACGCATGTGCTTGTGATGGTTTTGGTTTTGGTGGCGTGTGTTCCGTGACCGAGACCGAGTGGTGTGCGGGAGCAAGCAATGCGTGCTCCTTGCGATGCGCTGGCGAGTAACGTCTCGCGAGCGATCTGCTGCGGAGGAGCCGCCGCGGCCGCTGAGCGAGACCGGGGCCGGCGTCCTGGGGCGGTCACGCACGCGCCGAGGGAGCGATTATCGAGCTGGCGTCGAGCGAGCGTAACGGAATCCGGCTGGCTTCTGTTTCTGCACGCACGCACGCACGCGACTTGCCGCAAGCAGATGGATCCATGCATGGCTTGTGACATAAGCGGCGTGTTGTTAGCCACAACGGCGCCCATTTCTCGACGGGACACTGGCTGTGGCTGGCTAGCTGGATCGATCAGCTCCGATGGAGTTAGGGGAGGGAAACTGAAGGAGACGTCCGCCGTCACGGTACGCACCCGAGATGGTATGGTTTGGCCATTGCGTCTTTCGGCTCCTCCAGCGCGGAGTCATCATGGCTTGGTCGAGCTCGATCACCCTTTTTTGGGTCTCGGTGGCTACCTGACCATCATCGGCCGGCCGATCCCATGGCTTCCAGCCGAGCAGAGCGCTGTGAGGAATAGTAGCGGAGCACACCTCCGGGGGGCCCTCACTCCCTTGGGCCCTTGGCTCATCATTCACGCTATGACCAAACATGGCACATATATGAATGCATAAATGAACAGGAGTATACACTACTCCACTCAAACTGGAAACACACCCTTTTCCTTCCCTTTCCTGATATCCAGCGGCCAGCGCTCCCGTGTTATCGGCAGCACTGCACTAGTAGCGTCTCTCGTTCAAAGTTCAAACGCTTGGGCACAAAGGCACCCCCCTCTTTCTATGGACATGGAAGGTTTCAGCAGAATTCCTCCTGAAAACTCTCTACACGTCGCCCTTTCAGACGTCGTACAATATTCCTTTTGCCATTGACTGACGAGTTCTTGAGCGAACAGTTCTTGACTGATGCGATTGTGATACTTACGGCAACTAATATCTGGCATCAAAACAAGGACACATAGTTGCCTAGGTTTGTAGCTCTACTGTTAATCTTAATCAGTTCTAGCGCTGCCAAGCATTGGAGCTGGATCCCAGATCCAAAAGGTACCTGAACAGCGGCAGCTGAAGACTGAAGTCCACACAAAGCAACGGGAAAAGCTGTGATTTGGACACTAGCCGGGCTTGCTAGCTTGGATCAGACAGAAAGCAAGGTATGTTCTGGATTCCAAAGCAGCCTTCCTTTCGTACCAGGCACTGTGTACTCCCGGTCTACACGCATGGTACCCTCCCTGATTCCAGCAGTGCAGGCTGGACTACCAATCACGCAGATTAGAGAAACGAACAAATACAGCACAGTGCGCGAATAGTATCTGTAATCCTTCGAATTGGAATTAACGTATAACGGGATCCCACAAGGAAGAAAAGGAACATCCATGCCTGGCCCCACAAGCGTATGCCTCATGAATCCCAGCTCACATGCACCTGCTCTGCCTCTCATACTGTATCTATGCATCATGTTGATGTGTAGGGATCCTTCAGTCCTTCAGTCAAGCCTAATCCAGCATAAGAGATGAGGCCCTGCCTGGCACTGCATATTTGCAAATTTTGCATTTGCTTGTAAAGAAGCCTTCATTTCGGCCCTGTTTAATTCACGTCACTTTCCTACCTCGTACTACATCGAGAACCGTGTCAGTTCATTTCTTCTCTCTGTGCACGCAACCCAATGCATACACTTTTCACTCTTTCACACGAATTAAACAGGCCCTTCATCCCCACCCCCGAGTTCACCTATCACTTGATGTTTTTGTTGGTTGTATTTTATCATGTTTTCTTGGGGGGGCTTTATGGTGATGAGAGAGACAGGTTTGTGGGCGGTGGGGTGATCTGGGAGCCTACAGGCTGCAGGGGACCCTCCATGGTCTTAATCCGGGTGCTGCCACACAGGGATGATCGATCGATGGTCCACGCACGGGCCGATCGATGGCGCCGCGGCAACCACACTAGATGCTCGATCTGTGATTCACGAGGATCCAGTTCAACGGCGTAGGAGTAGGACCTTATGTACTATGCGTAGATCAAACATTCCAAATTGGACGACTTGTCCACTTTGGCCGGAATCAGAATTGGCCGATAACCGGACGAACCTATATAATTAACCTCAGCGATTATTTGGTTTGTGTGTGTTAACCTCATATATCTAGCTTCAGCTCTAGGGAGTGCAACCATGTCAGCATATATTCCTCTCGGGGTATTGTGCAGGGGCGGAGCTTCTTGATGGCCGACCTGGCCCTCTGTTTTGACAAATTGCTAAAACAAAATGTAAACTTCCCTACTAGCTTCGTGATCCGATCAGAAAGGATGCACTATGCGTGAACCGATGGCAGATCAAACATTTCAAGATGGACAACATGCCCACTTTGGCCAGAATCACGAATGGGATAACCGATGGCAGACCAAACATTTCAAGATGGACAACATGTCCACTTTGGCCGGAATCACGAATGTGTGGGCGGTGGTGTGATCTTGGAGCCTGCAGGCTGCAGGGGACCCTGGTCTTAACCCGGGTGCTGCCACACAGGGATGATCGATGGTCCAGCACGCACGGTGAGATCGATCGATGGCGCCGCGGCAACCACAGGACACTACCAAGCTTTCGGCATGTGCCTTTATTGCTCGATCTCTGATTCACGAGGACCAGTCCAATGGCGTACGATTAGGACCTCATGTGCTATCTAGCTTCAGCTCTAGGGAAGAGTGCAAGTGCAACCATGGCAGCATATATTCCTCACGGTGTATCGTGCTAACTACCTTCTGTTTGGGCGCTTTTATCAACTCATGGATCGACATCCGTGGATCCGATCAGATAGTATGCATGAGTACA
The DNA here is from genome assembly GCA_004135705.1 of Alloteropsis semialata. Lineage (NCBI taxonomy): Eukaryota > Viridiplantae > Streptophyta > Magnoliopsida > Poales > Poaceae > Alloteropsis > Alloteropsis semialata. Next base: position 35,918,214 of record CM014274.1, read on the forward strand.
ACAGTTAGACACCTGCTGATTGTATTTGACACCCACCGATAATTAAATAGACAAATTTACAATGAGTTGTTTATTTTACTATCTGTGTTATATTTAATACGTACTCAGGTTGACGTTGTTTTGTCTTGGTGCATAGGCTATAGCACAGTAGACGATATAGTAGACACTAACACACTCTTTCCTCATTTAATGATGTCCACAGTCATTTTATTTTACCTGCGTGGATTCATACAGACGGCTGCTATCTAAAAATTGCATGTGCCCTTATCCGTGAGCCGATGATAGGATGGCAAATCAAACGTCCCGAGTTTGACATGTCCACTTTTTGTCGGAATCATGTTGGATAACCGGACGACCCTATATAACCTCAGCCAGGTTTGAGTAATAGCATCGTGTAAGATGGGCTGCTCTAATATGAATTTATTTCCAAATGAAATTTTTGTAAGACGGCATTTCATTTGGTAAGACGGCACGGCACCATAGATTCTGCAACACACCGTGCCACAAAGGCACTCTCTCGTTTCTACTAAAGCATTTTCAAAAAGATTGCAACTCTCGCTTTTCGAGAAGTCAAATAATTTCAAGTTTGATCAAATTAATATAAAAATATTAATATTTATGTTTTTAAATAGATTTAGTATGAAAATATATTTCATGATTAATCTAATGATACTTATTTTATCCATAAATGTTAGTATTATTTTGCATATATATAGTCAAAATTGAAATTGTTTGACTTATCGGAAAACGAGGGTTGCATTTTTTTTAGGACGGAGCCAGTACTTACTATTTAGTATCACTGGGTCTCATGCAAGACCCAGTTTCAACATGAGAAACAATGCACTAGACACCACCAAGTTTTGCATTAGAAGATAGTAGTGTCTTCATGATAATTAAACAATAGCTATGATTGGTGGAGAGAAGGGAGAATTGTTGAGTAAGTATTAATTATGGACCCACATAAAAAAACTATGTATTGAGTGATGTAATTTCTAAATATAGTGTCTTATTTATTTGGCAACATCGACACTATCTATAGACCCTATGGGTTAGGGATGGCCTCATAAAGTCATACTACCTTGCTTGAGACACAAAGGGGGTGTTTAGATGCACCCGTTATATATAGTGTTTATGTATTGGGTCACGTGTGCACAGAGAGAAGAAATAAACTGACACGGTTCTGAAAACATTTTGCGTTTTGGAGTAAACAGGGCCAAAAGTGGCTGTGCTGACTGCTGAGTGCTGACTGCTGAGATACCTGCTCGGCCGTTTCACATTTTCTGGGGGTGTTCAATTTCTGAAAAAAAAATTGGTGAAAAATTTTGCAAGAGAATCTTACCATTTAGGTCTACTAAATGTAGACTAATAATAAAACTAATTATACATCTCCCCTGAAAATTGCGAGACGAATCTAATGATGGTAATTAATCTATGATTAGTGAATGTTTAGCGGATGGTTACTGTAGCATCACTGTTGCAAATCATGGTCTAATTAGGCTCATTAGATTCGTCTCGCAAAGTTACCTAGGGTTATGAAATGGGCTTTATCATTAACACACGTTTACTACTCCATACATGTAAGATTTTCTTAGGAAAAATTTTGGTGAAAATTTTCTTGGGGAATTGAACACCCCCTCTGTTCAAAAAAACAGGGAGGGCTGTGGACTGCGGGTCCGGTGGTTGCGTAGTCGGTGTGCACTTTCCACGAGGCTTTCAGTGCAAATGATTGGGCCGGGACTCCAGGGACGGTGTGATCAAATGCTCTGAATACCCGTACGACTAAGTGATGTAACGCTTGACAGGAAGTCTCTGCATATACACATCATATACGCATAGTTGCGTGTACACCTACAGATACATACGTTCAACATGGTGCCGTCTTCGGTTTCCTTTGAAGTAGGGCGTACGTGCGCGTGAAGCCCGGCCGGGGAAGCCGTCGAAGTCGAGCTCGCACCGACGACCGGTCGGCGCGGCGGACCGTGTTAATACTTGTGACAGGTAGGCTTGGTATGCGGTACACCGAACAGCCGCGCATTGACCAGATCAAGCGCAGTGATAAAATTTCTTTTTAACAGGAGTAGTATAGGCTATGACCAATTATACGAGTGATGAATTGGAGTGCGTACTACCTCACTCAACACGTACTCCTACCCTGTTGCTTTCCCTTTCCCCGTGCCTCCGACTCCGTATTCTTTCTGCTAGCCCTGGGCATGCAAATTCCAAACGTAACGTTCCTGAAGAGTGGAAACCCTGCACGTAGCTGCTTTTGCAAAATAAGGCCTTGTTTAGTTGGAGTGAAAACTTGTCGAAAATGTCACATCAAGTTTGATGATGCTAATTAGAAGGATTAAATATGATCTAATTATAAAACTAATTACACAGATGGACGGAAAATCATGAGATGAATCTATTAAGCCTAATTAATTCATCATTAGAGATTGTTACTCAGGGTTATGGAATGACTTTTGTCAATAATCTACATTGGTACTCTTAATTAGTGGCACAACATTCAATATGACCCATGAATAGTTAAAATTTGATCATCTAAACGGCACCCACTGTTGCTGCTACCGGCAACCAATATTCCTTCGGAACACTGACAGCACCGTACCTAGTGTGGAACGGTAGTGACCGTCAATTTATTACCTGGCGCCAAGACAAGCAAGAAACGGAAGCATCATGGGTACCGTTGTGTGTCCATCCTACTTTAAATGTCTAGAATCCTAGCAAGAAAATGTCCCTAGCAGCCTAAGACCTTGTTTAGTTCTGAAAATAGAAACTTACCGAATCGGAAAAATGGGATGTCGGAAGGGCTATTCGGATACTAATAAAAAAACTAATTACACATATCGTCTGAAAATTGAATTTCGAATCTATTAAACCTAATTAATCCGTCATTAGAGATTATTTACTATAGCACGACGTTGTCTAATCATGGCCCAATTAGGTTCAATAGATTCGTCTCGCAAATTTACCCAGGGTTATGGAATGAGTTTTGTCATTAATTCATGTTTAACACCTCTAATTAGTGTCCTAATATTCGATATGATGGATGAATCGTGAAACTTACCGATCTAAATAAGGCCTAACACTGAAAGTTTGGAATTCAAGGTCCAAAACCAAAAGGCAGCTGATTTTGCTGAGCTGATCTCAAGGGCCAAGACTCCAAGGGCCTGTTTAATTGGGGTGAAAGGATGAAAAGTGATGAAAAGTTTATGTATTGGGTCACGTGCACAGAAAGAAGAAATGAACTGATACGATTCTCGAGATGAAAAGAGAATGGAAAATTGAGGGAATTAAACAGGGCCCGAGTCCACACAAAGCGACGGCGGCAGCAGAAACCCGGAGCCACAAGGAAAAAGGCTGCGATTCGGACAGTATAGTAACCGGGCGGGCCCGCTTGTAGGAGAGAAAGCAAGGTATGGTATCGTGGCTTCCAAATTAAGCAGGCCCCCGGCCCTTCAATCTCCACATACCAGGCACAATCACAAATCAGAGAAACGAACAAAAGCACACAGTGTAGAAATGCAAACGAACGGTAGCTATATATATGCTTCATTTAATTTTATTTTGCACACCGATGTTCAATCCTCCTATATTATCGATTGATATTTTTGTCGGTTCGTTTCATATCTGTCCACCCGTCTGTGCTTATCGTTTAAGGCCAGACCCAACACAGTGGCTTTGGAAGTGGCATCATGTGCAACTAGACTCGGATTCCACCGTGGACAGCATGCGGTAGCATCCCAGGGCGTCAGAGTGTCTTGCAAAGGGTGACTAGCTTCAGAAGAGAGAAAAACAAAAATAGTCTTAAAAAGAGGAGAAAGATGATGCATGTTGGCTTTGGTGGTGTCCTCTGAAACCAGGTTTTGGGTGCCCGCGTTGGACCTGCTCTAATACTGTACCTTCTTTTGTGTCCTATTTAGATTGGCAAGTTTCTGGAAAGCTTCTACTATTGACTTGTCACATCGGATGTCTCGACACTAATTAGAGTTATTAAACATGGATTAATGACAAAACCCATTCCATAACCTTCGGGTAAATTCGTGAGATGAATCTATTGAGCCTAATTAGGCCATGATTAGACAACACTAGTAGAAAAACCACATTTGGTTCGGGACCTTTAGTCCCGGTATCAATTGGACCCGGGACTAATGAGAGCATTAGTCCCGGGTCCAAAAATGAGGGGGCTAGAGGAGCCTTTAGTCCGGGTTGGTGGCTTCAACCGGGACTAAAAGGAAGCTTTTAATCCCGGCTGGAGCCACCAGCCGGGACTAAAGGAAAGGATGCCATTTAGTCTCGGGTGATACCTCCACCCGAGAATAAAAGCAAACATTTAGTCCCGGGTGGAACGGTCCACCGGGACTACAACCAAAAGCCCGATATTTTCTAAGTCCTCAGTCCTCACCACCCGATCCCCCCTCTCTCTCCCATTCTTTATACTCTCAAACTCTCTCTCTCCCTTATCTCTTCTACTTCCCATTCTTATCTTNCGGCGCGGCCGGCGTTCGGCGTCCCGGCGCAAGCTCACCTACGCCTACCCCCGCGACGGGAGCCCCAAGGAATCCGCGGCGAGCGCGGGCGCCTGGACGCTACGGCTCGTCGTGCCCGTCGTGATTTTTTAAACTTTTTCTAGAGATTGTGATGTATATGGATGTTGACACCAGATTTTTGCACCTGATATGCTGAGTCAGATGATGACGTGGTGAGGTTGAAACTGCACAGTGGGCCCGTTGAATGGTCAAACAGTTGATGCCGAAGAAGGGAGCCGATGCGGAATAGAGGTCCGATGAAGAAAGGGAGTCCGATCTAATGATGAATGAGAAAATGTGCATCGGCTAAAAAGGGAAGCGTGGCATGAGCGGGGACTATTTCCTTTTCAGAAGGCTTATTAAAAGTCCCATTCTATGTTAAATATTAGATTACTTTACTGCAAGTTAGTCTGGTCCGATCAGGACTCTTCATGACCAGAGTATAAATATGAGCCATCGTCCATTGTAAAGAATTATTCTCACAATCAATACAACCCGGCTTCACGCCAAAAACCCTAGGAGTAGTATCTCGACGAAGCTTATCGGTGGACGGGCTGCATCAGTTCTGATCTCCGGCTTACCAGTAAGTTAGTCAATTTATCGAACTAGTATAGGCTTTGAATTGAGGCGCATCGCCCTTTCTCGTTTATACTGTTCAACCGATTTATCTTTGAATAAGCAAGATTGATCTAGATTCCCTACGTCGGAGCTAGATCACTATTGATTATTCAACAGTTGATCGTTTATCGGGTTGCACTTTATGTCTAGATTCCCTACGTCGGAGCTAGATCATCAAGATTAGGCTAGATTCCCTACGTCGGAGCTAGACTCATCTTGGTTATTTAAAGGCAGCTTTTGCGGTTTGTTTGGAGTTGCTAGATTGATTTAGATCTACGCCATGTGAATTAATCTACTTCTTCAACGGCTTTGAGCACCGGTCTTGGTCCGATTTAAGCAATATTTGTCTTACAGTATCGTTCTAGGTCCGATCCATGCTTTGTGGTTTAATCCGGTTGTTCTTTGAGTATTGTGTTTGTTTAGATTCCCTACGTCGGAGCTAGATGTTCATAATATGATAAGATTGATTTTTGATTGTCATGCTTGGTTTAGATTCCTTACGTCGGAGCTAGATTCATCTTGATTAGTCAAAGGAAGCTTTGGTTATACCTGATTGTTATTCGAGTGTTAAGTGTGATTTAGATTCCCTACGTCGGAGCTAGGTCTTGCTTGATTATTTGATAGCATACTTTAGAATCAGAACGATACTGTTAATGTTTTATCTGCTTATTTGCTTAATCTGATTAACACTTGTGCGAGCATCTTGTTTAGTTGACAGGTTGGTGAGTTGAGTTTGATTGTTTAGCTATCTGATCTGATCATAGCTGGAGAAATCTAGATTCCCTACGTCGGAGCTATATTTCTCTAAAAAGGTTCTAGTCCGATTGGCTGGTTAGATGGTCCGATAAGATAAATCAAACTGGCAACTAGGCAAGATGGACGATGTATCGGCTTACACTTTGATTATTTAATATCTTGTCCAAAGGCACAGCTGATCCATTATTTACATATCGACTATATTTTATACTTTATTTTATTTAAAGGCTGATCTGTTACAAGGTCCGATCCTGATTGGTCCGATTCTGAGGTCCGATTAGATGACTGATTAAGGTCCGATTATATTGGTCCGATTGAGGTTGTCTATGAAGTCCGATTTTGAGATCCGATTGGCATCGGTCGACGCAAGTCTGATTGGGTCTTGGCTGAAATCCAACGTGCCTATGCCGTTTGGAATAGAGCCGGCACAATCAAAGAGTAATTTAACTGTTCTATCCCCTTGTCAATTTCAGGTCAAATTGACTGGCACACCGCGAACCTGAACAAAGTGCAGGCTGGCACTGGAGTGAAGCAGATCTCCCTGGTCTTCTTGTGTTGACCGCTGAGGATACGACCGCCGATTTTCCGCGTCAACAATGGAATTGATTGTATAGATTGTATCTCTTTTGTGATGGATTTTTGATTGATTTGCGAGATCTATTGATTTTGTATTGGTTGATTCAATATTTTGTGATTGATTCACTGCTGTTGAGGAATTGATGGAGGGGCAGAACTGAAACTGTGGGAGGGAAGAGTGAATGGGGGATGAAACGGGGAGGGAGGAGGAAACGTGAATGCGGGTGGGGCGCGCCCCGCCGGTGGGGCGTATTTTTTTGTTCGTAAAGAGCACCTTAGTCCCGGGTATTTACCTGGGACTAAAAGTCTCCCCCCTTTAGTCCCGATCAGGTAGTCCCGATTGAGAAACCGGGACTAAATCCAGTTCTCAACCGGGACTATAAGCCAGTTTTCTACCAGTGCAATGTCGTGCTATAGTAAATAATCTCTAATGACAGATTAATTAAGCTTAATAGATTTGAAATTCAATTTTCAGGCGAGTTGTGTAATTAGTTTTTTTTATTAGTATCCGAATACCTCTTCCGACATCTCATTTTTACGATTCGGCAAATTTTCACTTTCTGAACTTTTTTTTGAAAAAAAATACTTTCCGAACTAAATAAGGCCCAAGGTTTGTTTTGGCGATGGAAAAGATTTGATGATGGAGGGTGACAGGTTTGGGCGGTGGTGTGATCTGGGAGCCTGAGCCTGCAGGGACCCCTCCCGTCCCTAGTCTTCACTTGCCCGGCACCGGCAGGGTGCTGCTGTCAGGGATGGTCCATGCGTGCACGGTGAGACCGACCGATGGCGCCGCGGCAACCACAGCCCTGGGCATATTCATCATGTGGACCACATCCATGGCCATGGACAATGCTCTGTCTGCGATTCAAACGGCCTCGAACTACGAGTGCTCTAGGATCAGGGCCCCATGTACCATGTTCAGCTCGAGCTAGGGTCTCAAAACGTGTTTAGCAGTACAAAATAGTAAATGATGATACTATTGCTAGTATAGACATAGTGCTTCTCACTAAGCGCTTAACACCATGCCGTCGGGCGCCGTCCGCTGATCCGATGAGATTCATGAGAAAAAGGATACGTGAGCCATTGGATGACAGATCAACAAGCTACAAATCTGACAACCCATGAACTTGGTTGGGTCAAGGAAGCGAGTTGTTCTGCCCTTTCAGCTTTTTCTTTGCCAAAAAAAAACCCAGGGGGGTCGCCTGGACTCAAGGACCCGGTGGTTCAATGGTTGGTTTGGGCTGGCTTCTTGCCGTGCACTTTCAGGAGGCTTTCAGTGCAAATGATTGGTCCAGGACTCCAGGCCCCCGTATAATCAAATGCTACGGCTAGTGCAACCACACAACGCTTGACAGATAATCTGCAGATATGCAGTCCGCCTTATTCAGAAATCTACGACTACATCTATTACGTACGCCGCTCCACATACATATAGTTTATACATTGCGAATGCTGCAGTTTCTAGTTTCCTTGCAAGTCAAGGAGGCACATGTAAGCGATGTATATATACATGTAATATATCGAGCTTGCGTTGACCTGCCGGCACTATAGCTGGTGCCACGTACGTGGAGCAGCCGAGCAGTGCGGCGGTGGAGTATTATACGACGGCGACGAGGAACAAGAGTTGCCGGTGAGGCCGCGTCGGTTGGCCACGCGCGCGTACCAAACCAAACCACGCGAGCCAGACAGGCAAGGCCCGGGCCCGCGGCCCATGCTGACCCTCTCCCTTTCTCACAGTGGCGGAGGCAGGAACTAGCATTAGGGAGGGATTAAGTCCTTTCTTTTTAATTTCTCCCTTTTCTACTGCTCATCCTCCCTCTTAATTCTCCATTGATGCATCAATGTAGGGGGGGCTGGAGCCCCCTCAGCCCCCCGCGTCTCCGCCCCTGCTTTCTCTCTCTTTTCCCTCTGTCTATCCGTCTCTCATTCATAATATATTAATATCTCTTGTGCCAGTGTGTACATGGCTGACATTGCGGTACTTCTACCCGAATCGACGCGTTTTTCGTAGCTCAACGTCAAGGGTGCAAGTAGAGGTGGATATCGAGCCAGCTCGGCTCGGCTCGCTCTGGCTCGGCTTGATAACGAGCTGGCTCGGCTCGGCTCGTTAAGCTAGCGAGCAAAACCTTCAGCTCGGGTCGGCTCGACCTAGCTCGCGAGCTAGCTCGTTTGGCTCGTGAGCTTGACTTGGTAGGTGTTGCACTGCTGTTGTGACGCATCTTCCAGGCAGCCCTGACCCTAGTCCTCCATGGCAACAGAGAAAACCACCATAGCAACGATGGGGAAGGGCAAGAGTGGATCTGGCGCCGCCACCATACCGGCGAGGATAGTTGCACCGCGAATCTCGCCTGTTCCTCCATGGATTTGGTGAGGGTGGAGAGTTGGATGCGCTTGGGCGCTTGGCCCTAGCCATCGTGACTCACAAGGCGAGCGGGAGATGGAGAGATGGGGGATGCTTCGGGGATTTGAGGATCTCCGATTTTCTTTATTGGGGAAGAAAGCGGATAGCCTCATAACTCACAGATCGATCCCTGTGGCGGTGCGAGGGAGGGGGGTCACGGCGCAGCAGGCGCTGCGGAGCCGCCGCGAGCCCGCGAGCGGCGAGGGGAGAAGGGAGGGGGGTCACGGCGCAGCAGGCGCTGCGGAGCCGCCGCGAGCCCGAAGTGGGGGTCGCGGCGCAGTAGGCGCTGCGGAGCCGCCGCTCGTGGGCTCGCGGTGAGGGAAAGAGGGGATCGCGGGCAAGACGCAAAGAGAAGGCGCGAGTTCGCCCGTGGCGGCGACGGGAGTGGGAGGGGGTGGACCGGTGGGGGTGGGGTGGGGGCATGTGTTGGGTTTGCCAGGCCTCTAGGGTTCGCTCGATGGTTCATGGGCCTATTGGGCCGTGTCTTGCCTTCTATTTTTCACCCTTGATTTGCTCTGATTTAGTGTTGTCCATAGCTTGTTATGCTCGCGAGCCGCTCGTGAGCCGGCTCGAACTCGCTCGTTATACTAACAAGCAAAAATACTAGCTCGAGCTGGCTCGTTAGAGGAACAAGCCGAGCCGAGCAGGCGTCGAGCTGAGCGAGCTAACGAGCCACGAGCATTTTTGTCCAGCCCTAGCTGCAACGTTTCCAGAGGAACAAGGCCCCCTTTTTTTTCTGAACGGACTTCAGCTCCTGCTCCTAGCGAGAGGAAGCGCCTCAAAAAAAAATGTTCAAAAGATTCTGACCAGAATTTATGATTTGCTTTGTATGCTCCCGTAAAAAGTTTCAAATGCAGTGCGGCCACCAAAGCCCAAACTACAGATGTACGGAGTACTACTGATCGAGTAAATAAAAAAGAAGTGAAATTAGCACTGTACCATTCGGGGGTTGGGAATTAGCCAGGGCCCAGGGCCGGTTCAATTCTTGCGGCTGCCAGCCCAAAACGGCTATCGTTCAACTGGGCTGAGGTCCAGGGCGCCCTCCGTTCACGGTGGCCGATGATGATATATGATGACCTTGCAACTGCGGTCTTTTTGGGATCAAACAATAATCTGAAACACCAAACCAGTCTTCCTCTTCAGTAGGAGATCTTCTATAGCTCTCTGGTTCGAAACGCAGTCCCTCAAAATGCCAAGTTGATTCAGCGTAGGGAGTGGAGTTCGTCAGATACTTCCGAAGTTTTGTAATATTACGTTTCTTTTTACTATTCCAAACTCGAGCAGTTTGGCGATAACAATCTATTGTCAATCTGACAGCATAAAGAGATGCACATTCACTTTAAAATGGTCGCCAATAAAACTCAGCTGCCAAGTTCCCATAATGTCGACAGTTCTTGCATTTCATTGAAAATCCAACATTCGATTCAACTAAAACTTGGCTACAGGCCATCATAGAGTAGTCACCAAAGTCACCAAAAGAATAAGATGACCAACAATGCCAAAAATGGACTGACAGCCACTTTCTAAGATTCATCTTCATTCTTTGCCACCAATCTAATGTGCTTGCCATCAACAGAAAATCTGGAGCTTGAAGTTATCTGCAAACAAGAAACAGTGAAGTAATATGCATCAGTTAACAAAATATTCTAAAATAGGAATCAAGTAGAAGGAAACAAGTAAATTATCTATATTTGTATTGTGATGATTACTTTATCCATCAAGATAGCACGGAGCCCCTCCTTATCTTCAGCCACACCACATTCCTGCAGCTCCTTGGCGACTAGCTTTTGTAGCTTCTTAAGCTTCATAGCCCCATCTGGGTTCTGAAAGACCAGATAGTTTCAAGGATGGGATGAGATAGGAAAAGATTAACATTTTTGTACAGACCACTCACCGTTTTCAGTGTTTTAGTAATAATCTTCTTCCATTTGATCTTCTGTTTATGAACACTTTTACAGTCAGCACCACCTGCGAGTTCATCTGCAGTACTCTTTATTTTGTTTTCTGACTTGCCATCTTTAGACTGTATCACCTCTCCAACGCTTGAGCTTGTTAAATGCTGTCTTTTTGTGCTATCTGACTCCTCTATCACCATATCATCCATTCTCTTTCTTTTGCCAGCATCTTTACCTTCATCTTTTTCATGATCACCACTCTTACCACAAGTTACTTGAGCAGATTCAGTTTCCTTCACAACTGCACTTTGTTCAGCTCCATTTGCTTGCTTCTGGGAAGCATGGAAGGCTTTTGCTTTTGCCCTGTGCTTCTTTCCATCAGCATGCAGTAAGAGAGTTTGACTGCTAGTGGTAGTGGTCTTGCATAGGCTGTGGCAGAAATTCACAGTAAGTAAACAAGGTTCCAACAAACCCTTCAATATAAGGTCCAGAATTATCTGAACCAAGATCTAAACCCTTCAAATCCATAACTACTATATGAGCGAAACTAGAGTGTTCCATCCACAATGTGCTGGCATCAGGGATGCGCCAGATGCAATAAACTAGTATGACAAATTGCTTTCTTAAACTTAAAGTTGTCTAGAGAAAATACAAAATACCATTAAACTCAACCTAGCAGTTAATAAATGTTGAAGGCATTTGAAAATATAACACCCAATTGAAACAAAACAGTGCCTAGAGCCCCAGACTATGCAAGAAGAGATGATCTGCAACTTAAAACGATAATAGCAAACCATGACCTCTACATAACAGACCCTTAGTGTATGTGTATATACATAAATGCACTTGCCCTGTGCATGTAAATGATATGATATAATACAAATCATTTTAATCGTTTCAAGAAAGCTTGTCTAAATGGTAAACAAAAAAAGGGTACAAAAACTGAACATAATCACAGGTATTTGCAACATAAAAAGACAACTGCAACCTCTAGGCTACCAGTTTTACCATGTCTACTTGCACCCCATGTGAATATTATACAAATCACCTAAATGGTTCCAAGCAAGATTTTACAATCATTTCAATGGTTTCAAGAAAGCTTGTCTAAATGGTAAACAAAACAAGGTACAAAAAACTGAACATAATCACAGGCATTTGCAACTTAAATAGATAACTACAACCTCTTGGCTACCTGTTTTCCCATGTCACCCCATGAATATTAATATAAATCCCCTAAATGGTTCCAAGCAAGATTTTATGAATATTAGTTAGCATAAAAACAAGATATAAACATCTGTCATTTTATGGTTAGGAATCAAGATAGCTTAAAGCTATGATGGATCAGTCTCTTACTACATAACCACCAGAAAAGACCATTGAGTAGGATCACATTGCACACCTGCAGAACCAAGGAGGCCGTGTCGAAAGCCCAACATTGATATCAACATCTGCATTTGGTTTTGGTTTATCTGGCTTACCCTGAGCACCATTGGATGGCTTGCTCTGTCCCTTGGGACCATACTTCTCCTGAAAATAAAATATGAAAGAAATGAGCATCATATTGAATATTACTAATTTCAACTATAACAATAGTCTTGGTAACCAGATGCCATAGTCTCAATGTACATTTAAACTTTACAAATTCCTGTATAGCTATTGAACCTACTAAACTATGGAGAACACACTCTGAAGACTCCTATGTATTATAATCTCTATATAAAAGAAACGATTCATTTAGAAATTGAAGCTTTTATGCATTCTAGACTACCCTTTTGCAGTTAGATAACATTAATCCTAATCAAATGAAAAGGAACAAAATCATCCTGCGGGTAAATAGCTTACCACCAACAGCAAGAAATGACCATGAAATCCAACTCATCAACAAACTCAACATGTTTATGCACTCCAAAATATGGCTGCCAAGCAGCATTGCCTAGCCTCACTAAAGCAGCAATAGGGGAGCAAAGGGGGGAAAAATGCACCCCCAATCCAGTGCAATGCAACAATAAGATCGTAGGAGGAACACAAGATGTACAACTTACCAACTAATTACACCACTAAACAGTAAACACATGTCATTTCATTGGAATTGCACAAAGGGACAGTAAATTTCACGCTATGGCGAAGATGCTCATAGAGGAGCTGAGGAACTCACGGCCTCGGAGATGCACTGGGTGTGCCCCTGCACGGTATCCTGGGTGAAGGAGACGCCGCAATCGATGCAAGAAAGCTGCCGCCTCGCAACACAAACAGGAATTGAGCACTCATAAGCCTCGGCGCCAAAGATCGATCCAGAAAGGAACCAGAGCGGGGGAACAGAACAGGGCGCCGCTCTCACCTTGTACGCGGAGCAGGAGCGGAAGTGGCCCGCGAGCTTGGGCTTCTTGAGGTTCTCGCCGCAGTCCTCGCACTGGAACCACACCATCGCTGCGCCTCCCTCCCGGAAGTTTCTGGCGGCAGCCAAGCAGGAGGCGCCGCGTCCTTCCTGAAGACGAAGCGTGGGCTAGGGTTTTGGTTTGGGAGGAGGCGCGGCGAGGAGCAGGGCGCATTCGTGTGATGGTTTTGCCGGGGCCATGGATTGGGCTGGGGAACTTCTAGAAGAACGGCCCAAGCCCATGCATGACTGGAGCCATCCTATATTACGATAGACACAAGTCCATTCCATACCCTTGATCTATCAGCAACCGAAAAATTATTTATTTGACACCCTCCAGCTATTAAAACCATCCGATTTATATCCCTCACTGGTTTTGAAAGCGGTTTTTGCTGACATGGCACCACATCAGCCATCTTACATGGCGCCACATCAATAGCGAGGGGTCAATTAGACCACATTGATAGTTTGAGGGTGTGGACTTTTTTAAAAAAATATTTTTTAGTATATAGGTGCAATTAAAATCCTAAAATCTTGCTTACTCTTTAAAAATTCATAGAAAATTTGTTTTAGCTCAGAAAAATATGAAACTAGTTTCATAGTTTTTTCTAAAATCATGCTCTATGTTTTAGGGTTTAGTATAAGTTATTTAAATCTTTTATAATTATGCTTTATTTTTTGGCTAAAATTTATTCATGTTATTTATTCTAAGTAGTTTAATAGACCTTGAGAATGACTCTGATGACATTGGTGACCCATAGCGCTAGCTCACTTTGATGACAAGTAGGTTTCATAGAGGGTTATTATAATCCCCTTCTTTTAAGTTTTTCGAAAAATAAGTTATTCTTGTTTATTATGATCTCCTATATCATTTGAGACCTGACGGTCCAGGATCCATGGGAGTCCTCATGGGCCACAGTCCCGTTAGGATATTGGGCCGGCAACCCTGACTGATACAAGGAAGGAGCGTACAGCTTAAGGAAACTAGTCGGGTACTGGGAAACAACCCGGCCTACTCATGTTAGGACTCTGTGTATTGTATCCGACTAGGAGTTTGTATTTCTTGCCTTGTAGACCCTGTCTCCCGAGTATATAAGGTGAGGCAGGGACCCCTTGTAAAATCATACCCATCAATACGAGAAGATCCACCATACAGGACGTAAGGTATTACGCTCTCTACTCGAGGCGGCCTGAACCTGTCTAAATCGTCTCGTGTTCACCATCGTGCTTCTGGTTTCGGCGAGGCCCTCACGAACAACTCGACTACTTAGGGACCCCCCATAGTAGGCTAGCCGGTATAAAAAACCGACAGCTGGCGCGCCAGGTAGGGGTTCTCGTCGAGAATCGTTCAGCAAGCTCGATGGCGCCAGTCATCATCAACTGTGACGGCGACATAGCGTTCGAGAAGGGCGCCACCTTCGTCTTCGGCTCCTGGGTCTGCACGGCGGACGGCGCGGGCAACTTCAACCGCGTCCTCAAATCGCCGACTCCGGAGCAACTCGCCGACAAGCTCGACGAGATCGCGCCCCCGGGTCCGAATACAACTTGGGCTCGGGGAACCTCAAGTTCGAACTCAACTCGGACTCAAGGAATCACTCTTCCTAGCCCGATCCCAACTCGGGCTGGGAAAATTCCGAAGCGGACCAGGCAATCCGAGTCGGTTTCTAAACCATCGGCTATGCCAAAATCCGCCAATTCAAAAATCCAGAAGAAAAGGAGTCCAGCCACTGTTAAGCACGAGGCCGACACCCCGAGCCAATATCCCTTTGGACTCGCGGGCCCCACCTCCGCTTTCCAGGCGGCGTCCTCAAAACAACTCCGATCTCTGGTCGAATTCGACGAACTTCCCCTGAACGGGAAACAAGTCGGACTCGTCATTACTTCAACCCCCGAAGGACGATTTGTTCACTGGCCGGGACGCAAGCCAGCACTTGGAGCAACACCACAGGAAGACCTGGACATGTCTCGCATCATCGCGTGCATCGATCCACTCCCGTTTCAACACGGGCAACCCCTGAATTCTTCAAGCAGCCGCGACTCAACTGTCCCAGTAACTTCAAGCACAGGGAGCTATTCACCAGGGCGCCAAGCCATGGTGATCATCGCCCAGGAACAAGAAGTCTCCAACGACGAGCCAACTGTGGAGAACGAAGCTGAAGCTGACCGTAACCGACGCAGGGAGTAAAATGTTGCTCGTGCAGAACGACGTCGCCGCCTCGGCCGTAGGCTACCTCCACAGGACCTCAACGCGCAGGGAGCGAAATGTCGCTCGCGCAGAACGACGTCGCCGCCTCGGCCGTAGGCTACCTCCACAGGACCTCAACGCCAAGTTCCGGCAAGTCGCCGGCCAAGACGTCTACTCCAGCGCTGCAGCCAACATCATGGCTGTCGTCACAGAGCTGGGACAGATGCCTGAAACTCCTGAAATCCTCAGGATGAAGACGATGCTCGAGACAGCGGCCATCCAGCATGACGCAGTCAACCCGGCGAAGACCATCACCCGAGCACCAAGCCGACAGGCAAGCAGCCGACATCCTGAAGTTGGAAACCGAGGCAACCAGTCCCACCACCCGAGCAGAGAACAATGCCAACCCCAAAACGAGGGGGCCATAGTACTCGGCGGCGGAGGTCGTGACCACGACACCGGACCAAGCAACCGCGAAGTTCAGCAGAGCCACGTCGGCGGGCGTGACGGCAACCGAAACAGGGACAGACGCCCCAGGAATCTCGACAACAACAGGGATCTGCGACAACAATTGCCACCCAGAGACGCGCGCACCATCATCTCGTCACGGGCACGCGATCGCGAAGAACAAGAACGCCGTAGACGCCAGGAGTACGACCAAGTCTACGGGGCGCCGGGTCAGGATCACCACAACCTCCACAAGTACGAAGGGTTCCCGGTCTTCTCAGACCGCATCCACGCTACTTCCTGGCCCGACAAGTTCAAACCAGCTCATATCGATAGATATGACGGGAAACGCGATCCCGAGCAGTGGATTCGCATCTACTACTCGGCAATCAAGACGGCAAGGGGCAACACCGACACCATGTGCACCTATCTCCCAGTAGTCCTCGATCAGGCCCCACTGACCTGGTTAGAAGGGCTCAAGCCGGGCTCCATCGACTCCTGGGATGAACTCTGCAAGGCTATCATCAACAACTTCCAAGGTTCATGACAGAAGCCGGGTACTCGTTTTGACCTAGCCCAGTGCAAACAGGGCCAGAACGAGTACTTGCGCAGTTACAACCGGCGATTTTGGGAGAAACGCTCAACCTGTGCAGGCCTATCCGACCAAGATGTCATTGATTGCTTTCATGGTGGCCTTACAGACCCCGTGCTGCACCTTGATTTCGGAAGGAACAGGCCAAAGACACTAGAGCAGATTCGAAACCGCCTTCCTGGACTTCGTGAGGAGGGCCAGAATGTGGTCGTACGTCGCCACGTGGTCGACGGGGGTCATGAAGTCCGCCCTCGCTCGGCTCCTCGCCGCTGTGGCGTCGATCTCCGCGAGCACGTCGTACTGTTCAATTATGTTAATTAAAATGCATACCGATTGAATGTGTTATAGCAGTAAGGACGTAGTACTGTCGGTGTGCGAAATAACCAACAAGTAAATTAGTGTATTGCGCGTTTGGGCTCCGGATGGTTCGCGAGAGGACACAAGGGATTATACTGGTTCGGGCACGAACGCCCTACGTCCAGTTCGGGGCTGCTCGTGTTACTCGCGTTGCTCGTAGTAGGGGTTACAAGCGGTCGAGAGAGGGAGGGCCTCCCAAGTCTCTGAGTGCGTCTAAGCGTGGGTGTTCGGGTGCGTGTGTGTCGTGTGTTCTTCTTCGTCGTCCTAGTCCGTAGTGGGGGTGTACAAACTAGTCGGGAGAGGGAGAAGATCCCAAGTCCCTGAGCGGTGTGAGTGAGTCTGTTCTACTAGTGTCCGAAGGAGAGCCTTTTTCACTGATGTCCCCTCGTCCCCTTTTATAGCCTCAAGGGGAGGAGGGAGCGGGGGGTAAGAAAGAGGAAAATTACAAGGGGAGTTACTGCCCCCGAGAGTTTCATCCAGCGCCGTCTGCCGAGCCGTACCGGGAGCAGGTGTTGACGAAGTGGACGCCCCGCCGGAGTCGGAGTCGATGTCTTCCCGGGTAAGCTCCCGGGTGGTTCCTGGGTCGTGGTTGACTTGCTCGAGGTCTTCGAACGCACCAGGTGTCCCGCCTGGGCTCCAGGTGTCGTCGGTGGACGCCTGGAGTCGTACTTGGACGCCGGGTGTAGCGCATGCATTCCTCTCCGGACTGTATCGCTCCTGTTGGGACGAGACGGGCGCCACTGTGGCTGCCGTGGCGTTGGGCAGACGCCCATGATGTTCTGACGCGGCAGGTACCAAGTGGGTACGGCGCCGGACGGGTTGGGATATGGCCGGGTAGTTTCACCCGAGGAGTCGGAGACCACTCGGAGGCGGAGAACCTGTCGGGCGAATCGGAGAACTACTCGGGCGTTCTAGGTAGTCGGACGAGGGTCGGCCGAGGCGGACTGGAGTCGACCGAGACGGATGAGGATCGGCCGAGGCGGACGGGGGTCGGCCGAATCAGGGGAAAACCGATCTTCCCCCTAATCTGATGTTCTTCGGGCTTTCTTATGCCTATCTTTTTCCTAAAATTGCGTGGTCCCACCCGTCGGTGAGAGGGTCGGATATTGATATCCGACAGTAGCCCCCGAGCCTGCTCGGAGGACAGGCAGTTCTCCGTGTAGGCTCTTTCGTGGTGCCTGGCCGGATGTCACTCGGGGGTGCGCGCGAGCGCACCCACCGGGTGTAGCCCCCGAGCCCGTAGGGGAACGGTTGGTTCGCCTATGGGCTGGAGTAAAGTTTGTCTTTTTCCCGCCGGGGCGCGCGAGCGCACCCGGTGGGTGTAGCCCCCGAGCCTATGGGGGAACGGTGGTTCGCCTATAGGCTGAAGTCGGGTCTGCCATCTTTGTGCGGTCCCTACAGGATGACNGAAAGAGGAAAATTACAAGGGGAGTTACTGCCCCCGAGAGTTTCATCCAGCGCCGTCTGCCGAGCCGTACCGGGAGCAGGTGTTGACGAAGTGGACGCCCCGCCGGAGTCGGAGTCGATGTCTTCCCGGGTAAGCTCCCGGGTGGTTCCTGGGTCGTGGTTGACTTGCTCGAGGTCTTCGAACGCACCAGGTGTCCCGCCTGGGCTCCAGGTGTCGTCGGTGGACGCCTGGAGTCGTACTTGGACGCCGGGTGTAGCGCATGCATTCCTCTCCGGACTGTATCGCTCCTGTTGGGACGAGACGGGCGCCACTGTGGCTGCCGTGGCGTTGGGCAGACGCCCATGATGTTCTGACGCGGCAGGTACCAAGTGGGTACGGCGCCGGACGGGTTGGGATATGGCCGGGTAGTTTCACCCGAGGAGTCGGAGACCACTCGGAGGCGGAGAACCTGTCGGGCGAATCGGAGAACTACTCGGGCGTTCTAGGTAGTCGGACGAGGGTCGGCCGAGGCGGACTGGAGTCGACCGAGACGGATGAGGATCGGCCGAGGCGGACGGGGGTCGGCCGAATCAGGGGAAAACCGATCTTCCCCCTAATCTGATGTTCTTCGGGCTTTCTTATGCCTATCTTTTTCCTAAAATTGCGTGGTCCCACCCGTCGGTGAGAGGGTCGGATATTGATATCCGACAAGTACTTACCCCAATCATGAAGTTCTAGTCGCGTCGTACCGGGTGCGTACTCATGACCTGCGCCGGGAGGAAAGTGGGCTCGGGCAGAACGCGGAGGACCCGAACGCGGGTCCGAGGCCAATACCACTGCAGGTACGCTGCGAAGGCCTCGTCGGAGTGCGGTCGGTGCTCTTCGACGACGTGGTTCAACGCGTCTGCCCAACCCACCACGTAGGGCGCCACCGCGGGCTGCCACTGTGTGCCAGCTGTGTGTCCCTTCCTCGTCCACCTATTCAAAGATTGACCACGTAAGTTAAGAAATATACAAAACTTGTGGGACGGAAATACGACACACGTACCTGTGGTGGATGGGGTCGACGGAGTGGACGACCGGCAGCGGTGACTCCTGGTAGAGGTGGAACTGCCTCATCACCCTGTGCACCGCGTACTCCTCCACGTGGATGTCGAAGACCAGGGGCTTCGTCGTCAGCCAGTAGTCCTGGTCGCGCTGGCACAAAGAGGACAGGCCGTGCGGTGCCCGAGCGTGGATCGTGTCAGGCGAGTAGGGGGTCCAACGCACGTCCGCGTCAATGAGCCCGTCGAACTGCCCGACGAAGTCTGCGTATGACTTCCTCGTCTGCTGGCCCACCCAGCTCGGCTGCACAAGTAATACAAATAATATAGCAAGTCCCAACAACAAAAGGATGTTAAAAATAAAAAATGTCCGAACACATACCTTCCGGAGGCACCACAAAGACCCCATGGTGGGGTAGTCGCACGGGTCCGTGCCTGCAGCCGGCCCGTCGTACGGCTCGGGGCTCATCGCTGGTCTGCCCACTGGGAACCGCTCGTACGACCAAAGCTGCAAAAGCAAGGGACAGCCGACGAAGATAGGGTCTCCCTTCTTAACCTTGTGCACGCCCATGCACAGGCCCCTGTAGGTGGTGGCCAAAACCGCTGAGCCCCAGCTGATCTGAGGAATCTGCTCAAGCAGGTACGTCGCGACGGCCGTCGCGTAAGGGATCAGGAACCTGTGACACGAGTCCCCCTGTGAGCTGCAGAACATCACCCACCCAAAGAGCCAGAGCAGGTACTTCTCCAAGTGACGCTGGACGGTCTCGTCGTCTGCGTCTGCCCTCATGTAGTCCGCCTGCAATAAGAGATATAAACTCTAATTTAAACTCTAATATAAGAAGATATAAACTCTAATTTAAACTCTAATTTAAACTTTTATATAAGAAGATATAAACTCAAATTTAAACTCTAATTTAAACTCTAATATAAGAAGATATAAATTCAAATTTAAACTCTAGTATAAGAAGATATAAACTCAAATTTAAACTCTAATATAAGAAGATATAAACTATAATTTAAACTCTAATTTAAACTCTAATATAAGAAGATATAAACTATAATTTAAACTCTAATATAAGAAGATATAAAACTCTGATTTAAACTCTAATTTAAACTCTAATATAAGAAGATATAAAACTCTAATTTAAACTCTAATATAAGAAGATATAAAACTCTAATTGAAACTCTAATTTAAACTCTAATATAAGTCTAATTTAAACCCTAATTTAAACTCTAATATAAGAAGATATAAACTCTAATTTAAACTATAATTTACACTCTAATATAAGAAGATATAAAACTCTAATTTAAACTCTAATTGAAACTCTAATATTAAGTCAAATATAAGAAGATATAAACTCTAATTGAAACTCTAATATTAAGTCTAATTTAAATTGTAATTTAAACTGTAATATTAACTCTAATATAAAAAGATATAAACTCAAACAGAACGGTGTAGGTACTTACGCTGAACTGAAGCAACCACTTCTTGCTGGGGCCGTGTGTGCTGGTGAACTCCTGGTAGCCCAGCGCGTGCTCGTTCCGCTGAACGTGCGCGAACCTGTCGAGAAGGTCCCGCCGCCAAGTGGCCGGAGGGTCGATCGCCCCCATGGCGTCGCCTGCTAGCGGTAGGCCAAGCAGGAAGGCCACGTCCTGCAGAGTGGGCGCCATCTCCCCCACGGTGAGGTGGAAGGTGTGCGTCTCCGGCCGCCACCTGTCGAGGAGAGCCGCCAGCAAGGAGTAGTCGAACTGAAATCGCGTCATGCGGTCCGGTGGCTTCACGTGCGACCGGTCCATGTCGCCCTCCACCAGACGCGCGAGAGGAAGAAGGCCTGCTGCGAGTAACCTGCAACGCAAAGTAGTGGTCGCATTAGATATAAATTTGTAACATATCATAAATATTGACAATTTGAAGTGACGACTTACCTCGGAACGAAGAGGGGGTGTAGCGGCATGTAGGTCATGCCGATACGAGAGCGAAAGCTGCTCCCGACGTCGACCCCCAGCACGGCCGAGTGGTACGAACGGTGCTGCAGGTCGAGTCGCCTATCGAGCAACTCAGGAGTCACGTACGCTGGGTCCGCCATAGCTGCAGGGAATTTGTGAAAAAAAATAGAATAAGGTAAACATTGACATACAAAAAACAGAATAAGGTAAACATTGACATAGAAACAATAATAGTAACAAAATAACATTAAAAACATAGAAGTTAAAAACATAACTTCTATTACAAACAATAATAGTAACAAAATAATATTAAAAACATAACTTCTATTACAAATAATAATATTAAAAAAACCTTATTCAGAACTTACATTACATAATAATTTAGAACTTACATTACACAACTAAAGCATCAGAACTTACATTACACAACTTATATTACCGAACTAATAATTCAGAACTTACATTTCATAACTAATTATACAATAAACTAAACAATGGTAAAGTAGTTCTACATGAGGCCCTGATTGGTGCGACGGCCACGACCAGCGCCCCTTGATGGAAGATTTGAGACCACATTTGATGAGCCTCCTGTACCGCTTGGATCATAATAAGACGTCGCAGTGCACTTCTTGTATGTGTGCCCAACCTCATTGCACTTAGAGCAGATACGCACGTCTGGACCAGCTTCAGATCGATCCATGTTATTCCTAATGCGCTTCTTCTTTCATCGCCTAGGGCCTTGCTTCATTTCTGGATCTGGATTGGGGATATAAGTTGCATTTTTCCCCGGGTTGTTGGTGAAGGAGCCAAATATCCCATAGCCATACACCTCAAAACTCCAGGTAGCCATAATGGTTTGCTTGAAAAAGTAGGGAGAGATGTACATACGGGGCTGCAGTCCCCCAGCTTCATAGCAGGCAGCAATCACATGGGAGCAAGGCTTGTGCAGCATCTGAGGCTTCTGGCACGAGCAAATGCAACTATCGTTCCGGAGAACACACTCTTGTCTGACCTTTTCCCGTCCGGCCATCGTCCTCCCTTTGTCCTTGCAAAGAACCTCGAATCGCCGTTCAGCTGAACCCTGGGGATACGCATGGCGCAATAGAGCCTTCTTCTGCTTCTCGTCCATATACTCGGTCATCTTGTACCCATACATCAATTGGTTACTTTCCATGGCAGCCGCAGCCTTTCCATACCGGTCATGGAAATATTTGATTGTGTGATACACGAAGAACTCGATGATTCCCACTAGGGGGAGGCCCCTAGCTCCACGAAGCACCCAATTGTAAACCTCGGCATAGTTTGTAGTCTATATACCATGCCGAGCACCTGCTACATCATAGATCAATGCCCATTTTTCTTTGGGCTCATTTTCAATCCACTGGCTGAAAGTCTTAACTGCACGACCCCTTCTCCTTCTAGTCTGGTCAGTGTCCAACCCCACATCCTCAAGAGACTTGGGCTCATCTGCTTCATTTGTGACGGGTTTCTTTGCGAGCTCCTCTGATTGTTTCTTCGTAAGGTCATCTAGTTTCTTCCAGATTTGGTTGAACTTCCTCTCCTGATTCTGGCTGCATAAGCGCTTGAACAGTTTCATCAGTGCCTTGTTCTTGAACTGGCTATGGAAATTAGCTCCCATGTGACGGATGCACCACCTGCTCACGACGTCGGGCCATCGTGGTAATGCCTGCCGCTCGGTGCTGCCATTCTTCATTTCTTCAATTGCCTGCAGAATACCTTTGTGCCTATCGTGAATGACACACACGTTTGGCACATCCCCCACAACCATACTCTTCAGCCTCTCCAGAAACCAATACCAGCTGTCTCCGCTCTCTTTCTCCACAAAAGCCAAGGACAAGGGCACTAATTGATTGTTACCGTCGCCGGCAACGGCGGTGAGGATTGTGCCTTTGTACCTTCCTGTCAGGAAGGTCCCATCAATGCATATGGCTGGCCTACAGTGTCGGAAAGCCTTAATGCACAGCCCCAATACCAGGAATGCCCGCTGCAGCACTAGCTTCCCTGGCCTTAAGATAGAGTGGAAAGTCTTAAGGTCATAGAAACTCCCTTCATTTCGCTGGCATATGGCGTGGAGCAAAGCAGGAAGGTTGTCATATGATGCTTCATAAGTCCCCCCACTTCATCTCGAATACCTTCTGTCTCGCTCTATATGCCTTGCCGTAACTAATTTTGTACTTGAATTTCTCCTCGATGGCACATATTATAGACTTGGGCTCGTAGCTTGGATTATCAATGATCTGTGCATACATTAAGTTAGCCACAAAACCGGATGTGAGGTTCCGGTGGTCTGTGTCCAACTGCTCAAGCACACATGTGTGATTCTCAATTCTGCTCACCTCCTAGTAACTATTCCACTTCCTACAGAATGCGTGAACCCGAAAAGGACACCCTTCTGTGACGCAGCATATGTCATAGACTTGTTTGCTGCTCTTAACAACCCTGAACTCCCTTTGCAAACACAAAGCGGACCACTGTTTTATTGCATCCTTCATTTCTGCTGCAGTCTTGTAGCACTAACCGAGGCAAACCTCATTGCACCTATACTCCCAGGGGACTTGTTGGCCTTCATTTATCGTAAGCTGTGAGAAGTCATAGTTGACCCAGTTCCTTGGCACCTGCACCGCTTCGCCGTCGTCATCATCCGACCAGTCCTCCTCGAAGTACTGCTGATGTTCTGTGCCCTCCCTCTCTGCGTCCAAAACCATCTCAGGAAAATTTTCTGCTTCATCAAGCTCCCCCGATGGTTCAGGGGGTGCGTAATAATCTTGTCCGGCTGCACCTTCTTCCACTTCTTCACCTTCCTCCCCAGTAGCATCTTGAAGGTTTTCCCCTCCAGCATCTTCAACTTCTCCTTGCACTTCACTGTTGGACCCAGCCTTGTGGAAGGCTCGCACAAGCAACACCAGCGGCATACACATGCTGCGTACAAAGTGTCACAATTGACCTCCAGTTCTGGGTTCCTTCAAGCGCAACAAGTTCCCAATACGTAGTTGAACTTCTGTTCATCACTGCCATCACTGACAGGTCATGCTGGGCCTCATCAAGCCCAAATGAATGATAAAGCCACTTTGTTATTGAAACCCAATTTCTCTCTGCTGCTCTAGCTACTTTTCTGGTGACACAACTAAATTCTGACAGGTCTACCCCTTCAGGACCATATCTAACTTCTCTTGATCTATAGTACAATTGAATCCATAACGGTTCAGACATGCCTAAACCAACCAGGACAATAACAATAATTAATACGATTTTGTACTCATGAAAGGACTTATGCGTAATACTCTACTATAAACTATAATATAAACTCTTATATAGAATCTAATATCAATAAAACTCTAATGTAAACTGTACTATAAACTCTAATATAAACTCTAATTTCAACTCTAATATAAAGTCTAATATGAACTCTAATATAAAGTCATTACTAACTCTAACATAAACTCTAATTTAAACTCTAATATAAAGTCATTATTCTAATATAAACTCTAATTTAAACTATTATATAAATTCTAATATGCATAAAACCCTAACAGAAACTCTAATATAAAAAGATATAAACTGTAATGTAAACTCTAAAATGAATAATTACAGTATATATAAAATTGTGGGGTAAACTCTAATATCAGTGCATCTAATATAAAAAGATATATTAATAAAGATCTAATATCAATAATAGTAATTACTCTAAGTATCTCTAATGTCACTAAATCTAATATCAGTAACTGCCTCTAATAGTCTGGTCAGTGTCTAAGTTGAATATCAGTAACTCAAAAATAATACTACGATTTCATACTGTATAAACTAAATACTAAAATAACTACAAAGTCATACATCTACCAAATTGAAGTTACAACTACGAGATCGGATTTTACCTGAAACCGAAGCGCAGAACCGGCAGGGCTTCGCCGCTGACTCTTCCTCTCCCTAACCCTCCTCTCTAACCCTAGTTTTTCTCTTTTCTGATTTAGAATGAATTTATCAACTGAATTTCGCCTTATATAGGCAGCAGCACCCTAACCGCCAAATGATTCGGCGGTAGGGGGCTGCCGCCGTCGATCCAACTGCGGGAAGCCTTCCCGCCGGATCCAACGGCGCGGCAAGGGCGGGGCTCCCCCTACCGCCAAATCATTTGGCGGTTAGGATGCCGGGCCCAGGTGCCGACACCTACCGCCAAACCATTTGGCGGTTAGGTTGGGCAAACAGTTCAAAATTATGATTTTAAATTCAAATCGCTAATTCAAACGGCGGTTTACCTAACCGCCGTTTGATTTGGCGGTTAAATCTTCTTACCGCCGTATCATATGGCTGCCATATGATACGGCGGTTGGATGACAGATTTGCAAAATCTGTCATCCAACCGTTCTTTTTGAAAAATCGTAAAAAAAATTAAAAAAAGTTCCTATAAGGGCCAGCAAAGTAAATGGGCTCATATGTTTGCTCCCTTTGTGGGCTATTCAAAAGGTAAAGGGCAACAGGAACAAAAGGGCTCAGCCTCTTTCGTGGCGGGTTATTATCGTTCTGCGTCAGATCAGTAGGCGAGATCGAGAAGTCCAGACGAGTGCGAGCGGTGCTACGCTGGTGAATCCATCCATCCGGGCGGCGCCGGCGACGAGATCGGGGCAGGGGGCTACCGTTCGGCTCTTTGATACCAGATCTCGCACTCGTGAGCCTCTAGGAAGCGCCGCCTCTCTCTCCCCGTCAACGACGCAGCAATCGCAAGGCGCCGGCACCTCTATCCCCGTCATCTCCGTGCTCAACTCCGTCGTATCTACGGCCTCCTGCCCCTCCCACATCGCCCGCTGTCTAAATCAGAACGGCTTCAAACGTCGAGGTAAGTCTGATCTCATCGTTTTCTCTCCCCCCTCTCAGATCTATGGGTTCTTGATCCGTATGCTTCGTGTGTAAATCTGTTAGATTCATCTGTGACTGCCAAGTGATCAGAAGCTTCTTGCCCCAAGATGGTTTATTGTTCCTTTTCAGTCTTATAAACTTGTTATTTCTAGAACTTGTTGGTTTGCTTTATGTTAAAAGGCTACAACTGTGGAGGACCCCATATATTTCTTGTATTTGTGAATAAATTTGTTAGCAACAGTTATAGTGGCTCTGGAATTTGTAAGATTTTGGCTTGTACTGTAGTAACCATACTGTTCTATACTTCTATATGGATTCTGGAGTTCATCATTGTGGAATATGCCCAAATCAAGAATGTTGCAAAGTAATATTATTGTGGAAAATTAACAGGATATGTTTATTAGACATCCACTATAGCCTTTTTCCAATAAAGGAACCAAGTTTACATTGTCGTATGTTCAACCACAGTTTTACATTGTCGTATGTTCAACCACAATTTTACATTGTCTATTGTTACTGTTGTCTGCTGATACACTATTACCAGAAAATTTGACATGTGAGTGATGTGCAGGAGCATAAACAAAGTGGATTTGCTTATGAAGGACTAATTTCCTGTTATTTTTGCAGCTTACTTTGTAGGTTTTCTACTAAATTTTTTAGTGGTTCTGGCCTTCTTGACACAATGGTGAAGCTGACCATGATAGCGCGTGTCACTGATGGCCTTCCGCTGGCAGAAGGGTTGGATGATGGGCGAGATCAGAAGGATGCTGATTTCTACAAGCAGCAAGCTAAACTTATTTTCAAGAACTTGTCAAAAGGGCATCATGAAGCTTCCCGGATGTCAATTGAAACAGGGACCTACTATTTCCAGTATCCTTATGCCATTTATGGCCCTCTTTGTATTCTGATTGAGGCTTGTTTCTTCATGTCCATGCAAGGCATATGATTTATATGATACCCATCTCACTGCACATCAAGCCATTGCACATTGCATTTATATAGTTCTGATGAGTGAGAACCAATATATCAGCATAAAATTTACTGCCTTTAAAAATTAAAAAAAGACACCTTATGTCAAAGGGATCTATGTGATTTCCTCACACCGGCTCCAAAAATGGCTATATTCACAAGGCTACTTGCCTAAACCAGTTTCCTCTTTAGTGACTTATTGGAGCTGCTACTTTTATTATTTGTTGTTTGTGAAGCTTAATAGAAAGACACCAATCAGCACCGTGGAAATCATGTTTGTGATTGTTTCTCTCCAGTTCTAGTGCTTTGTGAAACACTTGGTGCCCTTAATTTGAATGTACAGCTACATCATTGAAGGCCGAGTATGTTATCTGACTATGTGTGACCGCTCTTATCCGAAGAAACTTGCATTTCAGTACCTAGAAGATCTGAAAAATGAATTTGAGAGGGTCAATGGCAATCAAATTGAAACTGCTGCAAGACCGTATGCTTTCATCAAGTTCGGTATGGTTCCTGAGTTCACTCACCAGCATTGTTTTCATTCTTAACAGATCACAGCTTGATACCATGTGTCTTTTTCTGTTTAGATACATTCATCCAGAAGACTAAGAAACTGTATTTGGATACAAGAACTCAAAGGAACCTTGCAAAACTGAATGATGAGCTGTATGAGGTGCACCAGATTATGACCCGCAATGTTCAAGAGGTTCTTGGTGTTGGTGAAAAGCTAGACCGTAAGGCCCCTATCATTTCTTGCAAATGTTTAATTACTTGCATGTTAGACTGGTAGTTGTCTGTGATATGAATCTGAAATGTAGTTGTCTATAACCCAGATACTTTCTCTTTACGGACTTTGCTTCCTTTTCTTTTTGTAGATGTTCCCTCTATTAGTCTTTCTAAAGGCCTTAGCATTCTTCTTTTTTGTCTTCTTATTAGGCTAAATGAATTATTTTTTTTTGAACTGGCATTTTCTGATGGTTCCTATTTTTTTTTCACCTTTTCATTGCATTACTGTATTATTAATAACAAATTTACATTCTGTGCAGAGGTCAGTGAAATGTCAAGTAGATTGACATCTGACACAAGAATATACGCAGATAAGGCAAAGGACCTCAATCGGCAGGTAATCCATATTTACAGTTGCATACAATTCATGCTTATACACTTGCCTGCTTAGTTGAGTTGAGCGTTTTCCATCTGGTCCTTATAATGCTTGTTGATTTTTTTTCTTGAACAGCACCTGACATAGTTTTACTTCACGGATCAGGTTGTTTGCGTAGAAGTACTCCACTAACCTTACTTTACTTTTTTTAGTACTAAGAAAATAAATTGTTGGCTGCACACTGTGGTTTAAATTGGATTAAGTTTCCTGGTTGCATCCCATAACTAGTACCATGATGTCTGTTCAGATCTTTGTTCATTGTTAGTGGGGCACCAGTGTAAGTCTGCTTTGAACTTTCATGTCTTTGACGTACAATGTTTCAAATATCAGGCCTTGATTCGGAAGTATGCTCCTGTTGCGATTGTGATCGGGGTAGTTTTGATGCTCTTTTGGCTCAAAAACAAGATATGGTGAATGTAACATACAAAGGAAGCCATGCCCCATTTGACTGGAGAACAAATGAAAATTTGGTTGATTCTGGATCAAGAGATGCTTTGGTGACTTGTATCCCGCATCTGCCCATTCAAGCGAGTACTTCAGCTTCCTTTTGCTCCTCCCTACAAGCTATTCAAGTAAATTCGTTGTAGTATAGACCTTAATGACAAACTCGAATTTTGTGCATCTGTGGGATTGGCAAATACAAGAGCTCTGTAGAGTTGACTTTTCGACGTCGGGATTGTAATTTTTCTGGTGAAACTTAATGTAAGGATTCAGGCTGATGAACTGTACTCACGCACATTTCGCTACCTAATATGAAGTTTTAGTCTGGCGTTCACAGCGTATTAGAGCTACGTATTTGCTGAAGGCGTACATCGGTACATGTACGAATTGGGCTATTCAGAACTAGGCCCTGTAGGCATGTTGTTGGCATACCATGACAGCATGACGATTGAAGCCAAAAAGGAAAGTGAAATTATTTGAAGTCACGCATGCATTCTATTTAGCACAGCGCCGTCACCGGTAGGGATGATATCTTCTGCATTGCCACGTAGGGATGTTAGCTTCGGCTCCCAAATTGAAGGTCTATCTATAAGAATTGTACAGCCGTGCAGGGACATAGCTCTGTTCAGATTATTTCATGGGTGAAAAGAAAGTCCAGAAAACTTTTAACTCCAAACGACGGTAGAATCCAATTACTCAAAACGGCTATGTAGGTTGACATGTGTTCCACAATCACCATCCAAAACGAACGTGGAATAAGTGGAAAGGTAAAGATCGCACCAAGTCGTTTTTGTTTCCTCACAGGAGGAAGATCACACCAAGTTCATAGTACTGATGTAGCTCAGTTTCGCATCTTTGCAACTGCAACGTTTACATAACGTTGACGAGAAACACTTACCAATTATAAACGGAGACTGACCTCCAATCGAAATATTATATTGACAATGTCATTATTTAATATTACAGATATTAATATATTTTGTACATTAAACTTGGTTAAGACCTTGTTTAGTTGGTTGAATTTTATTGAATTTCCTGTAGAAAAAATACATTGAGAAGCGTGTCACAGAGAGGGAGGCACGTTTTTCAATGCGTTACTTTCGGTTGAATTGCAGAAACTTGCAGAAACTAAACAAGGCCTAAAATAGAGAATTTTAACTTGAGAACGAAACTAAAACAATTTACATTTTAGAACGCTGGGAGTAATAAGGTTTAACGAGCTTTCCAACTCTGGGTGCCAATGGATATGCTCAAACAACAAACTAACCCGGACATTCGTCACCACTGATGCAATTGATAGGTTTCACAAATTCAGGCACGACGGGCAGGCAGGATACAGAACCCTTTATAACACTTGTTTCTGTTGTATCCTACAAGCTCAAATATACATTGCCAGATACATGCCCAGCTTGACAAAAAGAATACAGGGCAGCGAAGAAAGAAGAATGGAAAACAGGACCATCACCATAACCAGGAAACATAATACCTGGAGAGGATTTCGCAATCTGTACCATATACGGGGAATACAGCCCTTGACAGCCCAAATGACTAAAGAAACTGAGAAAAGAAAGAACTGGGCTAAGTAATGTACTACAGCAGTGGACTAAACTGACCAAATTTGGATTCTCCAAATCTATAGGTTCCTAGAAACTTGTCTCTGTAGTTGTTCATCAAGCCATGCATGGTTAGGTTTTGCTCTTGAACTTACGCTGCGCTTTGAGGTCAACTACAATGATGGTGATGTTGTCTTTGCTCCCCTTCTGGAGAGCAAGCTTCGACAAGCATTCAGCAGCCGCTTGAGCAGCTGGGTCTGCCGAATCACCATCCCGTGGGGCTGATGATGAGCTTGCACCATTTTTCTTGTGCCACAGAAGTATCCGCTTGCGGGCAATATCACATACCTCTTCGTTTGACATTACGTCCCAGAGGCCATCGCTGGCAAGAATGAGGCACTCATCATCCTTTGCCCGAGGAACTATTGTTACCTCTGGGACTGGAATTATCCATGGCTTCAGATATCTGTCACCTGCAGCACATAGAAGCCATTAAAGGTCAGATTATATCATACATGTTCCTGTATCGTGTATTCTTGTTTAAAGTAAAAAAGATTGTAGTAACAAAGCTACCATGAAAAATTGTAGTAACAAAGCTACCATGAAAAACTATCCAATTATTCAACAAGCAGATTTTGGGGAAAAAAGGAGGGAAGGGGGGATGGGGATAAAGGGGAGGATGGGTAGATGGGTCTTATAGTGTACCAATTACCAGAAAAGGTCCATTTGTGGTCATCACTAATGAACAGAGGAAACCTAGCAACATATGTACCCACTTTCATGATACATCAAAGTTCATTGCAGTTACAAGAGACGAATTCCAAAACTAGCATAAAATCTCATGAGGCTAGGCTGCAGTGAAAGAAATGCTTACATGTTGTACGAGTACATATAAAAACTAAAAGCCATATATACATGCACATCAAAGCTTTGGGAACTTCAGTAGAAAACATTCTACTTTATAGAAATATGAAAATCAAAAGACAGCATGTAGCAAACAGCAACAGTGAAGAACAACCAGAAATCACTGTACTCAGTATGTCCAAAATCAACCCATCAACTTCGCCAAAACTCCATTAATTTGAAATGCATATGCTATTAGCATGATGGCTGCAGAAGGGGAAAGGGGAGCAATGCAGTTGTCAAATACACCCACGACCTTGGGCATTGAACCATTCATTTAAATTTGCCTCTTTGTGTTGGATCAAAAAACTTTCGTATTGATTGAGCATAAGGGTACAAGACTCGAGTCCAAATTTGCCAAATCACTCATATATAGCCTCAACATAGGCGTAACAATAAGGTGAACCCCTTATATTGGCCCTGTTGGAGGTGCCCTCATAGTTTCGAAACCACAAAGCACCAAGATGGTGAGAATAACAAGCATCTAAGGTACAAGAAAGAATGTCCTTGCAAAAAGGATACAGACCATCCTAGGTTTTCCATCACTCCTACTTGTAGAAATTCCTAATACACAAACACCTAAAAGGAGACTTTTTTTAAGGACAAAAGAAGTGGGATCCTAGCTTCCTAGTTTCCATTCTCACAGAACATACAAAGGAGCCTGACCAAACCATACGATAATTATAAGGACTCGGTGACCTTCAACCATGTATCTACCCACGTAAGTATTGGCGAAATCGATGCTATGATGATTCAAGATAAGCAATTTATTTATCTGCCATAGTGCTACCGTAATTAAAAAATAAAGTTGCGTTCAATCATGGTAGGACCCTGGCTCTCTTGGACCAAATGAAACTTGAGATAGAATCAAATAAGTGGAGTCAGAATCAGAATTTTCGGGGCATAAGCACCTTTGCAGACAGGACTTTCCAAACAAGATCCTCTCTTTCGATGCTCAAGGCATCAATCATGACTATTTCAACAGAATCTGAATTCAGTTCCATGTGCTATATCATAACAAAGCCGCTATCCAATTCATGGCTTCCTTGAATTTAAGAATTCTAGCGAAGATGTGCAGTGCTTCAAACTTACAAGCATAAAGTACTGCACATGAGGGCATGGAGAGTATGAAATTCGTGTAATATACAGTTGGGAGTAACATTGACAGTAAACACAGATAGTGGCTCACTCGAGAACATAAATATTTGCCAACAAGTAAAGAAAACAAGTCAGTTCGCATATAACCTTCATGTTTTCCTCATGCTAGGCTGTCCAAAATTGGCAACAGTTTCCCTCATGCTAGGCTGCTAGTTTGTCCAAAATTGGCAACAGAAAAGCATCTTCAATCATCACAGATGATTTTTAGGTAATGGTCGTTCAATGCATTATCATGCTATTGTGAAACAGACAATGCACAAGGATTGTAAAATCACAAGGTAACAAAAAATAACAGTAACCAGCACATCAGTTTGTCCAAAATTGGCAACAGAAAAGCATCTTCAATCATCACAGATGATTTTTAGGTAATGGTCATTCAATGCATTATCATGCTATTGTGAAACAGACAATGCACAAGGATTGTAAAATCACAAGGTAACAAAAAATAACAGTAACCAGCACATCTCCTATCACCAAAACTAGCGGTACAGAGATGTTGGTGAACTAGTACATCACACAGTATTTCATTAAAAGAAACTTAAGAAACATTTCTTTTTTTGAACGAACAGCACCATTTCATATCATTCCAATGCACAGTAAACCAAGATGATTTCTATTATATCAGTAAGGCAGTGTGCTGGAGAGTAACAACAGGTGTACCAATTGATCGCGACATTGCAAGAACTCCAAAAACTCGATAACCATTCCATTGTATGACCTTGCCACCCTCTGCCTCAATCCTTGAATACTCATCCTCCCTGTTAGGCTGAAGCACAAAGATAGCAAAGCAGTCAACATCCAATCAACATGTGAACTAAAATGTGATGCATAAAAAAGGCAGCCTCGCAGGAGCGCTCACTTTATGATCCACCGACAGAGGCACGGGCTGCTTGCCACGGCAGAGCACTGCCCGTGAATCTCCACAATTGGAGACAATGATATGCGAAGAGCAGATGACTGCGACCACTGCCGTCGAACCGACAGTCTCCGGTGCCACAGGTTCCGGAACAAGTGTCGCAGCAGCATCGCTTGTGCTTGTGCCACCGCTTCTGCTAGCCTTGCCCCCAACCTCGTCATCCACTCTAGCGAAACAATCCACAAAAGCTTCTTCCCACTGTTTCTTGAACTCCACATCTCCCAAGTTAGCTGCACCAACGGTCCCCTCTATCCTGCTCAGCTGTTCCACCAGTGCCAAATGAAGGCGTTCCCGACAGTAATTTGCAACCTAGAAGGAATTGAGCAAAATGCACTCAATGTAGGTGTACGAACAACAAAACTGTTCCATTTGCACATACAGTTCCAATTCGGGAAAATAATGTTAAGCTCTTAATAGAAAGTCATTAATGAACTGTTGGGAAAAAATAGTATGACTAGTAGGCTATTAATAGGAAGTCATTAATGAACTGCGAGCATACCTGCGCTCCACCGTGGCCGTCATACACGCCGAAGAAATGTGAAGGTAGGCGGAACGTCATGGGATCGAGCCCATCGATCACGGCATTGCCGGTGAGCATCCAGAGCGGCACGTCGAAGAATCGCGGCACCGCGGCGACGGCATCCTCCATCTCCGGCCTGCGGCCGCATATGGACGTGTGCCCCCACAGCGGCACGCAGTCGACGGCGAAGACGCTCCTCCCGCCAGCCGCGACCCTGGCCTCGGCCTCGACCGTAGCCGCCGACGCGGCGGAGTCCTCGAAGACCATCGGGCCGCCCGCCGCGGCGCCGAAGAAGCCCAGCCCGACCCCCTCGAAGTCGGCGCTCGCGACGCTGCTGCAGTCGCTGGCCACCGAGCACGGGCTCCCCGCCACCGACGCCTCCCCGGCTTCCCCTTCCGGCGGCAGCGCGTCGTCCTCCACCGCCGACGCCGTCCTGACTGGGGGCACGGCCACGGGCACGGAGACCCCCTCCATGGCCCCCGCGACCGCAGCCGCCGCGGCGATCGGGTCCGCGGCCGCGGCGGCGATCAGCGTGAGCCCCGCCGCCGCGGGGCTAAACGCCGGCGGCGCGGCGAGCGGGGCCACGACGGCTACGACGTCCTCCATCCCTCCTCCAGCCTCCCCCTCCGCCGCCGCCACCGCCTCCTCCAGGATCACCTTCCCACGCCGGGTCAAGTCCTCCCCCTCCGCAGTCGCACCGCATAGCCGCTACCCCTCCGCCGCCGCCTCCTCATGTGCCTCCAGATCTGCGCCGATCCGGCCCCAAATCCCGGCGCCCACGCCTAGCACAGCTCTCGAGGCAGGCGCGCTCGCCTCGGATCCGAGTCCAAGCCGAATCCCCCGAATCACCAAGCCCACACAGCACTGGCTGGCAAGCAGGCAACGCCCTCGTCCCGAGGAAGGAAGGAAGGAAGGAAGGAGCTCGGAGACTAGCGGCAGCAGCACCAGCGAGCGAGTGCGCGTCGTAGCAAGCAAGGCAGCAGCAGCTGGCGAGCACGACGCGCCCTCGACCCTGTGGAGCGGGGAAGCGGAGGGAGATTTGGCGCAGGCGTTGTGGTTGGGACTCGCCTGGGTAAACAATCGGGAGTTACCGGCAGAAAGGAGGGTGAGACCGTGAGAGGCAGAGGCGACGGGCGAGAGCGGAGCGGAGGAGG
This sequence comes from Alloteropsis semialata, assembly GCA_004135705.1. Classification (NCBI taxonomy): domain Eukaryota; kingdom Viridiplantae; phylum Streptophyta; class Magnoliopsida; order Poales; family Poaceae; genus Alloteropsis; species Alloteropsis semialata. The sequence goes on from CM014274.1 coordinate 35,952,972, forward strand.
GTGGAAAGCTACGTGCACTTCCCGTGCGCGCGCGCGCGTGTGGGGGACAGGTGTCGAGGCCGCCCGGTGGGGATGGGACGCGCGGGGCCGCGTGGGATCGGGTGCGCCGCCGCGATCACCCCGCAGCGGCGGGGCTAGGGGGGCGCGTGTCGAAACGCCGGGAGGGGCGTGTGGAGCCGGGCCGGGGAGCCTGCGAGGTGGAGGGATGGGGGCCAAGCCCAACGCAGGACGTAAAAGCGTATGCCTCGGCTAAAATTTACAAACCACCTGTTTCAGGAACACTTAGAGCTATCAAGCCCCCAACGTAAATTAATGTTTTTGTCAGAGCTATCAGAGAAGCAGACTCACTCTCCAGTCACCCAACGCATGCAAAAGTAGAGGCGCTGTTTCCTTTTGTCAGACGGGGCATCCGGTGCCTCTACGAATTTGGGCTGCAGACGTGGTGATTGAGGCCACCAAACACGCTGGAGCGTTGGGCCTGGCCAGTGTCCGGCGCTGTGCTGATTGAGGGGCGTACGATCATCGTCGCCTCGCTTGTCAGGTTTGGCGTGCCCCGGCCGCTGCCGATGCTGCGTTGGCCATGTGTCCTCTCATGGATGCTGTTGCCTGTTGCCGGCTGGCCTCTCTGGGCAAAATGTTGCTGTCCACCAGTCAATTTTTATTAATAACCGATATATTACTTAATACTTCATTTGACATAAATATACTACTTATAACGTTTTTTAAGAAATACATATACTGTAACATTTAGTAACCAAATTACAGCAAAACACTAAAGACTTGTGAGATTCCCTTATATTCTTAGGTCTTGTTTAGTTCTTGTTTAGTTCGCGAGAGTTGCAAAAAGTAAGTTGTATAAGTTGTATTGGAAAATGTGTCGCGGCGAGAGGAGATATATTTTCACTGTGCAATTTTTGCGAAACTTTACGAACTAAAAGGAGCCTCAGCATACCAAAGTGAACATGAAATATCGGCATCATTCGTTCGATCAATTTAACGGCCCTGTCGTGAATAGTAAAAAGAGTGCTACACATTTTACACCTGAAAAATCTCGTGGCCCCGAGGTGAGCTGCTGCTGCTGCTTTTTTTTTTTTTTTTGAGTTTGAAAGATTGCTAACCACACATCATCTTTTCCGGGAAAGGGGAAGCTAGCGAGCGAAAAAGAAACCCCGAAAATGACACGCCAGCGATCGGCGCTGCCACGTGGTGCGACCGGACTTGGCAACGTGACTAGCGGGCAACAGTGCGACACGAGTCCTCTGCCGGCCACCGGGTCCCGCGCGGCCGCGGCATGGGCAGAAGTGGTGCAGTAATTGCGACCCTCCCTCAAGAAAAGTACGAGTACCGGCGGTAACTGCGACCGGCTGACGTGACACCGGCGTGACGCGCCCATGTGCGCCGCGTGCGCGGGGCGCCCCTCGCCCTCCGGGAAAGGAAACCGCAGCGGCCAAGTTACGCAAATGCCCCCTCCCTTTTCTCACCCGGATCACCGGAGCGCTTGCCCTGACAGTGGTGGGCGCTGGATTGGGGCCCCACCCGTCAGTGAGATATCCGGGATGAGAATTCCTCCGCGGCACAGCGCCTAAAGTACTAATTAATTGCGTTGCGCAGAGCAGCGCGCCGGACCCCGGAGGAAACACCCACTCATCATTAATGCTCCAGGGGAGGAAACCTCGAACCGGCTCATCATTAATGCTCCGGGTGGGGCCTGGCTTCCAGGGAGGGCGACGATGACTGCCGTCCATCCGGGCACGTGGGGCGTGTTCGGCAGCCCGGGACAATTGTCCCGGATTACTGTCGCATGCATGAGGGTCTAAATGAAGTTTATTTACAAAACCTTTTCACAGATGAGTGCAACTTTGCGCGACGAATCTACTGCACCTAATTAATCCATGATTTGCTACAGTAATGCTACAGTAATCATCCTCTAATCGCGTGGTCAAAGGCCTCATTAGATTCATCTCGCGAATTTGACAGGGGTTGTGGAGGTAGTTTTGTAAACTGACTTTATTTAATACCCTTAATTAACGGTCAAAGTAGCATTTAATGCAGGATCAATTTTTTTGATCCCCATCCGTGCGTCGGAAATCGCAGGCGACGCGGTGGGGTCCACGGCGGCGGTGACGCGCGACGCGACGGGATGGACGATCCCAAGGAGCCGCCCGCCCAACACGTGGACCAAGAACCCCGAACGTCACTGCTGGACGAACGGACGGGACGGCTGCGCCTACGTACGCACCGAGAGGGCGAGATGTTCTCTGGTTTGGATTCGAACGGACTATCGTCGAAAATTCGGTGCAGCAGGCATGTGTACCGAGTATACTCTACTCATACGCTAACATGTGTAAAAGATCGAAATGGCATATGTAGATATGGACAAAGTTACCAAAGAAGTGTATGGTATTCGAAATTCCGACCTCACGGCCTTTTTGTACTACTTGCTTGTTTTCACATGGGCGCGACCACAAGAAACTTTATACTAGATAATTAATCAGAAATAACTTACAGAGAAAACATGTTTTGGAAACTTTATTTGAACAAAGTTTGCCCAAATATTTCTAAAACAACATTTTCTCTGTTTCAAATTGTAAATCATATTGGCTTTTGAAGTTTTCCTACTTGTGGGATGCACCTAGACAATATTTACATCTAGCATAGCAAAAGTAATTAACTTTGAAAAGGCAAAACAACATACAATTTGGGAACTGGGAGTCTTATTCCAAAAAAATTCACCCAAATCCATATATCAAAGAAATTCTTCTGAAAATTTAAAGGAAAATTGTTCGCATGAACATTGACATCTTACCCTCTGTTCCAAATTGGTAAGTCATTCCAAGATTCTTAAAAAGTCAAACCATCTCAAGTTTGACCAAATTTTCTACAATAAAATACAAATATTTATCATACCAAATAAGTATCATTAGATTCTTGGTAACATATATTTTCATAGTAAGTTTGTTCGATATAATAAATCTTTGTGGTCATCTCTATAATTTTGGTCAAACTTAAAATAGTTTGACTTTCTAAAAATCTTGGAATGATTTATAATTTGAAACGGATGGAGTATTAAAATAGATGGCCTAGATAGGCCAGTAGTAGGTCTTACTATCAGCCCGGCACACACAGAAAAAGCATATACTCTGTAGAAGAACTTCCCTATAGTCACGTGCTAAAAAGGAAGCTGAGACGGTTAGACGCGCTTCTATTTGCTGAATCATTATGATCCCTCTTGAGCTAAAGAGATAGTAGAAAATTGGATGATATTATGCCTAACTGGACCGCGCGTGCAATTGTATAAAATAAGATTTAGATAGGTTTAGCATGGGAACCATCCTAACACAAAAGTTAAAGTTTGACATCGGGACAAGTGGAATCGAAGCATGGTTGTGAACTTGTGATTTTATCATGGAGCCACGCTTTCCTGAGCTCTTGATCGTCAGCCGTTTTGATTGTAGTTAAGCCAATCCCAATAGGGGTTTCATATTGATGCTTCTAAGATGGCCACATAAGCAAAAAAGAAATGAAATAGTGTTTGAAACTACATCTCCAATAGATAGTTTCATGGTGAGGTTTCATAGGCTTCACATAGCAATAGCATTCAATTTCATAACTCATTGATAGTTGGTATCCGTGTAGACATAGTTTCATCTACATGAAACTGATTTCCTTTCTCTCTCTTCTTTAATTTGATGTCATGTCATCAAAAAATCCTATTGTCGAGGTTGTACTCGTCAGATATTTGTCCGGCAGGCACCCCGCTTCGTGCGAAGATTGATCACGGTGACGAACAAAGAGACACGGGATTTTTATACTGGTTCGGGCCCTCGAGATCGAGTAATAACCCTACGTCCAGTTGCTGCTTGTATTATTTCGTCGAGTATAGATTACAATGCGTAACAAGTACCCTCGGGTGGATTGTCTAAGATTGTAGATCAATGGGAATACCCTCTACGCACAGGACCCCCGCTATTTATATCCAGGGAGACGTGCCTTACAAGACAAAACAGACCTAAACCTAGTAGGACTCTAACTATCTTCGGGCTTTCCTTCTGCGATCTGGCCATCGTGTCTTGTTCGGAGTCTTGGTAGTTTGGAGTCGGTAGTCGGTAATCCTCGTGATCGGGCACCCTGGTATTATGGCCTCAACAGTAGCCCCCGAGCTTATCTTGTTCAGAAAAGGTTGATTGTTCAATAGCCTTCGGGTCTTTTTGCTCTTCGGGTGATTTCTGGATATGTTAATACCTCGTCAATCACTTGTGCATGAGAGCCAGAAAAGTTCCCGAACTCTTGAATGTAGAAACCTGCATCTGAATGATAAGGTCAAAGAAAAATATCAGCCATAATAATAAAATAGAACTGTTCCGTCTTGGAAAGTGAAACGCCCCAGGATTGATGTAACTGCTGCCCAGTGCATTAAAAACCCACTCCGCACGTCTCCCGGAACTTTAGCAGCGCACGCGATACGGCTCTGCTCTGGCTCCTCGATTCTCGCGCGAAGCGTCGCACCTCTGAGTCTTTAAATATCAGATCTCCTGGATTGACGTGTACTTGAAACTTCCATCCTAAGCCCTCTTCCTCCACTCGCCATGGGAAAGAAAAGGCTTAGCAGCAGGTTCAAGCTTCCTCGCCTCCTTTTCGGAGACTCTCCTCGTAGCTCCGGCGAACAACCGCCCGACAAGCCGGAGGACCCGCCGGCGACGACATCACCCACCGCTCCTCCTCAGGCTCCGCTTCTAGCTCTCCCCTGGTATGGGGATGATGGAGTCGAAGTCGAGCCACCAGAAGAGGAGGCTCCGGCGGTAGCGCCGCCGTCTCCCGAGGCTGCTCCGTCAAGCATTGCCGCCGGGAAACGCCCTGCATCTTCCTTCCCAGCCTCGGCATCTCCTGTCTCCCTCTCCTCCGACGACGAGCCAGAGCAAGGAGGGAGCGGAATCCGGCCGAAGCCAGAGGCGGCGCACGCAGGCGCATCTTCGTCTTCTGCTCCGATGGACACCAGCGGCGACGAGGAACTCGCCCGGCGCCTCTTCGTCTCCCTGAACCGCGACCTGATCGGGATCCCTGGAGACGGAGCGCTCGTGGATCTCGTCAGCGACTCTGAAGAAGAGAACGCGGTAGATGATGATCCACCGGCGAGCACACCATCGCCCTGATCAGATTGGTTGTCAATCATCAACCCAAGATCAGGGCGCTTTAGTATTTTGATTTTAGGATAGTTATCAATCCATTGTGAAATGTTCCCTCTTTTGGATTTAATGAAGAAATTTCACTTGATGGATGTAACTTAAATCCCTTGTGCTTTGGAAATTTATCCGTGTCAATCTGTTCACGAAATTGCTCATCCAGAAACAAAGTTCCCGAATGAAAAGTTTCTTCCGACCAGACTGACTATCTTTAGTGTGTTCGGGAAATTTGACCCTGATCAGACATGATCGGGGCATTTCCTTGATTCACACCGATCGGTTGGTCATTTAAAACTGATAACTTACCAAATAAGCTAACAACCCTAAATGCATTGAATTGGACTTGCACATTTTTCGAAACGACGCGTGCCGTAGAAAAAGGAAAGAATCTTTTTGACCCAACAGTCACTGCGGATTGCGCGGCTCAAGGGCAGGTTTCTCGGGGTTCGTGCTCCCTTGCAGAACCATAAAGCCCCCAAGCGCGGCCGCTTGAGATCTATTTGGGACTTCGTCTTCCTCGTTCGCATCCACAAAACATTCGCCATTTTCAACCTCTTTCGTCCACCTGCTCCTCCAACCCTGCTAGCTTCCAATCGCCATGGCGTCCACGCACCAATCGTCTTCTGGCACTGAGTCCACAGGGGACCAAAGCAGCGCCGCCGCCGGACGAGAACTCCGCAGTGGGAACACGATCCCCACCTCGGATGAGTACTGGTACAGATCAACCACGACGGCCAAGCAGCTGCAGAAGCTGGAGGACCTTGGATTACTCCCTAACACCGAACTTTTCCCTCGTCGTCATGCCAAAGGTCAGACGTATCCAACCCCCGACACTCTCGAGATGGTGGTATTCTTGGAGTTCTTCCACTGTGGATTCGGGGTTTTTCCTTCTGATTTCTTCCACAGCGTCTGCGAGCATTACCAGATAGAGCTTGTGCACCTTAAGCCCGGCGCTTTGACAATGCTTAGCGTCTTTGCCTTTCTGTGCGAAGCCTGGTTAGGGATTAAGCCTTCACTGTTGCTGTGGAGATATTTTATAGCCCTTCATACTACAAGAAACAAGTGATGCTCGGGTCCATCGGTTTTTCCTTGAGAAATCGGGAGATGTACATCCCCTTCCCAGTTAAGGATTGCTGGAAAGGATATGAACATCACTGGTTTTACATCACCCTTCCCCAAACCTCACTGGCAAAAGGGAAATATTTGATGCCCTATCTCAAGGATGAAGCCAAAGCCTTGCCAAGAATCACCTCGGAGATGCAAAAGCACATTGATCGGATCTTGGAGCTCCGCAATGCTGGTCTGACGGCGGTTCACGTAGCAGAAATCTTCATTAGATGGAGATTCATTCCGCTTATGACTCACGACCGCTACGCTTGGACATTTAGGGGCGACAACGACCCGAACAGAATGAAACCCGATGGTGAGCATTTGTTTTTCTGTTCGATTGTTTTTTCGAGTTTGTTAGGTCATTTGAATTCATGACTCTTAACTAGCAGTTGTCCCAGAGACAGAAGTGGCCGCACGCCTGAAGAAGATGTTCGGGGCTGATCTCCCGGACTGGGAAAACGTCCCAGCACCCTACAGCGCTGACAACCCTCCTCCAGAGGTAAACTGTTACTCAGAAAAAGCTCTTTCTTGTTTAATATTGATATGATACACCTCTTTTTTCCCGACCAGGTCCCAACTATTGTTGATGCCCCCGCCCAGAGCGGTGCCATCAATGTTGAAGAAGAGGGAGATCAACACGTTGATCAAGGCACCAGGGCCCCGACCAACGAACAACCTGGACCATCACCTGGTTTGGAGAAAGAGGTCCCGAGCAGCCCCCAGGCGATTATCCCCCGAACCCGGAAACGCTCTCGCAGTGTGGAGGGGATAGTTCTGGATTCGGGAGTTCTTGGATCGCCTGGGTCCACCGATCTGCAGCCCAGTCGTGATCCGCCTCGTCCTGTTGCCCAGGTATCGAGCATGATCGTATTCGGGCGTTTATTCGCAGCTTTTGATCGCATAACCAAAGCTAGACGTGATCGGGAGATTTCTCGACAGGAAAATCGTTCGACCAGACCATCATCAAAGCTTATTCCTGGTGCCAAGAGATTTAAAGTCAAAATCCCGACGGCCGAGTAAGAGCTTTAACAATCTTTGATTATGTATAAGCATTTTTCTTGAATGTTGTTGTATTTGATTATTCGGGAATTCAGGCAACCCGATCCCACAGCTTCTCCTCCTGTCAGACCATCTGCCAAAGAGAAAACTCCCGAGCCAGACTCGACAGCACAACTTGACAGCTCGGAGAAGACTGCAGAGATCGTGGGACCCATCCCGACGCCCCTGGGCCCGATCATTAACTCGCTCTCGACAGCTGAAGAGCAATGGCGTTCGCTAGACGCTCGTGCCTCTGCTGCAGAAGCGTCTGTGATCAGACTGGGAGCCCAGGTGACCGTTCTCCAGTCCGAGAAAGAAGGTACATGCCTTAAATCTCATGCTTTGCTTATTGAGTCTTTATCTTCGAACTTTTGCTTACATGCTGCCTTTGACCCTGTAGCTGATTTCAAGAGCATTGAGGTGCTCAAGAAGAAAAACTCGGATCTGGAAGGAAAACTGGCTGTTCGGGATAAAGACGTGGCTGATCTGACTGCCCGTCTTGAAGCATCAGAGAAGCGCAGTTCGTCCTTGGAATCCAGGCTGATGGAAGGTGCCTGCGTTGCTGCAACTCACACCATCGGGGCTTTGAAAAGCCACCTCCCTGATCTGGACATTTCTCTGCTCTCAAAAGGCTTCAAGTGCTCGGAGTCAGAAGCTGAGGTAATGTTTAATAGCTTTACCCCACTGATGGAACCGTTTGTCAGAAAACTTGATCTCCATCTGAGTGATTCGGAGGAATCACCCTGAACTCTGTGCAAGATTCCTGTAATAGGGCAAAACTTTAATGGTTTAGAATGCGGTTACATTTTGCTAAACATATGCTTGCATGTTTTTGCGTAAATCTTAGAGCTGATCGGTATTTTCATGGATCTTTTTAACTGATAGCTTTGTCATAGCCAAAAAGTCCCGTTACCATAAGCTATTCTGGAATTGTTTAGTTGCTGAGACACGGGCGGCCTTCTGAACTGTGTAATTCCTTGTAGTCATGGTGTTCGGTAATTTTAGCGTTTGCCTAGCTTTCTTGAATTAAAAAGCCCGTTTCTTGCATGGTAGTAGTACCGTAGTAGCCCCCGGGCTCTTTTACAGCCATGCTGGCATGCTGAAAAAGAGTCTAGAAGTACAAACTGCAAGAAACTTCCCGATCAAATGGGGAGCCCCCGAGCATAGAGCTCGGGACGCATAGAATAGGTCTGAAAAAAATTTTCAGCATGGTAGTCCCCGGCTCTTTGTTAGTGTATGCAATATGGTAACAAAGAGTAGAAACAGAATAGAAAATAGAAAACCCAGCCCCCGAGCATAAAAGCGAGGGTGAGTAGAGTATATAGAACTTATCTCTTTTTTTTTGTTGGCGCTGTAGGCGACGCAGATGACGGCTTATACCTGCCAAACCTGATGGTCGGTCTAGAACTATGCACGATCTTCATTGTTTAGGCGTAGAACCTGCGTAGTTGATCCATATTCCACGTGTTTGGCAGTACGTCCCCATCTATCTCTGCAATCCTGTAGGCTCCTGGTCGGGCGATATCTACTACAATGTACGGTCCTTGCCATGGAGAAGACAATTTAGTTTTGTCCTTGGTGCGTTGATCCAGTTTGAGCACCATGTCCCCAATGCATAGGCTTCGTTGTCGAACATTAGCATCGTAGTACTGTCGCAATTTTTGCTGATACTGGGCTACTCTAAAAGCAGCTGCGTCACGAGCCTCCTCCAGGAGGATTAGCTCATCAGTGCGTCTGTCAGGCTCTTCAGTTTCTGAAAACATTGCCACGCGAGGGGCTTGTAGTCGGATGTCGGATGGTAGAATCGCCTCTGCTCCATATACCAAGAAGAAAGGTGTTTCGCCTGTTGCCCGATTCATAGTGGCCCTCATTGACCAGAGTACTGTAGGGACCTCATGAATCCAGCGCTTGTCGTAAGCTTGCAATCTGTTAAAAATCCTCTTCTTGATGCCCTGGAGCACGATGCCATTGGCACGTTCTACTTGCCCGTTTGTCTTCGGGTGGTTTACCGATGACCGATCATGCCTGATCCCGTGGTCGTAGCAAAAATCGTAAAACTTTTTACTTTTAAACTGTGTTCCATTATCAGAGATTATCCTGTTCGGGACACCGAATCGTACGACAATACTCCGTAGGAATTTAACAGCTGCCTCTTTTGTGATTTTCTGAACGGGCTCGGCTTCAACCCATTTTGTAAATGTGTCAATGCCAACGAACAGAAATCTGTATCCCCCGACAGCCCTTGGAAAGGGCCCGAGGATGTCTATACCCCAAGTGGCAAAGGGCCATGACAAAGGTATAGTGTTTAAAGCTTGCGCAGGTTTAGTTTGTTTCCGTGCGAAGAATTGACATGCCTCACACTTTTTTACTAAATCGCTTGCGTCTTGAAGAGCTGTAGGCCAGTAGAAGCTCTGTCGGAATGCTTTCCCTGTTAGATATCGGGGAGAAGCATGTGATCCACAGATTCCTCCGTGAATGTCGTGGAGCAAACTAATGCCCTCGGTCCGTGTGATGCATTTGAGGAGCATTCCATTGCGGGTTAGCTTGTATAATCGCCCGTCGACCAATTGATAGTTCTTTGCTTTACGATGGATTTTCTCCAATGTAGCATCATCGTCCGGAATAGCTTGGTTTGTGAGGTACGCCCGGATTGGATCCATCCAGTTCTCCTCGTTTCCAACTAGAGCGGCGGCTCGGGCCGTACCGACCAACATAGACTCCTTGACGGATTCGTTGGTTGTAGAAACTGATCCCCTGACGGATTCAGTTTTTAGGTTCGGTAATGAAACCGACACAGATGGTTTAGTAAGAACTTCAAGTAACACGTTACCTGGGAGCCGTGTGCGCTCTGCAGCTGCCTTTGCCAGCTTATCTGCGTCGCCATTGAATTCCCTCTTCACGTGCCGTACTTCAAACCCATCAAATTTTCTCTCCATCCGCCTATATGCTTCCAAGTATTTAGCCATGACCTCGCTCCGCGCACTGTACTCTTTCATGACTTGCTTTGCAGCTAACTCGGAATCCCCTTTCACGAGCAGCCTTCTGACACCAAGAGACGCAGCTATGCGGAGACCTGTCAACAGTCCTTCGTACTCGGCAACATTGTTAGTAGGAGTTGGATCAACAAAATTGATTTGTAAAGCGTACCTAATGATGTCATTGTGTGGTGAAATCAGGACCACCCCAGCCCCCGCGCCTGCTCTGCAAAATGCTCCGTCATAGAACATTGTCCAGTGTTCGGGATTTTGGGCAGCTTCTTCAGGTCCGGGGTTAGTCCATTCTGCGATGAAGTCTGCCAGAGCCTGCGATTTGATGGCAGTTCTGGGTATGAATTCAACGTCGTAAGCCCCCAGCTCCACAGACCATTGTGCGATCCTACCCACAGCATCTCAATTATGTAAAATGTTGCCCAGAGGGTAAGTTGACACAACCTTGATCTTGTGGCTCAGAAAGTAATGCTTGAGCTTCCTGGAAGTCATTAGTACATCATATAATAATTTCTGAATCTGAGGGTACCTCGTTTTGGCATCATGTAGCACCTCGCTTACGAAGTAAACGGGATGTTGTGTTGTAGACTTTTCTGTTGGTCTCTCGACCACCAAAACAGTGCTAACAACAGTTGGTGTCGCAGCTACGTATAACAGCATATCTTCTTGTGGCTTTGGCGGGACCAGTACGGGCATTTTCCGCAGGTACTGTTTGAACGCCTGGAACGCTTCTTCTGCTTCTGTCGACCACTCAAAACGATCAGTTTTACGTAACAATTTGTAAAACGGCATACCTTGTTCGCCTGACTTGGACACGAATCGACTTAGGGACGCCATCATTCCTGCCAACTTCTGGACCTCGTGACGGCTGCGTGGAGACTTCATGTCGTCGAGTGCCTCGATCTTGTGCGGATTTGCCTCTATACCTCGTTGGGAAACAAGGTAACCGAGGAGCTTACCCGATGATACACCAAAGGTGCATTTGGTGGGGTTGAGCATCATCCTGTTTTTACGCAAGTTGTTGAATGTTTCGGTTAAATCAGCGATTAAATCACCCTTTAACTTACTCTTCACAACAATGTCATCTATGTATGCATCCACATTACGGCCGATTTGGCCTTCAAGAACAATGTGAACACATTTTTGATAAGTGCAACCTGTGTTTTTCAGACCAAAAGGCATCTTTATATAGCAATAAACACCGAAGGGAGTTACAAATGCAGTTTTCTCCTCATCATCAATGCACATGCTGATTTGGTGATACCCCGAGTAGGCATCTAGAAAACAAAGCAATTCGCATCCAGATGTTGAATCTACAATTTGGTCTATCCTAGGTAATGGGTACTCATCCTTCGGGCAAGCTTTATTCAGATCTGTGTAGTCCACGCACATCCTCCACGTTCCGTTGGGCTTCTTGACCATGACTGGGTTTGCCAGCCACTCCGGGAAAGGGACCTCTCGAACGAAGCCGGCTTTGAGTAGTCGGTTGATTTCTTCGTTAATGGCGTCTCGCTTCTCCGGGGTATATCTCCTTTGCTTTTGCTTGACTGGTCGGACGCCAGTTCGTATGCCAAGCTTGTGCTCGATTACCTCCCTGGGGATCCCGGGCATGTCAGATGGTTCCCAAGCGAACACATCTGCGTTTGCCCGGAGGAAAGCAATGAGCTCGAGTTCCTATTTGTCACCCAGGCCAAGGCCCACCTGGGTGGTCTTGGTCGGGTCTGCCTCATCAAGGGTTACCGCCTTCGTGCCCGGCTCGGTGCGCCTGGCAGGTGGCTCGATTGGTGAGGCGTTGGCCGCCGACTCGCCAGCTGCTTGTGGCGGCGTCCCCCTGAGTGGGGTCTGGTCCACCACAGCCTGCCTCTCAGCGGCACGGTCGTCAGCTCCCTGTCTCCCGATGAGCTCCTGTTCGGGAACTTCTTTCCCTTTGGCCCTTGGTCGGTTCTCAGCTGCTCGGGAGGTTTCAGCCAATGTACCCTTGGCGGCAGCCTTTGGCTGGCTCTTTGTCTTTTTCTTAGCAGGTTCGGCAGCCTTGGCTGGTTCCTGCTCGTCACCCTTGATCATGTCCAGGGTCTTCATGTCGCACTGGACCGCGCCCTTGCGATCGCCACAGACGGTGATCGGACCCAACGGCCCCGGGACCTTGATCATGAAATATGCAAAGTGAGCGACCGCCATGAATTTCTTCAGGAACGGTCGGCCCAAGATGCAGTTATAGGCCGACGTGATGTCAGCCACCTCGAAGGTGAGGAACTCTGATCGGATGTTTTTGCCCTCTACGAGGGTCACCTGCAGATCGATCCTCCCCAAGGGAAAGGCTTGAATGCCTGGTATGACCCCATAGAAAGGCTTCTCCATAGGGGACAAGGACCTTCTTGGGATCCCAAGTTCGTCAAAGGCGTTGACAAACAGGAGGTTGAGGGCGCTCCCACTGTCGATCAGGGTTCGCCCGATCTTGCGGGGCCCGATCCATGGCTTGATGCACAGTGGGAGTAGCGGCCCGTCGTAAAGCGTCTCAGGGTGATCCCTTTGATCGAATGTGATCGGGATCTCTGACCACCTCAAGAGTTGCTTGCAGGGCTCGGCGCTGTTTATCTGCCTCTCGACCATCTTGAGCTGGGACTTGGAGGTTCGGGTTGAACAGCCACCGAAAATTGTGGCGATCTCCAGATCTTCGGGGAGATCTGGCTCATCATCACAATCCATGTAGTTTGCCGTGCGAGGGTTGTGAGCTGCCTGGTCACGTGGAGCCCCCTGCTGCTGGCTCTCCTCCTCCTGCTTCTGCTTCTTGTACACTCGTACAGTCCACGAAGTGATGCTTCGTAGATCAGTGAATCGGGCAGTACATCGGGAGGTTGTCCGGTTTGCCTTGGCGCCTGTACGGGGGCTTGTTGTCCACGGCCATGACTTCGTCACCCTCGGTCTTGCGCTTCTTGTTTTTGTGTTTATTTTTCTTCTTGCCTTCCCCGGCTGGCTGGCTCTGTTCGGGCTTTCCGTGGACCCGTGCTCGGGCGTCCGCCATCTTGGCGGTTTCTTCCAGGATCCCGTATAGCTCTGCCACCGTCTTCGGGTTTTTCTTGGCAAGTTCCTCCGCCGTTCGCTCGTCTTTGCAACCTTGATTAAAGGCCACAATCACCCGATCATCCACCATGTCAGGGATGGTGTTACGGGTGTCGCTGAACCTGCGGATGTAGTCCCGGAGGGATTCTCCAGGCTTCTGCACACAGTTGAGCAGATCTCCCTCATGTCCGGGGCGTTTATAGGTGCCTTGGAAATTGGCTTCAAACGTCTCCCGGAGATGAGTCCATGACTTGATGCTGGCCTCGGGCAGGTTCATGAGCCACGTACGGGCTGATCCCTGCAGAGCAGTCGGCAAGTAGTTGGCTTTGACGTAGTCGTCACCCCCGGTGGCATCGATGATCGTGGAATAGATCTGAATCCACTCGCGGGGGTTGGTTGTCCCGTCATACTTCTCGATGTTAGTAGGACGAAACTTTTCGGGCCACCTGACCTTGCGCAGGGCTGGGGAGTACGCAAGGCATCCCCCCGTGCCTGGTCGGGAGTCACGTGGCGGCGATTCTGGATGGGACCGATAGTAACCCTCACGTGCTCGGTAATCTCGATTGTAGTTGAGAGTTTCCCGAGCGTCGCGAGTGCGACGATTGCGCTCGAGTTGTGGCCTTATGTCGCGCCCCTCGTGTGGGCGATAGTATGGCCGTCCGTTAACAGATCGAGACCGAACCGGCTGTGGTTCACGTGGTCTGTTTGACGGAGCTGGTGGTACGGCAGCGGCGGCTTCGATGCGCTCTTTGGCCTTGTCCGCTGCTTCCCGAGCCTTCTTGGCTATGGTGGCCATCGGAGTCCCTTCGGCCATTGCTTCCATGGTCTCCAAGAGGGTTCGGATCTGCAGATTGTCCTGTTCGACGGTCCGGAAATCGTTGTTGAGATCTCGGGGAGCCAATGAGGATGCAACCTGCTGTGTACGGGTTCTAGCCGTTTGAAGTATTGGTGCGTTGCTCAAACGTGGAGGAGGCACGGGTCGACGCGAGCTAGATGACTCGGCAACGGCCTCGGTCCCGTTTGCGTTTAGCACATGGATGCGGCGGTCTTCGGATTGTTCTGACCATTGCTAGATCCACTGTAGTCGAGATCCAACTGCGCAGTGCGATCTGCAATGTCTTCAAGAGTTGGCTCCGTGAAGGTGGCGAAAACTTCCCGACCGGCGCATGTGAGATCGGGATCATGGATCCCTATCATCTTGAGCTCGTAGTCGCCTTGGTGCTCGAACACGAGATCTCCAAAATGGATCTCCCGTGCAGGCACTAGATGGCGGTGAGCGTAGAGATCGGAAGCGGAAGCAGAACTCCCGATCGCTTCCGACTTGACGGAACTGGGCATGTAGGGCATCGAGGAACTCGACGCGTCGGCGATCCAGACTCCGTTGACGATCGGCATGATCTTTCTTCACGCAAGGGCCCCTACCTGGCGCGCCTCTGTCGAGGTTGTACTCGTCAGATATTTGTCCGGCAGGCACCCCGCTTCGTGCGAAGATTGATCACGGTGACGAACAGAGAGACACGGGATTTTTATACTGGTTCGGGCCCTCGAGATCGAGTAATAACCCTACGTCCAGTTGCTGCTTGTATTATTTCATCGAGTACAGATTACAATGCGTAACAAGTACCCTCGGGTGGATTGTCTAAGATTGTAGATCAATGGGAATACCCTCTACGCACAGGACCCCCGCTATTTATATCCAGGGAGACGTGCCTTACAAGACAAAACAGACCTAAACCTAGTAGGACTCTAACTATCTTCGGGCTTTCCTTCTGCGATTTGGCCATCGTGTCTTGTTCGGAGTCTTGGTAGTTTGGAGTCGGTAGTCGGTAATCCTCGTGATCGGGCACCCTGGTATTATGGCCTCAACACCTATGTGGCATGCTAATTAATGAGAATGAAACTTCATAAAACACACCATTGGAGTGGCCTTACAAAACAAACCTTATGTACCATATGTGACAAGATTCTAAGGGGGTGTTTGGTTCTTCTAGGACTAAAGTTTAGTCCTATCACATCGGATGTCTTGTTACTAATTAAGAGTATTAAACGTAGATTAATTACAAAACTAATTGCACAGATGGAGGCTAAATGGCGAGACAGATCTATTAAGTCTAATTAGTCCATGATTTGACAATGTGGTGTTACAGTAACCATTTGCTAATGATAGATTAATTAGGCTTAATAGATTCATCTCGTGAAAAAGACAAGGATTCTGTGATTAATTTTATAATTATGTCATATTTAGTCCTCCTAATTACCATCATACTATTCAATGTGACATGGACTAAACTTTAGCACAAGATCCAAACACCCCTAAACCTTATGTACGACATGAGTACGTAGGCGCAGCCGTCCCGTCCGTTCGTCCAGCAGTGACGTTCGGGTTCTTGGTCCACGTGTTGGGCGGGCGGCTCCTTGGGATCGTCCATCCCGTCGCGTCGCGCGTCACCGGCAAGGTTTGGTTTATGGCAGATTATAAAATCTAGATTCTAAAAGCTTCTCGGATTCTAGAATTTGATACCACTTGAGTGTGGAATTTAAACTAAAATCCAGAATGTTTGGATCCTAATCCAGACTCTAGAATCTAGAGGAAACCAAACAACCTTTTAGTTTTGAACCCTAGAGATTTTGTGTACGGTGGTACTCCGCACACCTCTAGTTATGGTTTTTTGACCTGGTTTTCAATCAAATATTGGAAGATGTTTTTATTTTTACAATCCTTAAAACTTACGGTAAAATTTTTCTTGCCATTTCGATTCAAAAATCGTAACTTATCTGTATGGACTCCGATCCTAGTGCTGTCGGGGATAGACCCCCAGGGTACCCAGAAGGCGGATTGGCCCAACCAGCAGGGGGCGGCCCAATCCGAGTGCTATCGGGCCGGTTTGGCAGACTGGGTGGCCCACTACTCGGGAGGCCCACTAGTCGGACAAACCGGGGAGACTACGACGGTGCGCACGGCAAGGAAGCAGGCGGCGTATCACGCAAGAAGATCGGAGATCAAGATAAACTAGCCGGAATTCTAGGGAAAGATATCTGTAATCGTTATAGGATCGAATCCTTGTATTTCGGGTAGGTTATGATCTCTAGCCGACTTGTAACACAAGGCAACCGGACTATATAAGGTGCCTTGGGACCCTCCCTCCAGAACAACTAGAATCACACGCATTCATTCAACCTAGGACAGAACCCAACTACGGAGATCCTTCAGGAACTTCATACACAGCAATCCATACACCCAACACAGGACGTAGGGTATTACGTCATCTTGACAGCCCGAACCTGTTCAATCCTTGCGTCTTGTGTTACCATCGTCTTGTGATCCTCGATCTGTCCCTCAACAAATCAACCACGTAGGCTACCCTGTGTGGACTGCCGGGCTCATAAATCCGACAGTTGGCACGCCAGGTAGGGGTTGATCGACGAGATCAATCTACAAGCTCGATGGCATCTACTTCCGCCGTCATCACGCCGGCATCTGCCAAGATCTCCATCGCCGAAGGGGCCGCGTTCTTCTTCGGATCCATGGTCTTCACCGCTGGGCTCAAGGGAGAGCTCTCCTTCAGCCGCGACGCCACCCCGGAGGAGAGCGCGCCGCGACTCGAAGCCGCTCCGGATGGCGTCTGTAACACCCACAATTTTTAATCAATTAGTTATACCGATTTATTAGTTTTGTTTAGAAATAACTTATTAGAATATGATAAATTTACATTTCACGTCCAAAAGAATATTTACATTGTACTAATATTAATATGGAACCTATTAGCCTCTTTTAAGGTTCACGTGAGCACTAATGTTATGGATATCAATAATTAAAAGGTTGTGCATTTAAGATTGTTACTAGTATTTCACGCACGCTAAAGAACAAAGGTTGAGTCCGATTGTATTAACTAGTGTACTTTGACCAAACAATGATTAGTAGTGTTTATTGATCCATCACATGTGTATCAGGAGACTCTAGATATGTCAGGTCGGCAATGTAGAGGAAGAGATATTTTGCCTAACTAATCAAGTAATAGTACCCTACGGTGCACTGCATTTGGCCATGCAAGTACGTAGCAAGTTTGTTTCCAAACTCTTGGTCCGTATGGAGGCAGCTAAATGACCGGAGTAAATGACCACCCAATATTCACCTAGACAGCCTATTCTTTCACCTGAAAGGTCACCTTTTGACCAAGGCCAAAGGCCAACCGTGAGAACTCTAGATTATTTGGACGCCGCCTTTTGTTGCCTATAAATAGGAGTGCTGGTCACCAGCAAGCACACATATCTGGAAATGTACTGTCTTAGAGCAAGTATCAAGGTTCTTCCCAAGAAGCTAGAGGTGGCGTTGAGAGCATGTGGTTGGAGTGGTTCTGTTGTTGGCCGGAGTGCTGAACAGGCAAGCAGACCACCCTAGTTGCCATACTCTTATCTTGTGCTTATTTTAACTAATTTTAGCTCTAATATTTACCATATATACATATTGCTCTATCTGTTCTTCTCTTGAGAAAACATGGTGTTACGATAGCAATCACATTGTACCGGTCGCAGTTCAGGCGTGCGACTGTCTGGGTTCTCCACGTGGAATGACTCTTGTACAGAACAGAGTAGTCGGTGATGGATCCGTAGGAACGGCCGATTACTAGTAGGTCAAGGTGTCATTATATGTGGGTTTAAGGGCTCAGCTCTACTGGAACCTTTGTTTTAGTAGGGACTGTCGATGTCGGAGTACCCCTCTTAAGAGTATAAAGTGTGGAATTTCACCCCTGTGACTCCCGGGTTGGGAAGCTTGCGATCATATGTAACACCAGCTTTTAAAATTATTATTTGGTTGATCTGTTTGCTGAGTTTATACTCACCCGTTGCTATAACCATTTTTTTACAGTTAAAAGCAATGATGGTCATGCTGCCGAATCTATGTTGGGGCATGAAGATGATCCGTAGGAGTAGCTGTCGGGAAGGGATAAAAAATATTGTAGTTGAAGCCATATCACTTATGTAATATCAAATGTAATGAATGAATGTCTAAATATTGTATAGTTATGATAAGCATTAAGTGTTTATCGGCTTTGTTAAGTTTGTGGCGACTGTCACAAATAGGCCCTAGGCTGGGGTGTTACAGCGTCGTCATCATCACCACTCCGCCACCAATGACCGCCAACAACCCTACGATCACGACGGTCGAGGCCGCCCTCCCAGCTTCAGAGGGGAGCTTTCTTCCGTCGTCACCGCCGACTGCTTTGTCTACTCCGCCTCCACCTCGCAAGGCTCGCGAGACACCCGCGGAACGAAGGCAGCGATGGGCCGCACGCCAGCGCGAGTTTGAAGCAGACATGGACCGAGCCATCGCCTCCATCAGTGACTGCATTGAGCTCGCCGACTCAGCCCGCCAGGACATCACCTCGCCGACACGATTCCCGCTCAGGCTCAAGAACAGCGAACGCGTGTACCAGGAAGCACTCGGCGGACGACTGAGCGCCGACTACTCTCCTGGCACAAACGAGGCGGCCAACTCCATCGCGATCACCCAGATCGAATCTGCTCCGGACTTCGTGACAACGCAACCTCTTCGTCATCAGGATGCGCCGACTCCGCCTGAAGACGACCCATCGCCGGCTTTCCCGCGTGTCACGCGCGTCCTCCCCCGAACAAGAGGATCGTGCCGGCCAAGCGAGAAATGTTCGTCTCCGACATATCCGCCGACGAACCAACCGTCCAGGGAGAAGATCAAGCGCACCGCGACGCTAGGGTCTTGCACAACGACGAGAAGCAACAACGCCGCAACGCACGACGAGATCGCCGAAACCCCAGGGCCACTCGCAACCTCAACGACGAGTTCATCCAAGAAGTCGGCGGCGTAGGCGTGTACGCCACCCCATCAGCTAACCTCGCCGCCGCTCATCACGAACTGGCAGGGATCCCGGAAACCCCGGAGCTCAACCGGATCAAGGCCAGGCTGACCGCAGCTGCGGGCATGATCAATGCCCAAAAGGCCGTCGTCTCTTCCTCTCGCCACTCAAGGTCGGCTAGCCGTCGTGAAGACCACGAGGAAGTTGACCAGCAAGACCTCCGCGAACAACTCCGCAACCGCGATCTCCGCAGGAACCTTGACGACCGCCACCGACGAAGGGATGAGGAGGAGCTCCGACGGCGCGCCGACTACAACCGCGAACATGGCGCCCCGGGGTTGGACCGCGACACTCGCCTGCGCAGAGAGCTGGAGGCCAACGAGGCCGCACGTCGCCGCGAGTTCGACCACAAGTACGGTCCTCCGCTTGAGCAGCAGAGGCCGCCACGGGCTCGTACCCCTGAGGATTTCTCCCCTGACTCAGGGCGTGAGAACGCCGAAAACCTCAACGACTGCGACGGCTTCCCAGCATTCACAGCCCGAGTAAGATCCATTCGAATGCCTGCTAACTTTAAACCTACAGGCATAGAAAGATACGACGGGAAAGCAGACCCGGCGATGTGGCTCCGGACGTACAGCATCGCCATCCGCGCGGTGAATGGCGACCACGACTCCATGTGCGCTTACTTCCCAGTCGCCATGACCAAGGTGGGGCTGAGCTGGCTTCACAGCCTCGAGCCCGACTCCATCGACAGCTAGGACACGCTCTGCCGCGAGTTCAAAAGCTACTTCCAAGACAGCTCCATACGGCCAAGCACGGCATGGGACCTAGGGAAGGTGAAGCAGAATCGCAGCGAAAGCCTCCGCGACTACACCGACAGATACGTGGAGAACAGGAACCTGGTTCCCGGCTGCTCCGAGTCCGAGATCATCCACTACTTCCTCGACGGCCTCGCCGACTCGCTAGTCTTTGAGCGTCTCTGCGAGGATCTGCCAAAGACCTCCGGCGAGTTCTTCGGGCGGGTGAACAAGATGGCCAACGTTAAGGAAGCTATTCGTCTCCATTACAACAAAAGAAGCACTCGGGACGACGATCGTCCGCCTCGCCGAGAAGACCGCCCGAGGAAAGAGGATCCGCGCCGAACTCGGCCAGAGTCAAACAGAATGGGCGACCGGAAGCGCTCGGGAGATCGCATCATCGCCACCATGGATCGTGGAGGCCCGCGCCCACGGACCAACTTCAGCGCCGAGTTCGAGAAGATGCTCCAAGGGCCCTGCCCCATACATAAGCAGTCCAAGCACCGCATGATCGACTGCATGGGGCTCGCCGACGCCTACAAAAAGCAAGAAGGGAAGCTGCCGCCACGCGACAACGATAAGGGCGACAAGGGAAAAGGGGCTCCCGCGAACCCCGGCTTTCCAAACGTCGAAAAGCAGGTGAACTTCATCCTCGGAGGACCGCCGCAAGTAGATGACAAGCGCCGAGAGAAGGTGCGCGATAGGGAGATATTCTCCTGCTACACTTCTCCGATCCCACCACTCCGCTGGTCAGAACAGCCGATCACCTTCTCCAGGGAAGACCAGTGGTTCCAAGTCTCCGATGTCGGCGAGTACCCCCTAGTACTCAGCACGATTGTACACAACGCCGTCTCACCAAAGTACTCGTTGATGGCGGAAGTGGGCTCAACATCATCTTCGCCCAGACGCTGAGGGACATGGGCATCGGCCTCGACGCTTTGACCCCTTCCCTTCACCCGTTTTACGGGTTAATCCCGGGGAAGGGTTCCAAACCACTCGGGCAAATATCCCTCCCTGTTACCTTCGGCGATCAGGACAACTTCCGAACCGAGTATCTCAACTTCCAAGTTGCTGACTTCACCACCGCCTATCACGCCATACTCGGGAGGCCGGTGCTCGCCAAATTCATGGCGATCCCCAACTACACGTACCTGCTGATGAAGATGCCGGCACCAAACGGCGTCCTCTCCATCCACAGCGACGTCCACACCGCCAAGGGATGCGACAAGGAGGGGCTCCACCTCTGCACCGGCATCGAACGCAGCGTGCTCCAAATGGAGGTCGTCAACGATGCGAGAACATTCCAAGGAGTCCTCCAAGAAGAAAGCTGCGCCGACTACCATGAAGTCGGCCGAAGAAGTACGCGCCATCTCGCTTGGACTCGCCGACTCCTCCAAGACCGCCCTGATCGGATCGGGGCTCGACGCCAAATAGGAAAGCGCGCTCGTCGCCTTCCTTCGGAACAACGCCAACATATTTGCATGGACTCCATCAGACATGCCGGGTGTTCCGAGGGAGGTGGTCGAGCACTCCTTGAAGGTTGACGCGAACGCCAAACCAGTTCGCCAAAAGCTCCGACGCTTCGCGCAGGACCGCAAGGAGGCCATTAGGGTAGAAATTACGAGGCTGTTAGCTGCCGGGTTCATTAGAGAAGTCTTTTATCCTGACTGGCTTGCTAATCCAGTCCTTGTAAGAAAAAAGAATAATGAATGGAGAATGTGTGTTGATTACACGGATCTCAATAGGCACTCCCCTGAGGACCCCTTCGTCCTGCCCCGCATCGACCAAGTTGTCGACTCCACCGCCGGATGCGTACTTCTATGCTTTCTTGATTGCTACTCCGGCTACCACCAGATCGCCTTGAAAGAAGAAGACCAAGAAAGGACGTCCTTCATCACTCCGATCGGCGCGTGCTGTTACACCAAGATGATGTTTGGCCTCCGCAATGCCGACGCCACCTACCAGAGGGCCATAAACTTGACCCTGGGCACTCAAATCGGTCGCAACGCCGAGGCCTACGTTGACGACATCGTGATTAGGACGAAGATCAAAGCCGAGTTCATCGCCGACCTCTCCGAGACGTTTAGCAACCTCCGCAGGCTCAATTGGAAGCTGAACCCGACTAAGTGCGTCTTCGGCGTACCGAAAGGGAAACTACTCGGCTTCATCGTCAGCAACAGAGGCATCCAAGCCAATCCAGAAAAAATAGACACCATCCGGAGGATGAAACCGCCGACTGGGAAGAAAGAGATCCAAAAGTTGACTGGTTGCATGGCGGCCTTGAGCAGGTTTATCTCCCGGATGGGGGATAAGGGCTTGCCGTTCTTCAAGATCCTCAAGAAGACCGACAGGTTCGAATGGACCCAGGAGGCGCAGCAGGCTTTCACCGACCTCAAAAACTACCTCTCCAATCCGGTTGCCTGTACCCATGTGGAAAAAAAAAGATAAATTAAGCTTTGATGATAATTTGCCAATTTGGTAAGTACTTGATGACATGTTGTATTATTGTATACGTCGAAACATTTTAAACAATACAAGTAGCAGTCAACTTTATCAACTAAGTAACATCTAAAATTATCCAACTGAAAGACTAGTCGATCTTCGTAAATGCAGGTCGAGATCCCTCGATCGTTCAATCTCTAGGCGGTGTGCTAGTTAATTAGGCACAAACACTGAAAATTGTAGTATTCGTGAACTTCGCAAACGTAAGGTGTTCTTTGCTCCACGAGCTGTTAGTGTACATTGGGATGTAACAACGAGAAAGAGAGAACCATATTGGACCTCATCTCTACGTGCTAGTACCAATACATGAACAAGCGATTTTATTAGTTCAGAGGAAACCATCAGACCAAAATGGCGCGATCTCCCGCATCCGGAACAGGATCTCTCTGCCTCGCTCCGAAGCAAGCATCATGGCGCAGGCGGCACCGCGCAGAGTCGCCTCGTCTCGTGTCGTGCCTGCTCGAAGCGGGATCGGCACCGAATCTATCCGCCCGTCCCCCACCAGATTTCGCGGGGATCCGCTCGAAAGGCCGGTGTGCGGCGACGGCCGGCGGACGCGTCGCGCTCGGCTCCGCCGATCCGCTCGCGGATACGCTGCATACGCGCACGCCAAGGCACCGTACAGCTAAGCGTATTAGTACCAGCGTAGCCGTAGCCGTAGCCGTAGCCGCGAAGGTCGGCCGGGTCCGCGTCGACGCGACGTGCGATGGCTGCAGTGCTTTGCGATTTTTTTTTTTGAAAGAACAGTGTGCTTTGCGATTGCTTGCGTCCTCCCGGGGTGATAGCGTGAGAGACGTCTCGTCTCTCTGAAGTCTGAACTCTGACCTCGGCGACGGCAACACACACTCAGAGAGCATTGTCCGGCCGTGCAGCGGGCATTCTTGTCCGAAGTTACTACGCTCATGCTGGACTGTGCGTGCTGGTGGTGATTAGAGGCGCAGAGGCGAAGCGACTGGCTTGGCTTTGGTGGAGTCGTCGCTTGCATGTGGAGGAGGATCAGGATTCAGATTTCAGAATGCCAAAATAATCTACGTACAATCTAGGTAAAATTGAGTTTACCAAGAACAGGGCAGAGCGTCGGCGATCCCAAGACTCCTTGTATATTTCGTTTTTTTTTAAAAAAAACTCCTCTTATATCCTGGAAGAGTAGGGGAAGAAAATTTTGTAGTGCTACTGGTGAGTGGTGACAATCCAGCACGTATGAATGACAAAAGGGCTATGATGACCCCATCTAGGGCTGGACAAAAAGCTCGTTAGGTTGGCTCGGTGGCTCGGTACAAAAGTGCTCCGATTGGATTCATTTTTCTTTTAAAATTAAAATGACTTCATTTAGAATGACTTTCGACTTCGGCTCGGCTCGTTAGGCTCGGCTCGTTAAGCTCAGCATGAAGTTGGGTCTCAAACAATTCAGAAGATTATGATAAATAAGATTATGCTAATTTCAGAAAAAGCTCGAAAAATTGCCTTCAACTCGATATCAGCTCGATATCCAGCCCTAACCCCATCTTCAAGTCCACCGGTGGCTTCTAGCCAGACCAGCAAGCTAGCTAGCACAGCTACTATTATATACAGAATGATGGGTCTTAGATTCTTAATCTGATTACATGTTCATTAGGCTGCCGGTGGCTCTTTTTCCACGAAGCATCCGGCAGGAATCTCCTGGCCGGCTCCTTTTGCAGCTCCACCACCAACGGCAAAGCGCTCTGCCGCTCTCTCTCCCTCCCTCTTATCCTTTGTCATTTGGTCTTATTTAGTTCGCGAAAGTTGCAAAAGTAAATTGCAAAAATACATTGAGAAGCGTGTCATGAGAGAGAGGGCATATTTTCTAATGCGCAATTTTTGCGAAACTTTGCGAACTAAACAGAGTCTTACTAAACTGAAAAGAAAAACATATCCAGATGCTGCTGGTTGCCGGGAATGAGCAGTACTCCTAGTCCAATACGGTGCAGAGACTACTGAAGTTTATGCTAAAAAATGTGCACTGGTAACAGCCTGTTCGATTGGCTGGTGGCTGGTGGCTAGTGCTGATTTGTTGTGAGAGAAAGGTACAGCTGGCTGGCTGGTGGTTGGTGGCTGGTGCTGATTTGTTGTGAGACCAAAGTACTGCTGGCTGGTGGCTGATAAGCCAAGCGAACAGGCCAGCGGTACAGGTAAACATGAGACGCTGTTTAGTCGTGGCAAGTTTCGCAATTTTTCACTATTCATTTGTCACATCGAATGTTTGGACACTAATTAGGAGTATTAAACATGAATTAATGACAAATTCCATTTCATAACCTCATGTGAAATTTCGAGAGGAATCTAATGAGCCTAATTAGATCATGATTAGACAACGTCGTGCTACAGTAAACAATCTCTAATGATGGATTAATTAGGCTTAATAGATTTATCTCGCGATTTTCCGTCCATCTGTGTAATTAGTTTTATAATTACATCATGTTTAGTCCTTCTAATCTTCAATTTACAATTGCTACAATAATGTTCGCAACTTTCCCACCGCAACTAAACAATCAAAATGTTGGACTGGAGAGGTGACTATGACAAGGTACTGGCAATGAACAAAAGGACTTGTACAGGGCTCAGGGCCCTGTAAATCCCATCCTTTTCAGAGCTGATTGAGTGATTGATTCTGGCCAATTTGATGAATAGTCCTAGGAGCTTTTGATGTCTGTCTTCCGTATCGTCTGGATACTGCTAGCAGAGAGGAGGCTCGAGCGAATGGCTGGTCGCCATTAATTTGAACACACGTTACAAACGGTGACTGTTTCGATAAAGCTGGACGACGGCGCCTCTGGCCTGGGTGATTCTTTGAAAGTTGACAAACTTTAAAAACTAGTTTGTAAAAGTGTCAAAGTTTGTAAAGTTGGTAAAATTGCAAAAATTGCATTGGGAAGCGTGTCGCGAGAGAGGGGACACGTTTTCCAATGCGTTATTTTTGCAACTTTGTAAACTAATTGAAGGGGATGTTTAGTTCTAAGGTTGTAAGTTTGCAAACTAGTTTCGCAAGTTTCACAGACTAAACACCCCACAGTCTCCACAAGCATTTGCCATTTGGTCTACTGTATCCCCTAGCTAACTGTACACTGTTTGTGCAATGCAATGTGATTTCAGGATTGACCATGGTAGAGACATAATGGTGGTGTTCATTTGGAGTTTGTCAAAAAATTTTCAAAAGGAATCTTGCATGCATGGAGCCCTAAACGATGTCTATTTACAAAACCTTTTCACAGATGAGTGCAACTTTGCGCGACGAATCTAACGAGCCTAATTAATCCATGATTTGCTACAGTAATGCTACAGTAATCATCCTCTAATCGTGCGGTCACATGCCTCATTAGATTCGTCTCGCGAATTTACGGGGGGTTGTGGAGGTAGTTTTGTAAACTGACTTTATTTAATACCCCTAATTAGTGGTCAAAACTGCATTTAATACTGTCAAAAAATTTACCGAACACGACGAATATTGTGCCATTATAAGTTGTCTTAATAAATATAGGGACACTTACAAAAATATCTCTTTATTCAAGAGACACTGTTCGTAGTGGCACCTCTATGACATATTGGGAAATGACTCTATGACTTTATAAGGACAATGTAAAATGTCTCTACAAACTAAAATAATGTTTCAACATGTGAAGACATCTTGTAGTGCAAGCATTTGCCATTTGGTCTACTGTATCCTCTAGCTAGCTGTGCACTGTTTGTGCAATGCAATGTGATTCCAGGATTGACCATTTGAGAGGTGAGCTGCTGGTCTCTCACTTCTCCTCTTCAGTAATACGGAGTACGTGTCTCTGGAAGACAAGAATACGTGTACGTTTGTTCCCCTGTCTTCTTCAGTAGTAGGCCCCTCTCTTCTTCAGTACTCGCACGTTTTTGCCCTCTTCTGCATTGGCGCCGACTCCGAGCCGGCTCCAGCCAGAAGTCCTGAGCTGAGAGACCACGAACTCGCGATCATGCCGTCAACGGTCGGTGTCCCTTGTCCGGGGCGGCGCCGCGGCGCGAACAAGTCCTGAGCATCCGGAGTGTACGAGGCAGGGGGTGATAGGGTGAAAAATGATGGAAAGTTTATGCATTGAGTCGCGTGTATAAAGAAAAAAAATGAACTAACATGGTTCTCGAGGTGAAAAAAGAATGAAAAGTTAAAGGAATTAAACAGGGCCCTAGAGAACCAGATTCAGTGACTTGCCTTCTGCAAGTCACCGTGAGCCTTAGCTGCAGATATCTACCATCCACGTGCATCCAACGGCTCATGTGCGGATCTTTTCCTTTCCATTAGGCTACCGGAGACAAGGAGGGAATTCAAGAAACAGCACTAGTTTTTAACAGTGTTCATGAAATAGCACTACAAATCTCTATATTCGTAAAATATCACCGGTTTCACAAAATAAACCATAAAACAACACTATACATATTTGTTTCTATTCTTTTATTCATTTCTATTCATTTCTTAACATACAAATAGACACCCCTGCTTCCACAAGGATCTTCTTTTCTAATCCTTCTATTTCATCATCAAAGAAAATAACATGAGATTCACCGAGAATGGCAGAATAATATGGTCGGCCCTAATCAGCATCACCGAGTATGGCAGGACAACGTGGTCGGCCCTAATCAGTACAATCAAGTATGACATGGCAACATGGTTGGTCCTAATCATTACAACCGAGTATGACAGGGCAACATGACCGACCCTAATCAGTACAACAATCTATGTCGGAGCAACATAGTGAGCCCTAATCAGTACAACTGTGTATGTCAGTGCAATCACGCACATATACTAAACACCATGGAACGAAGTATACAACGACGGTGTAGCCCTAAAACCCCAAACTCTAAACCCTAACCAGTACAACCAAGTATGACAGTGCAACGAGACTGACCCCTAATTAGTACAGGACAACATAGTCGGCCCTAATCAGTACAAAGGAGTATAGTAATACAACATAGTCGACCCTAATCAGTACAATATGAATGGCAAGTCGGTCGTTTTGCATTTGATAAAATCATGAGGAAAAACATAAAAAGACAGGTAAAAACAAGGATCAGTGCTATTTTGTGAATCATGTGGGTGCTACTGGTGCTGTTTCGTGGACACACATTTTTATCGGTGCTGTTCTTTGAACACCGGCTGAAACAGGTGCTGTTTTGTGAATTCTTCCCTGGAGACAGCAGCTCTCGCAACACACTGGAAAAGAAGAAAAGCGCGCGCCGGCAGGATCTCTCCCGCGCGCCGCCGATTCCTCGCCCGCGCCGGAGTAGATGAGAATGGGGTCGCCATCGCGACGGTGCGGAGAAGCTGGAGGTGAGGGATGCAGGCGGTCCGCAGAGTGCATCTGAGGCGAGGGAGGCCTGCTGCCGCCAAGCGCACAAATGCCGAGGCAGCGGAGAAGCTGAAGGTACGGTTGCCGTCGCCACCTCGGCAAGGATCCGAATGCAGGAGAGGGAGGGCCGGTCCGCCGCTGCTACAAAATTCTGCCGAGATGCTGAAATTTGTGCTTTGGGTGAGGGATGACCTGTGGCCTGAGATAATGAAACTAGTTGTATAATTTATTGCAGTAGAACTGGAGAAGGGTGGCCAAAGGAACAAACACGGAGCTTCAGCACTACAATGTCATTGCCAACTTTACTCAGATTTTAACAGCTGCAATTTGCGATGTTTATAATATTCTTGACCAACATCTGTTCTTCTAAGCATCTGAAAGTTAGTTAGAGCATTAACTATAGTATTTTGTGGTCTAACTCTAGTATTTAGGACAGGTTAACTACATTATTTTGTTAGCTAATTGTACAAGTGACATGGCTATCTTACAATGGTTGTTCAGTAGTAGCACTTGTTGCTCCAGATTTGGTGACTTTGTCTAATGCCATATATTGGTGGTTTGGAATTAAAACACGTTAATCTGGTGACATGTGAAAAACTAAATTTGAATTCAGGACATGCTTTATATTATATTCTGCTGCTATTTGAATGTTTATATTGGTTAAAATGCCTGTTGGCGATCAAAAATGGCACAGGGCAGTTCTGTCAGCGAAACCGGTGGGACTAGCGCAACTCAGTATGTTGACCGTGAAAAGCGTCAACAATGCCCTTAGGGGGTGTTCAATTCCCCCAAAAAAATTTCACCAAAATTTTTCCCAAGGAAATCTTACATGCATGGAGTAGTAAACGTGTGTTAATGACAAAACCCATTCCATAACCCCAGGTAACTTTTCGAGACGAATCTAATGAGCCTAATTAGGCCATGATTTGCAACAGTGATGCTACAGTAACCATCCGCTAAACATCCACTAATCATGGATTAATTACCATCATTAGATTCGTCTCGCGATTTCCAGGCGAGATCTATAATTAGTTTTATTATTAGTCTATATTTAGTACTCCTAAATGGTAAGATTCTCTTGCAAAATTTTTCACCAAAATTTTTTCACCCAATTGAACACCCCGTTAGTTGAGAAGTGGATGTTGGATGGAAGGAGGTAAGGGCCTGTTTAGTTTAGAGTTGTAAGTTTGCGAAAGAAAGTTTTCAATTCTAAATCGAAGATTAGGAGGACTAAACATGATCTAATTATAAAACTAAATACACGGATGGACGGGAAATCGCGAGATGAATCTATTAAGCCTAATTAATCCATCATTAGAGATTATTACTGTAGCACGACGTTGTCTAATCATGACCAAATTAGGCTCATTAGATTCGTCTCGCAAAGTTACCGGGGTTATGGAATGGGTTTTGTCATTAACACACGTTTAATACTCCATGCATGTAAGATTTCTTTGATGAATAATGAAATTTCAAAGTTTCAAAAGTTTCGGTGGAAACTAAACAGGCCCTACCATCAGATAAGGCCACGTGCATTACGTATAAGGCCACACCGGCCTTAAGAGCAGGCCCCACTTGGAGATAAAAAAATCGCTGGAGGTCGTCCTCTCTGCTTCTCCCCATCGCGCGGCAGCACCGCAGCAGCAACAACTGCAATCAGAATGTGTATTTTAATGAGTAAATTCTCTATTTGTCATTGAAAAAAGTTTTGCTTTCTTGTCTGTCATTGAAAAATTTAAAGTCCCTTATCTACCATCAATTTTATGTTTCCTTTCTTTCCTGCCATTGCCGTTAGTTTTGTCTCACCATGTTAAATATTTTTTCTATTGTCGATACTACCCTCTCATTCCTGTGTCTCACCATGACCGCGGTGCTAGAGGGGCGAACGGTATGGCGCCCAGCGGCGATGGAGGAGCGAACGAGGTGGCCGCCAGCGCAGGGTTTTTTTTTCCGACCGGTGACCTGCTACCGCCGGCCGGCGGTAGCGGTAAACCGGACCGGTTTTTACCGGTTCCCGATGAACAGTACCGGTTTTTTTCGGTAACCGATGAACAGTACCCTTACCGATCCGGACCGGTAAGAGCGGTAACCGCGGAAACCGGAGCGGTAACGGTCGGTAAAAAAAACCCTGCGCCAGCGACGTGGGAGAAGAGCGCCCGCATCGCGCAAGGCCTGAGCGGGGCGGGCGCTCTGTGGCGCGGGAGGCGTGAGCGAGCCTACGGCCGGCGGCGCGGGAGGCACGGTGGGGTCACTGGACTGCGGCGCAGTCTGGTCAGGCCGGCCTACGGCTTGCGCTAAGGGACGCGTGGTGGGCTGCGGCGCTCCAGGGGTGCAGCGCGGGAGCTGTGGGCAGCAGCTGCACAGAGACCCCTCAAAAAAAAATGAGAAAATTTTTTATTTGACGCTCCGAAAGTTATTAATTTCTTTCTTGGCCCTCGAAAACAAAATCTTTCCTATTTGACATCATGTCGAAATTTGGTTTTTTATTTGACACTTCCGTCACATTTCAGCACTCACGGTGTTAACTGAGAGAGAGAAGACCATCTTACCTTAACAGAGACAAACCGACGCCTCCCTCTTCGGTTTGGTTTCCATCTCTCTCAAGTTCTTCCTCTCCTCCACGAAACCCGCGCGGCATGAGTGGCCAAGCCGGTGCGAGCCCGTGCGGCGAGGGATCCGCGGCCGGCGCGAGCCCGCGCGACGAGAGATCCGCGGACAGGGCGGCGCGGTCCCGCGCGGCAGAGGAGCCGCGGCCGGCAACACTGCGCGCCGGGGGCGGCCAGGGCGGCGCGACCCTGCGCGCCGGGGGTAGCCAGGTGGGACCGTTCGCCCACATGGCCTGTGCGGCCGTGCGGCGTGACACATGGCCGCGCCGGCTGCCGGTTGGGCTGGTGCTTCTTCCGCCGTGGCCACGGCCGCGGTCGGCAGCTGCCGGTCTACTGCCTTCTTTCTCAGTCGAATACTACGAAACGATTTGCGCGAGCCTGGTGGTCATACAGTGAAACGATAATCTCGAAAAGGCACGCGCTCGCTGACCAATGCTGTCACTTTGATGTACTCGATATATGGATTATGCCTGACTGCAGGCTGTCATTATGCAATAAAATACTGCTAAAATTTTCTAAAAGTTTTCTATAACAATTGAGGATTTATATCTACTAACATGTACAGATAATGCATTTATATGTAAGCATACGTAAAACAATCTGTCTGGCTTGTTTGATGAATCTATCGGAAAAAAATCTGTGTATTGGGTGAGCCAAGGGTAAAATGGTCTTTTCGTCCTCTACTTAACACCTTGACTGGTGAGAATTGACGGAAGTGTCAAATAAGGAACCAAATTGCAACATGGTGTCAAATAAGGAAGATTTTGTTTTCGAGGGCAAAAAAAAAAAGAATTAACAACTTCCAGATTGTCAAATAAGAAATTTTCAAAAAAAAAAAAGGAAGCTGCACAGAGGGCAGCAGCGCGGGAAGCGTGGCAGCCGGCAGATGCGATGCCCTGCGGTCCATCAACCGATTGACAGAGTTTCTCCGTGCACCATTGTTTTAGACTTTTCTACGTGTGATGTATTCCAAAAATGTGTAATAACCATTTGAACTAATAACATGTGTCTTTAATATGTTTCCATACATCGATATTAAACATATCACACCATATGGCATGACATGAAGACTCGCCGTCCGCGGGGGCCTGGTGTTCGTCACGGGCCAGCCAGCGGGAAATCGTTTCTCCCGCGTTGTGCAGGCCAAAGGGCGCCATGTAAGGCGGTATGGAGTTGGGCGCGCCCGGAGAAAGTGGCGCACCTCCCGCCAGCTGGGTCGCGATGTTCGCGAAGGCGAACATGACGCAGCGTGCTTCCGCCTGGGACGGTCGCGGCCCCAGGAACGTGCCAAGTTGTCTCTAGAGGTCCCTCTCGCTTGAGTTCGCGGAGAACTCGTGGGATTCTGGGGCGTCCAGCTGAACGTTCGCAAGGGTCTCGACGACCGCTGCGACATCGACGTCGGTATCGGTGACTGAAGCGAGGCCGGTGACCCACTCCAGTGCGCCGTCGCTGGAGGTGATGAAATCCAGGCTCCCGAGGCGCACGCGCGTCCCGGGGGCCCAACTTGAATCGTCATTGGCCATCCGGAGTCTGGGGGAAATCGTCGAACACGCAAACGCCTCTACCTGGCGCGCCAACTATCGGCGCCGGGAATGGCCGACTGGTGAATTTCTTGGGATTGCGTGTTAAGGCCCGGATGGTTCGCGAGAGGACACAAGGACTTATACTGGTTCGGGCACGAACGCCCTACGTCCAGTTCGAGGCTGCTCGTGTTACTCGTGTTGCTCGTAGTAGGGGTTACAACCGATCGAGAGAGGGAAGGGCTCCCAAGTTTCTGTGTGTGCGTGGGTGTGTTGGATGGATCGAATGAGTTCGTCGAGTCTCTGGGGGGCGAGAGAGAGATAAGGATGACCCTCTTTCCCTTTTATACTTTTAAGGGAAAGGCCGGGTCGGGTACATAATTTTGATAAAAAGAAAAGAAGATCTAGAGGGGGTAGGACCTAGAAGGTCGGGCGGGTCTTCACTCCTTCGCTCGTCGCCGTCTCCTGCCTTGGGGATGGTAGAGAGTATTCATGATGACCCCCTTGTATCCGTCAGTGATAGCTGACATTTGTGCGCCGTGCGCGTGCGTCGTGCGCCAGGACTCCATTATGGGGGGAAATGATGAGCGAGCCAGGTGGAGCCGGGCGGAGCCAGGTGGGGTGTTTAGCAGGGACGCACGCGTCCGGGCCTTTGCTCAGAATCGAACGCGTGTGCACGACGTCCCATCGCTTGTTTATGACGAAGCAGGTGTTGAGCATGCCGGCCCGCCATGATTAGGTTAGGCTGAGGGGACTGGTGTATTAGGCGTGCGGCGCCCGCCTTGGCGTTCAATGCGGACGGCCGTTCCGTCATATCTTGGGCCTGCCACGTCTGGCGGGCCCAACCCCCTCATCATGATGGCCTATTGACCAGCTGGCGGGTCCGCACTTAGCGTGGGTCGGGCGAGGCGGAGAGACTCGTCCGACCCTCGTCGGGTCGGGCGAGGCGGAGAGACTCGTCTGGTCCCAATCACCTTCTTAATAGGGCAATGTGAACTGTGATGCGTCGCGCCGTAGTTGGGCCATGTTTGAGTTTTAACTGGGCCATGACTACGTTGTTGTCGTGGCCCGGGCGTTTGGTGGGCTGCCTAAAGGGTAGTGTTTATCTGATTTTTAGAAGTCTTACCCTTGCGGTTTAGACGCCCCGGATATTTATATCCGACAATACCAATATTTGCAACATGCCATCCTATGGGTAATTTTGTCTTTTCATCTCCTAGGTGCCTCCGTTAATGCTCACTGTGGACGGCAATGGCACTAAAGTAACAGAAGATAAAATCGATGACAGATAAGGAACTTCAAGTTTTCCGATGGCAGATAAGGCAGCAGAACTTTTTTCAATGGCATATAGAAAATTTGCTCTATTTTAATCATTGAGGCTCGGTCATAAGCTTAGGACCGATCTCAAGCTTTTTGTCCTTGAGACCTTCTATAAGGCCGATGCCAGAATGTATGAGGTCAGTCTTAGGCCTTGTTTAATTGGTAGAAGTTGGTTGAATTTTCTATAGAAAAAGTGCATTGGGAAGCGTGTCACAGAGAGAAGGGCATATTTTTCAATACGTTACTTTTGGTCGAATTGTAGAAACTTGCAGGAACTAAAAAAGGCCTTATATGGCTTACGACCCCTGAAAGTGCACACTCCGGATGCCCTTAGGAGGTGTTTAGTTCACCCCCTTTCTCCTCCATTTTGTATAATACGCGCTTCTCAATGCATTTTTTTTCTCTTTGTGGCACGTGACTCAATGCATAAAAATACTATGCATAACAATATCCGTGTTTGGTTCATTTTGCCAAAAAATCTGCCAAATGAATCTTGCATGCATGGAGTACAAAATGAAGTCTATTTACAAAATCTTTTCATAGATGAGTGCAACTTTGCGCGACGAATCTAATGAGCCTAATTAATTCATGATTTGCCACAGTAATGCTACAGTAATCATCCTCTAATCATGCGGTCAAAGGTCCCATTAGATTCGTCTCACGATTTTGCCGGGGGTTGTGGAGTTAGTTTTGTAAATTGACTTTATTTAATACCCCTAATTAACGGTCAAAGTTATATTTATTACGCGGCAAAAATTTTGCCGCCCAAACCAAACATGACCCTAAACACCCCTTAGGACCTGTTTAATTCCAGGAACTTTGCATTCTCTTTCCACCTCGAGAACCGTGTCAGTTCATTTTTTCTCTCTATACACACGATCCAATGCATAAACTTTTCACCACTTTTTACCATATCACCATAATTAAACAGGGCCTTAGCTTGACAGCCGGCGCCTGCCAAGATGCAGTGCACAGCAGTGCAGCACAAATGGCAGCAGCCGGCTCCGTAGTAGTCAGCCAGCCCGGCCGGCCGAGGCCTTCGGACCCATGAGGGGGCTGGGGCGGCACAAGCATCCAACAAGCCTGGCGCCCGTAGGTCAGCAAGGCCGGAAAATCGGTGGTGCAACGGGCCCAGATGGCGCCTCACATGCAGCACGGCGGCCGTGTTCATTTGGAGTTTGTCAAAAAAAATTTAAAAAAAATCTTGTATGCATGGAGCCCTAAATGATGTATATTTACAAAACCTTTTCATAGATGAGTGCAACTTTGCGCGACGAATCTAACGAGCCTAATTAATCCATAATTTGCTACAGTAATGCTACAGTAATCATCCTCTAATCGTGCGGTCAAAGGCCTCATTAGATTCGTCTCGAGAATTTACGGGAGTTGTGGAGGTAGTTTTGTAAACTGACTTTATTTAATACCCCTAATTAGTGGTCAAAACTGCATTTAATACTGTCAAAAAAAAATTACCGAACACGGGACACTACAGAACTGTCCCCACGGGAGCAGAGCAGTGCACGATCAGATGCTACGGGTCCTCCTCCAGAATTGGTCAAAGGGCAAAGGTGCCCAAGTTCGGCGCGAGCTGGACCCTCGGCCGTCCTTCGAGCACAAGCTTCCGTGGAGTATTGAACAAAGGTCATGGTCATGCCCAAATGACAGGCATGTCTCCTGCAGTTCCTACAAAAGATCATGCCCGATGCAGTTCCCCTTGAAGCCATGCCATGCCAACGGCAACGGAGGCGCAGCTGTACGGGAAATGGGAAGAACCGAAGAACACCCGATTGTTCTGAAATCTTCAGGTGGCATTTTTGGCAGAAAGCCACAGCCTGCAACCTCTTCTCATGGAGATGGAACAAGCAAGGAGGGCCATCAAACGATGCAAAGGTGATGATGTGGTGATGATGTTATCCTAACTTCTGTGTGGCTTGTTCGAGAGACATCAGACATGTCGGGCCTGATTGGTTGGGCACCAAAATGTGTCAGGACATGTCTAAAAAATTTGGCAAGTGTGTTTTGGCATCAAATCAATTGAAGGTCAAAATTTTGGTTGCCACATTTTTACACTCAACCAAGTGTCATTCTAAAACTTTGGTCCAGATTTTGACAAGTTTTGCCCAGATTTTGGCATGTAATTTTGGCATGGCATGCCCCAATTTTGACGGGGCATATTTTGACACCCAACCAATCAGGCTCGTCCTCTGCCGGGAGCTAGGTTCAACGACTGCAAGAAGAGATGGGTCAGGTTACGGCGCGGCTAGTACAAACTTTAATGTGTAGGGGATGTTTAGATGCAGCGTTATGTATAGTATTTTTGCGTTATGCATAGTGTTTACAGAGAGAAGAAGTGCATTAGAAAACGTGCGTTATGCAAAACGTTATGTATAGTGCGTGAACTAAACAGGGCCGTAATTAAGCGAGCAAGGGACTGATCCGAACGATCCAGCCTGTTCGGTACTGAAGTACTGCTGGCTGATAAGCCAAGGAAACAGGCTGGACAGGTCGTGTTTCGTAGAGGTCTGAAAAAAAATTCACAAAAGGAATCTTTCATGCATGAAGTACTAAATGAAGTCTATTTGCAAAACATTTTCACAGATGAGTGCAACTTTGCGCGTCGAATCTAATGAACATAATTAATCCATGATTTGCTACAGTAACCATCCTCGAATCATGCGGTCAAAGGCCTCATTAGATTCGTCTCGGAAATTTACTTAGGGGTTGTGGAGATAGTTTTGCAAACTGATTTTATTTAATACTTCTAATTAGTGGTCAAAGATGCATTTAATACCCTGAAAAAATAACCCCAACTAAACACGGGCAATCAACCACATTTGCGCTGCACCCGCCCGTCCTGCAACAAAGGCGCGCTCAAGCCTGCAATACACAAGCTGCCCCTGCAATACACAAGCAGAGAACACAGCAAAATATATATATATATATATAGACACACACACACACAAAATGGAAATGTTCCTCAGACTGAATCGACCTCTTTTTGTCAGTAAGAAAAAAGTCTATTGTCCAAATTAAACTGTATATATATTTTGCAACATGTATATATAGGAAAATTCGGGGCAACATCTGCCCAAAATTTTCCCCAAGATGTTTACACCACATCCCTTAAATTAATTACACCGCCTTGTGTTGGTCGTTTCCCATCTAGATCAATCAAGTGACTCACCCAACTGCATGCTAGCTAATGGAGTAGCATCAATCAATTCTACAAAAATCTTCTAGGCTACCGGCTAAAAGAATGGCTATTGTTGTACCATTTCAGTTTGTACCAAAGAAGAAGAGAAGAAACCCAGAGCAGGAGAGGCAGAGATGCATGGTGATCAATCAGGATCAGAAGAATGTGGTTCCGGCGAGGCCGCGGTGGAGCAGGTTGTGCGCGATGCCGTCCCTGGCGCGCTGGGCGGCCTCGGACCGCACGGGGTTCTCCGGCGTGGTCTCGTCGTCCACCAGCTCGCAGCGGATGGCCGGGTCCACCTCCTCGCCGCGGAGCTCGCAGATGTTGTGGAGCACGCAGCAGGCGCCCAGCACCACGGGGAGGTCCTGCAGCTTCACCTCCGTGCGCTTCTGCAGGCACGCCCACCGCGCCTTGAGCCGCGCGAACGCCTCCACGGCGACGCGCCGGAGGTCCCCGACCTTCTCGTTGAAGGCGTGCTGCGTCCACGTCAGGTTGGGGTGCGTGTACGGCACCAGCACCCAGTCCATGAGCGGGTAGCTGGCGCCGCCCACCAGCCACGAGTCGCGCATCATCCCGGCCGCCGCGCGCTGGTGGAGCATCGACTTCTCCAGCACCTGGTCGTCGGGCATGGAGCCGGGCCACCCAATGCACACGTCGGTGAAGGCGCCATCGGGCCCCACCACGCCCTGCAGCGTGATGGAGTAGGACGTCTTCTGGTTGCGCTCCGTGTGGCGGCGGTTGAAGTAGGCGGCGACGGAGATCTTGGGCGCGATGATGGGGATGTGGGTGGTGTACATGGCGCCGATGACGCCCGGGACGCCTGAGGTGCGCTCGAAGGTGTCCTTGAACCGCGCCGCGGCGTCGTCGTCGGGCCACTGCAGGAAGCGGGGCATGAGCACGGACTTGATGGCGGCGCAGACCTCGAGGACGAGCTTGTGGCAGGTGGAGATGCCGAGGCCGAAGCGCTTGGAGACGAGGCGGAGCGGCTCCCCGGTGGCGAGGCGCCAGATGCAGACGGCGACGCGCTGGCGGACCGGGATGGCGGCGCGGAGCATGGTGTCCTCCTTGGCCACCGCGGAGCCGAGCGCGTCGCAGATCATGTCGAACGTCCCCCGCCCCATGCGGAAGGCGCGCCGGAACTCCTCCTCCGGGTAGTCGGGGCTGTTGCAGTTGTCCCACCACGCGCGCGACCGGTCCTTGACCCAGAGCCGGCGCTGGTGGTGGCCGCCCTGCCCCGCGGCGCGCGTGGGCGAGCCCGACGCGGGCGCGGAAGCCGCCGCGGCGGCCTCCTCCCCGGCGACGACGGCGGCCGCGGCGGTGGAGGCGGCGAGCCTGGAGCGCTTGGACCTGGCGGCGGCGTCGGCGTCCGCGGCGGCGTCGAAGCTGCCCTCCATCTTGGCGTAGTAGTCCATCATGGCCTGGGAGCGGGTGTCGGCGTTGGACTCGAGCAGCGCGAGCTCCCGCCTGGACGCGTCCGCGGCGCCCGCGCGGTCCGCGTGCTCCTCCGCCTCCAGCGCCGCCAGCGAGGTGAGTATCCGCGCGATGGACCGCTTCTTGCCGTCCTTCTTGGCCTCCTCCTCGTCCGCCCCTCCGCGCTGCTTCCGGCGCCTGCCGTTGGTCATCGCGGCGGCGGCGGCGGCACCGGCGTTCGCCGCGATGGGGTCGTCGAGCGCAAGCGGCGCGCCGGCGGCGGCGTCCTGGAGGAAGGAGCAGTAGAAGGCGAAGTCGTCGTCCCCTGCTGCTGGAGCTGCACCAGCTGCTGCTCCTCCACCCCCACCGCTGCTTGGGGGCCGGCCGTTGGATGGCGTTCTCATATACGTCTCGGCCTGTCGCGCCACCACACGCACAAAGGAGACGGTCTCGCTCTCGCGAGCCGGTGGTGGGTGCGCGTCAAAGGCAGGCCGCGGACGGACGGGGGCGAGGCGAGCGTAGCGAAATGGGAGCTGAAGTCCGTGGTGGCGATTTGGGGAGGGAGACTGGTGTGAAAGGGGGCGGATATAAATACCCTTTTGGTGGTCTGATGCGACGAGGCAGCTCGCGCGGTGCGGTGTGAACGCGGCGGGAGTTGCTTTTTGGACAAGGAAAGGGTAGGGGGGAAGGAAGGGGAGACCGACCTGCGGGCTGCTGCGGCTGGCCCCAGCCTCTGACAGCGCGCGTGGGGGCGCGTGCCGCGGCGCGCGATTACGCGGTTTCGCGCAGGCGCAGCAGGTGGGGGTGTGGTGGTGGGTAGGCTGGCGCGGCACGACACCGCGTGGACCAGAGGGGGCCACACCACCACCGGTCGCCCAAGGCGGTGCGCGCGGTCAATGGGCGAGCCGCGAGCGCATGGGCATGTTGCGCATGCCGAGAGAGAGCTGGCGTGGCGTGGCGTGGGCTGGGGCGCGCGCGGACAGCGCCGTAACGGTGGGTCGGTGGCCAACGGTGGCGGGACAACCGCGACCGCAAAGTGGCGCGGGTGAGGACGAGACGAGCGAGCGCGACGGGAACTGAACGCGGTGCGGCGGTGTCGCATCCCGTCCCTCTTCACCGGACCTCGCCGACATGCCCGCCTCGACGGACCCCCCCGACCATACGCGGTGGGTGACGTTTCGAGGCCGGGGACCGGCGGCGCACACCGGGCGGGCCTGCGACAGAGGCGGCGTCGCTGATCAGTTTCGCCGCAGGCGGCGGCGACAAATGGTGCCGGCCTCCGAATGGCGGCGGCTGCTCGTAGAGTACGCGGGACCAGGAGAAAAGATCGCAGCGCGCGCAGGGTGTGAATGCTCCGGCCTCCTGCTGCTGCAAAAGGTTCAATGTCGTGCTACAGTAAACAATCTCTAATGACAGATTAATTAAGTTTAACAGATTCGTCTCGCGATTTTTCGTCCATCTGTGTAATTAGTTTTATAATTAGATCATGTTTAGTCTTTCTAATTTTCGATTTAAAATTACTACAGTAAATTTCGTAAAGTTTCTCAACACAACTAAACATGGCCCCCAGTTGCAGTATCTCCTTGCAAATTTCCCCATCGAAACGACTGTTCCGTACCTTGGCTACAGTATCAACACGATAGTACAGAATCAAAATATCTCCAACCTTTTTCCTTGAAAAGAATTGTAGTAGCAGGAATATAGGTTCGCACAAAAACAGCGCCACTGCACGACAATGTTTATTACGTATAAAAGTTGATGTTTAGAGTAGTTATATACTGAAAATGTTAATTCTGTTATACTACTGTATGACTTTCTTGGATCATAAATTGCTACTGTACGACTGCAAGTGCAAAGTAATTGACAGCATGGCCCCGTTTAGTTTCACTAAAAACACATAAAGTTTTCACCTAGAGAACCGTGTCAATTTATTTCGTCTCTCTGTGCTCGTGACCCAATACATAAACACTATGCATAATGGATGCATCTAAGGCCATCTCCAACCCTCCAACTAGGATGGTTTCCATGGCATTAATTAGATCGCCACATAGGATGTTTAGCTTATGTGGCACTATATTAAATAAGAGAAATAGTGGAAAGAGGAAGAAACTAGGTCTCATGCAAGACCCAGTGTCAACATGAGAACCAATGCACTAGGCACCACCAAATTATGCATTGGAAGATAGTAGTGTCCTCATGATAATTAAACAACAACTATAATTGGTAGAGAAGAGAGAGAATAGTTAAGTAAGCATTAATTATGGACCTACATGAAGAAACTATGCATTGATGGTTGTAATTTCTAAGCATGGTGTTTTGCTTATTTGGCAACATAACATTATCTATGGACACTATGGGTTGCGAATGGCCTAAGAGGGTGTTTAGTTCTCCCTCCATTTTGCAAAAATGCCTCATTTTGCAAAATGCACGCTTTCTAATGCATTTTTTTCCTCTCTGTACACACGGCTCGATGCGCATCTATTTTGCAAAATGTCTCCATTTTGCAAAATGGAGGGGGGAACTAAACACCCCGTGACATTTGTACGGGCTAGCTAATCGCCAATGCTATGACCATGCAACTGCTCGCATTGACGTCCCAAGAGGGCAAGACCAGCTTCTCCATGTCATCAATCGAGACTACCTGAGGGAACAGGCACTACCTATTCATGTGGACATTTTGTCCACGCCTAGGCTCCTGTTCAAGGATCCATAAGGAAAAGGGCGCATGTAGGATCCAAATCCTTTAGGACCTGTTTAATTTCAGTGAAAGTTGAAAAGTGGTGAAAACATTTTGTATTGGGAAGCGTTTTCTGTGAGAGGGGGCACGGTTGTCAGTGCGAAAACTTTTTAGTAACTTTAGAAAGTTGCTGAATTGAACAGGCCCTTAGTAAACTTTATCCCTTTGATCAAAGAGTTCATTGAATCTTCTTTTCTTATAGACAAAGTGGTCTTAAAGCATAAAAAAGGGCCACCTACTCCGTAAAAGTGCCATGCATGGCATCATATTCATATCTGTAACTACGGAGAGGAGTAGACATCTGTCGCAAACTCAAAATCTTGGAGCCCATATACACATTTTTTTTTCTTTTTGTCATAATAAGAGCAAGTGGGGCACTGGTACAGTGTTGCTGGTAACAGTTGTGCTAGAAAAAAGAGAATTATAGTGCAGCTACTACTCGTTTGAAGTGGACGAAAGTGAAAAGGATGGGATCCAGTATGAACAGCAGGAGAGGACTTGAGGTACAAGTCAAACTGAGCCCACACGATCACACTGGCCGGACATGGGAAACTCACAAACGCTTCGAAAAAGTCAACTGAACAAAAGGCAAAAGCAAAGCCTATACCTACATATGGGTTGCGTGCTAGTTAAAGTGATTTACGTTAAATTTATAGTAAACTATATTTATATTTATGCCTCTAAATAAATTTACTATGTAAATATATTTTATAATTAATCTAATGAATTTATTTGATACCATAAATGTGATATTTTTTATCTATAATTGATCAAACTTAGATACTAAAATATGATACTGTGCTAGAATTGCATTTTTTGGGACGAAGGGAGTATTATTTATTCACTAGCACTAGTAGCTTGATCCAAGCAGGTGCAAATACTCCCT
>CM014274.1:36005508-36025128 GCA_004135705.1 Alloteropsis semialata
TATCATGATGGTACAGTTCTCATGAGAGTCATCAAATTGGACTCTAACTGCTACTCCCATCTATCATTCTAAAACACCACCTATGTGTGTGTGACTATATTGAATGATTAAACTTGATTCTATTGAATCATGAACAATTATCTATAAAGATAATGTTGCTTGTGTTGCATAAATATAACAGGTTACATAGAGCAATATTGACAAGCATATTGCTATGTTTATTCTCATCTATCACACATTGGAGAATAAACACCTTACAAATCAAATTTGTGAGAGCCTCACATATTTGTTCACAAAGTTCTTACCATATCCACATATACATATATGTTCATGGAATTGGTATACATTGACTTTGAGATGTAAGGTTCAGGGGGAGTCTCTTCTGAACAACATCCTGTGTTAAAAAAAATTATATTGCACTCTTTTTCTTTATGAGTCTTCCTCACAAGGGGTTTCTCATGAAAGGTTTTTAACGAGGCAATACCAACACAAGAATACATGTAATATTACCTATTTTCCCCATCGGGGTTTTTAAGGGGATATTTAAAATATATTATATGTCATATCTTCTGTTTTCCCCACAAGGGTTTTTAAAGGAGATATTCAAGACATAATGATCAAATGATCATACACATATTTCTCTAAACTTAACTTATGGGTTTTTCTTTATAAAGATTTTCCCATATAAGTTTAAAAGAATAATATCATCAAAATATTCCTCTTATTTTTCCCATGAGGTTTTTAGAGGAATATATCAATATTGCATTACATGCAATCACATATGTCATATAACATTTTCTCCTAAATTTTCCCTAAGGGGTTTTAAAGGAGTTTTTCCTATGACATATCCACATTTCTCCTTCTATTTTTTTCACAGGGTTTTTGAAGGAGTTATTCATATATTGTTTACAAATCACAAGAAGAAATTGATCAAGGGGGAGTGTTGTGAAACACTTATTTAGTGATCAATTCTTTTATTAATTAATAATTTATGACATCACTAGGTAGTTACTAGTGTGTGAAAGGGCCACTCTCCCCAAGGGGTATGTCCCTTGGGAAGAGGCACCTCCATGCCCCTTGGGCTTGTATAAATATGTAAACAACCCCATCAATGAGAATCGATCATTCCACTCTTTCATTTGAGTTTTTCACTCCTCAACAGTAGTGTATTATTTTCGAAATATATATGGCACGCTCCCTCATTTTTTTTGGAACACGGGCAGTGCACATAAACTCTATGGCGGCCGAAATACTAAACCGAAATAACAAAAATACGAGCACCTCCAGAGACACGTGCCTAGATGGGGATGTTCTATTGAAAAGACCATAACCAAGATATGCTTAGCTTGCCAATGCTGATTTTTGTGCCATTATTGTAAGACCTCATTTAGCAGAGCTCCCGGAACTGATTGTTGGCTGAACTCACCAAGAGCTCTGCCAAACAGTTTTTTTAGAGAGAAGTGGGTTCTCTGCTGATTCTGTGAAGTGACTCTCTGAAATGAACAAGGGACTGGGAGCTGAAAAAACAGTTTCTCCTGATTCTGTGAAGTGATTCTCCATCCTGATTTTGTGAGTTTTTGCCAAAGAATAAAATAGAATCACTTTCAGCCACAGAATCACTTCTCTCGAAGAATCAACTCCATAGAGATTCAGAATCAGATTGAGCTTTACACAAAATGCCCTAAATTTCTCATTGGGCACAAAATAAGGTGCAAACTTACTGTTGGATGGATGGACTTGGCAAACCATTCATCTCATGCACGTGCCTCTCCCTTTCTCTCTTGCACTCCGATTCGGCGGTGCTAGTCCCGCGGGTAAAAGAGAACAGGGAAATGCCGAGGACACATGCCATTTTCTCTGCGGTGGAATTCCATCTTCCTCAATATTTTTCTAAACAACACTAAATGACGAGGACAGCTTTTAGAGCGTTTTCTTTTTTTGCAAAAAGAAATGAAGTTGTATGCCTTTCAGTCGCAGTCTCGTTGCAATTCACGATTCAAATGGGAAGTTCAGATATAAAGTTCTAAAGCGGCGGCGAATATGCAATCTGTCCAAAAGTTGAGAGAATAATGCCAAGAGGTACCCCCAACCCTAAGTTTGTCGAGAAAGAAATGCGTCCAAGGCTCTGCAGTTTTGCCAAACCAAGGCCTTGTTTAGTTCGGTTGAATTCGATTGAATGCACTGTAGAAAAATGTATTGAGAATTGATTGAAAAAGCAGAGAGGGGACACGTTGTTCAATGAAATATCTTTTGGTTGAATTGGTTGAATTGGAGGGAACTAAACAAGGCCCAAGTCGCTCAGCTCTCGGTGAGGAGCACATACATGCATGTGTACGCTGACGCACATAGTACCGGAGCGTACGTGCACGGCGTGGCAGAGTATCCACTGTGGAGTATTCGTGCGTCAGCAGGGCGGTGTTTTGGACCATTAGTCAAAGCGTGTCAGCCGAGTGGGCCCCCGCTTCCTTGCCTGGCCCGCTTTCGCCTGCTCTGCTGCAGTGGCAGTGAGCAGTGGCTGCTGCTGTCCCTGGCTGCGGCATTCATCATCGGATTCAGATTCAGCCAGCGCCCAGGATTTTGGCAGCGACTCAGTCATCATCATCGCCGGGGCCCACTCGCACAGGCGGTTACAGTGCCGGCTGGCCCAGTGAGACAGCCGCCGGCCCAGACCCATCCCCAACCCGTGGTAACAAAATACGTATCTCCGGCGGGGTGAAACTTTTGTTTTTTTTTGAATTAAATGAAACTTTTGTTTGCACCACAACCAAAAAAACAACCGCCTGGAAAGTTTTTTCCACGCA
Source organism: Alloteropsis semialata (assembly GCA_004135705.1). NCBI lineage: Eukaryota > Viridiplantae > Streptophyta > Magnoliopsida > Poales > Poaceae > Alloteropsis > Alloteropsis semialata. The sequence goes on from CM014274.1 coordinate 36,008,310, forward strand.
AAAAAATAATCAACCCTCGTGTAACGGAATCACGTTTGCAAGCAGCCGAGCCACACTTAGGGGTGTTTAGATGCGTGAAAAAAGTGAAAAATTTATACATTGGATCATGTGCGCAAAAAGAAGAAATGAACTGACACGATTTTCAATATATAAATTTTATACGAATTTTATACATTTTAGGTTGAAGTAAACACGTCCTCACTTTGGTCCCGTTGCGCCAAACATGATTGTTGTTGTCCATTAAAAAAAGAAAGAAAGAAAAGAAAGCATGATTGGAACCGACCATCACATGCGTGCATGCAGGGAGGTTCTTGACCGACGACGGCGTCTACTCCGGCCGGCACGGATGCACGGCAGCGCGCGAGGCGCCGAACATTCTCCGTGAGGATCGCGCATAGAAAAGTCTCCAGGTTCGGCTTCTTCTATCACGTTTTTGTACTCCGATCCGGCCTCTCACTGAGAGTTCGATCGGGCCGACAGCATCATTAACCTTTCCGAACATAGATCTAGAGGTAAAGCCTGTGTCAAATGTGCTCTGCTGTTGGATACAGAGAGAGATGGCGATGCATTGCTCCATTTTGACACTGTTGAAGTTTCAGCTAGCTTGCGTCAGGTATACCAGACGATTCAGCCCAAGCTCAGCTGTAAAATTAATTTGTGGTTTATCATTAATTTTCTTGCTCCTGTTCTCTGCGTAAATGTTTGATCCTTTATTTGACACGGTGGCACGGTGCACGCCCTGCCATCCTTTCCTCTACATTTTTTTTACTCCGTAGTGAACATATTGACACGGTAACTTTGCCCGGCTATACATAGATCATTTAATTGCTCAGTGGATAAGGAAGCAGTAAAGTTTGTACGGATCCCCTGCTATGTCCGGGCAAAGCTGGCTCGCGGTGATAATAACATCTGCCCGCGTGACCGTGCACCTGACCCTGAAACCATGAGGTTCCCCCGTCAGAATTAGGCCTTGTTTAGTTCATGCAAACTTGACTGTAGCAATTTTAAATCAAAGATTAGGAGGACTAAACATGATCTAATTAAAACTAATTACACGGTGCCCAGGTTACCGACTCCTGTGATTTCAGATGCAACGATCAGATGTATTGCAACCCTGGAATGCAGGGAGCTATGAGTGCTCAGGTGTTGGGACAAGGTGCCTGTGATATTGCAAATATCCAATGCTTTGGAAGTGCGAAGTCTGGATCTGCAAAGCTGCCTGTCTGTGGGGGTGTGGACACAATACCTGCTGGCTGCTTGCCAAATGTTGAAAAGAAGTGAAGGTAAATGACTAGCCTCTCCTTGCTATTCTTTTATAAACCCCTGTCAAGCTACTAGTTAGATTAATTTGAAATATGAACTTGGTGGCAGTTTGTAAATGTGTTTCAACTCTTGGTTGTGCCGCTCAGTGTTTTTTTTTTGTTAAAAAAAAGTTATGTCGATGTTTGTGCTACCATGCTGTAGTTGGTGTTTTATTGATTTTCTGCAGTCTGGTTGAGTGCATTGTTTAGTGATTTGACGTCTTATTGTGAATGAGGATCAGATTTTCTTTAATTCACACCCTGTCAATCCATAGTTGTAGTTGTAGTAGTATATTTTTCAGCTGGATGCCGTCCTTTAAAAGCATTGCTTATTGATACATGAGAAACTTAAATGCTACATCTTGACCAACAGCCTATTTTTTTAGAAACCTTATTAACCTCCATAAATCACCAGTAATTGGTTAATACAAACTTTTGTTATCCTTAGAACCCAGTTCAATAATTGTTTCGGTGACAGAACTACTCAAGTAATTGAAAGCACCCAGAACAAATGAAAATATCAAACATCATATTTCCGCCTTTTTCTTTGCACATGTATTGGTAGCCTTATTGACACATGAGGAACTTAAATGCTACATATGGGCCAACATGCTGTTTTTTTTCCTTTGTGAAAAATCCTTATTCCATATATCACCTGCAGCTGGTTAACACTTGACACTATTTCCCATGCTAGCTTTTCATTATCCTTTGTACTGACTTCAGTAATCGTTTCAAGTGCCAGAACTCAGAAGGCCCAGAATCCAGAACTACTCAAATAATCGAAACAAGCACCAGCATATTTTCATGTTTCTTTGTGTCCTTGCACATGCGTGGGGTTGGGGGTGTTGGGAGGGGGGTATTGTACTATTGTGTCCCTGAATTGCCGATTGACTGTAAAAATGCGATTAGCAGTGCAATACTTGTTGGTCATATCTAGGAGTAACTAACATAAATGGGGTATACAAATGGTCAGAGATTTTTATTTCAATGCAGTTTCATATTTGGTGAATCGAGGGATACCAAACAACATTGAACAACCAAAGAATGATATCTGGATCTGTACTTCCTGGTGCTTATAAATTTAGTATCTACGGTTGTTTGTTTCAAAATATTTCATAGATATGCTTCCTGCTATATACTAATACCCTCCTTTTGCACATTCAGCTGCCACATGTGAACCATGTTATGTGTGAATTATGTTGCCATAAATTAGTAAATTTAGACACTACATTGCATGCTAAAAAAATAGTTAGGACACTGTGTCCTCTATGCAGGGCTTCTGATTCGAGGTCGCATGATACCACATAGCAGTTGTGCCATGCACAGCATTGGTACCTCCAAATTTTGCTAATCATGAAGAGTGGTTTTGTTCATAGTTGACAGTTGATTTTGTACTAGCAGGATTATCTTTTGGTGAATAGTTCTTAATATAAATTTTGATAGCAATCCTTGTGTTCGGGGGCTGTCAGAATACTCAGAAGTTTTTGTTGTCTATAGCCCGATTGTAGAAGAGCAGAAGTTAACTTTTGGGCCATCAAGACATTATTTTGTGGTGTATTTAATTTGCTGGGTCTGATCAAATGCATTTTAGTGAACTTGCATTTTGTCACAACTGAAGACGGGATTCTCTTCAATACATCTTGCCAATCCATAGCTAGAGTTTTAGTGGTATACTTTCAGCTGGATGCTGCAACCTTTGCAAACCTACATTCAGACATTCAGTCATCTGTGGCTGGTTAAAAACTACTACCCCCGGATCATTTTATTTGACGTTGTTTAGTTCAAAAATGAAGTAAGCAACGTCAAATAAAATGGGTTGGAGGGAGTATTTCCCATTTTTTATCTTCTGCGCTTATGTCACTATATTCAAGTACCAAAACTACTCAAATCATGGAAGCAAAGTACTTAGCGAGATATTTTGTAAATTGTAAGGTTGTACTTGGCCAACCTATTAAACTCTGTGCTTAATACTAGTCATACATTTCCATACATATTTTCAGTGCTACATTTAATGGTTTCATGTCTGTTCAGTTGAGCAATACGGATGTAGGCTGAAATTTTTCCTAGACATGCCAGTTGTGAATTGTGATCCATATTGGTGAGTCATGTTACCAGAAAATAGTAATTATGATACTACGTTGTGCATGTTTCAAGAACAAAGGGCGCAACATTTTGTACTTCGGAAAAATAATAATTAGGACATTATGTCATGGTACGACCAGCAGCATTATAAGTGGCAATACCTCCAGATTTTTTGTTAATTCTGAAGAGTATTTTTTCAGTTATTTAGTATTAGCATAACTGCTCTTGGATATTATAACACTTTGGTCGGTAGCTGGCCTCTTCCTTTCATGGTTGCGGCATCTCCCTGTAAACTGTGCATTCTCAGCTTTGAAGGTAGTTCTTTAGGTTGTGCCTGTGTATCTTGTGTATCTTGCAGTGAACCAGCCTTTCCTGCTTTACTTTGTTTAGTCTTTTTCGGCTATCATTTTGGATCCATTGCAAGTCCATTTGATTCTTTAATTGCAGAGCTCTACTGAAGTTTTATGTACAATTTGTAATTAAATGTACCTATTGCTCACCTCTCACCATGGAACTTATTAATTTAAAACAAAAGATGGTATCTTATTCTTCAGATAGTCCTTATTTGTATCCATCTGGATAAGTTATATGTACCTTCAGCATTCGATAGTTCTTTTTACCAATTTGCAGCAAATAAACCTGCTACATAGTGGCATTTTAATCATTGCTACCATTCCTGCTGCTAGGAATTTTGCATATTCTAAACTCAAGTAACACACGTCCTATTGCTCCTTTTCAGGATTCCTGGCGGTGTTTATGGTCTCCCCTTCACAGAGATTACTGTGTCTCGCAGTCTGCATCTAAGAAACGCTGTATAAACTGCTAGCTGCTATATTTAGGACCGCTTCTGGCTCAAACTGTTACGTGTGAGTTTGTCGCCGATGATGCTTCTGCGGTGCCTGTGGCAGTTCAAGTTCGTTAGCTCTAACGCTGACAGGACATCATGTTTATTTTGCTTTGTTTCCAGATGCTCTCTGATGAAGTTCAGAGATGAACCGGATCTGAAGGAGTTGAACTGGCTAAACTCTGCCATCTGTGCCTGACCCTATGTAGATGCATCGTGCGCAAAATCTTCTGTGTAGTGTAGGTTCTGTCTCTTTGTTGCTATGTCCGTGATTCAAGCAGTACATGGATTGGATTATTATTTGAATTTCACTATTTCATTCGTTAGTAAATAATGTATGGCATCAATTGGAACTTGTACATGAAGTCTGTAGCTATAGCTCTGATCATATTGTGATGCAGTTCGTACCCCATGCTGTTTTCAATTTGAAAATTGCCTCTCTTTTTTGTGGCCTCGAAGCTTACATTAACATATGGACTTTGATGAAGAAGTTACTTCTTGTTGAACAAAATTCATCTGAAGTTATTTACTTGTAAAGTATAATTATGTTAAACTTCAAGGTGAATGTATTTAGATAGTAACAAATTAATCAAAGGTGCTGTTTGGTTCACCATTTTTGCTCGGGGATCCAATTGCAACGCAAGCTGATTACGTTGTTTTGTGTTTTCTTTAAGCAGACTGTAAATCATTACCGTGGAATTGGATCCTAGCTAGTTAAAAGGTGATAAAAGTTACTTACTGGTAAACTAGAAATATAGAAAAGTTACTTCTTGTTCAACTTTTATTTCAAAATAATTACTTCTAATAATCAAACAGACATGTTGATCACACTGCGTAGCTAAAAAATGAGACTTATCTAACATCATATCTAACAGATACATATGTGATGAGAATAATACCTGAATGAAGATTTCCTTGATTGGTTCAACGGATTCAGTTTGATTGTCCAAACCAGGTGCTGCATCACCTAAAACAAGTAGCAACAGAATTATATTCAGACAATCAATGTATGAATTGAGGAGGGAACACAAATAAAGTACAATACATGATTGCCGTTGATATTTCATACATTCATAGATAAATCTGGAAGCACACAGACACCTTTGTGGCGTTTCATCTGTGAGTATTCCATGGGTACCGTTAATTGTATTTTCATAGGAAAGGCGGCAATTATAAGAATTAATAAGTGCATGATTACATCGTACTTGATATATCAAAGTCTTGGCAGGGGTAAGTGATAGAGAAAATAAGGTAGTATGACAAACAAAAGGTTCTAACTCAAGGATAAAAGAGATGCGTGGAAAACAGCAAAGAGAAGACCATGTTTCCTAATACGCTTCATTAAATATGTTCTAACAACTTATGGACATGCACATACAAAGGTTAGGCCATAGTTATAAGCACCTAGGCACTACCAATGTGGCAGTATATCATGCCAGTTTGCTGGCATGTTATGCCTTCTCTAACAAGCCTTATGTCATACCCAAACGTGAAGGCTTATAAAGGATGAACATGTCTGTCACCACCTGCAACTGACCTTTACAACCCGTGAGGCACACCTGCCCCCAACGTCAATTCAACAAACTAAGCACTATGCTTACATTGCCAAACGACACTTTGATCATTCCAAACTATTGACCTAAGATCAAAGCAACCCAAAGGGCACTTGAACCATGCTGTAGCTTATGCCGACTAGCCTATCCATATGTATATAACATGAATGTAAACCATATAACAAGATAAATGCTAGAGAAGAACGAGCATAAAGATCAAGCTCAACATATAAAGAAAATGATTCCATTACTAGAGCAAAGTCTTACAAGAGAACAATACAAAAACTATACCAAGACTCAACATGACAACTTTAGGAACCTTGGAGTAGCTCACTCTAAGCCTAATATCCACTATAACTTAGAAGCTAATACTAATGCGAGAGAGGAAGAAGTGCTTCTGGTGTGTGTTAGAAGTAAAGCTTATCCCTCCTACTTATAGCTCCATTGAGAAGATTCCAAGGCTACTTCCCATGGATAAGGCGAAATTGACTTGGGGAAAGCGTGAGGAAGTGACACGTGGATGATTGGGGCGACAGGCAGAACATGGGTTTCGGCGGAATGGGGAGTTCGACCAACTCTTGGATGCACCGCCTCACCTCGTGTATGGTTTAGATGCATCCCTGAAGGCGTTAGCGAATTCCCCGTGAAGGTTGGCCCGAGTGGGGCCATTTTGGGTTCGACGGAACTGTAGTCGCCTCCTTTCAGCCTCCCCTTGGTGTGCTTCTTTCCTTTGAAGTGTTTATTCTCTTTATTTCGATTTATACATCCACATACAAATAATCTCCAAGTACATGTGGAACTAGATTATTCTAAACCAAATATGCGTGTAAGAAATGTTAGTTTCCCTTTATTTCTGAGATAGTTGACCATTGGATTTGGCATTCAGTAGCCATCAACAAACTCCTCCATGCTAAACCTTTGCTTGTCCCAATCAAATATAAGACTTAGGCTTGGTGGATCAGGAGTTGATGCAAATTTCATTACTCCAAAGTACCATGCCTACCAAAAAATATTCTACTTTAAATTGAATAAGTTGGCAATGGTAGATCTCACCCTTTTTACCTTAGTCTCATGTAGCTTTTTGTCTTCTCCTTATCTTGGGCAGTTGAGAGAAAGAATGGTTTATAGAGCATCACTCACTCGTTCCCCATTTAAGTTTTCTTGTAGAGGTTTGATATGGTTTAAAATAAAATCAAAGTTCATAAAATGACTCTCTCAATCGCTTAAAGTGTATGATTCTTACCAAAAGGTGTTGTGTAGACTCTTTTGACCCTACCTCTGATAAGGCTTTTATGGAGCTCAATGTAGGGAATTAATTAAGGCACACATGCATCACATATTTTGCAAAAGTCAAAAACAGGATCCAAGAAGAAAGCAAGAAATACAATCTGACTCAAAGTGCATGTGTGTGGATATATGGATGATGAAACTCCTTTTTATGTGATCTCTCTCCCTTTGAATTTATTTTGAGATATGTCTACTCTCTTTTTTCTCAACATGCTCGAGAATGCATTTCTCTTTTTGAGCATGTATTCTTTTCTATTTTTTTCATAGCGCAAATCTATTTTTGCAAGGGAACATTTGGAGAGATATATCAAACAATACATGGGGTGTTTATTTTGTGGATGGATGGCATGTTTGGTGCAAATTTCCAATGTAGAACTTTGAATGTGTATGTGGCGTGTACGTGATCTTGATCATGAAAACAAGAAAGGCATCTCATAACGGTGACATCAATTTCACAAAATTCAATGTAATATCAAGTAACATATGTTTCAGATTTTGCAAAACATTCAACATTTGGCTTTGGTAGGAATATATCATCATCGAGGAACTTATCGTTTTTCTTCTTTTCAAATAAAACTCCGGATATCAAGTCTCACTTGGAATGAGAGCATAGCAACTCCATTTCACCATTTCATTTCTCAAAACAACTTAGATCATGCGCTTGCAACTCACAAGTTTTTGGTTCAGGTAAATTTTGATTTAAGCCAACAAATTCAAAACTTAGGAGAATACTGAGCCAAAAAAATTATGCACAAGAGAGAAAGAAAAGAAAGCAACTATTCATCATTTCCAAGATGGGAAATTGAACATCTTACCATGCGTACAAACTCAAACATCATCATCATCATCATAATATGTGTTTAAAATCTTAAATATATACTTACCTAAGATAAAAGTTACCTCTTGTTGAGATCTTCCCATAAGCTTGCTTTTGCTCATGGTCCGTGATAGGGTTGAACCCCTGTGGACTGAAGTTGGACATCCAATAGGCTGGTTCTAATTCATGGTGGTGTTGATGTTCGCCAGTTGGTAGCCGGTGTTCTGCTGCCATTGTTGGATAGCTTGGACGTGCTAGTTTGGCATGTTTTGTATTTTCCTAGTGCGGATGTTGATGTCTTCCACCCGCTGGTTGATGTTTGCCACTTCCTGGTTGAGGTCTTGAAAAACTTGAGCCAAGACAGAGAAATGTGCATCAACTTGCAGGGGCAATCCTCTTGAGCCTGATGAGAAGTAAGAGTCGGCTCCTCGCTCCCATCATGCACTGCTTGCACACATCCAAGGTGATCTTTCCTCATCGTATGCTTGCTGGGTTATGTTCCACCCATATGCAAATTCATGGGCACCTTGCCACTAGGAGTCTCCAACTTCATGTGGGTGTGGGGGTTGGAATCAACTAGATGCATACCTAGTTGGCTTCTGCCCAACTGGTTGTTCTTGTTGATCCCCTCTAGTCGCAACCCAGGTTCTACTCTTTGTAACCTTGCCAAAAACATGGCTCCTACGAGCGGCCTCTTGTGTCTACAATGGTATGGTTAGTTCTTGGACTTTATACAAATGATATCTCGGGTTAGATAACGCGATCTTATTTGTATAAACTGGGAAGAAAAACACATGAGAAATGTTTGGACTTTATTTCAATGTATGCCCTTGCAAAAGGTATCCTTCATTTTTGAGCAAGTGGGGTTCGGTAATGAAAGGAACCTGGACATTTTCCAGGGCACCAATTTCAAAAACAATGCAAGTATTCAAAGATGTGCATTCAATAGGTCCTTTCATATGGAAGTTTTCTGACCATTGTTTTGTCATTACTTTTACATGGGAGATCTTAATTTTCTTAACCCCATGGCACAAATAATTCTTAGCTCCTCTTTATAAACAAGCCTAACATCCTCTCTAGGAAAAATAGATATAGCCAACCATTTATGCATCAAACGCAATGTAAGATTCTGAATATCATCATTCCTTGGTTGGTGACAAGATATTTCTCCAGAAATGCTGCGCCAAAAACTTTGTTTATTAAAACATGGAGAGGATTGCTCAAGTCTACATTGCAATGTTTATGAAAGCCAAGGAGAAACTAATATTTTTCGATGTAAGGTGATATAACTAAAAGGGTATACCATCTTCTTCTCCAAGCAAAGTGTATAGGAACTGGATAGTAAGAAACCACAATCCTTCTACAAAGAGGGATGCAAAATCTTTCCAACCTATGGCTTCCCAAACATTAATGAAGTCTGGCACCCAAACTTGTTTTGGTGAGGGGATTCACGTCAAATGCTCGTGTGTGAGAAAAGGTACGGTTCCTTAGAAGCGCATATGCTTGCTTCTTCTTGTCGTCCTTGTTGACGGTTGTTAAATACCAAATTGTCACCAAGGACACAAAGGTAAAAAATACAAGGTAGGAAAACCCTAACAGGTTTTCCCTTGCAGAAATCGCGCCATGGAACCTGGGAGGGTCATGCCTTTATCACCTGCTTTGGTCCAAACCTTAGGCCATATTTTCGAGTCTGACTTTCCTGAGGCCGCCAGTTGGCCCCGAAGGTTAGGGGACAGTCGATGGCCTGAAGATGAATGACTCTTTGTTGCCTTTCTCCTTCTTGATCTGTATCATCTTGCCAATGTCTTTCTTACCTTAGCATTGTTTCCTATGAATAGAGAAAGTATGGAAAGTTGAAAACATACCGCTAGTTATACGTGAAGGTAAAGGAAGCTCTGAAGGTTGACCTCAAATCTCAGGAAATTCTCCAAAGATTTTCTTCAGACAAACCTTGTGGAGGTTGACCTTTTTTTGATCCCCAACGCCACCTTGCATTGCTGCCCATACACTCCAACTTTCAGATTAACCTAGACTCGGCAACCCTTTCTCTAAGGCAACCACCTCTTACTAGCAAAACCCACTACCCCCCGAATCCCAAACTAAATGGCCAAGCACTTGTTGAAGTTGGGATAGATGCATGGTAGCACCAACCCTAGCTTTGTTCATCTTGATATGTTTTTTTAAGAGTAAAGTCCACCAGCGGTCTTTAAACTTGTCACTATGTCATCCTGGTCCCCGAACTCACAAATTACATATTTGGGTCCCCGAACTCACAAATTACATAGCTACGTAGTTTTGATAACTTAATTGTTTAATTTAATTAATAATAACAAACTTATTATGCATTACCTAGGAAAATTGAATTTGAATGTCTATTTAAAAACAAGAGTGGCTAATGGAATGGAGATAAGAAACTATCCAATTTTTAATTTCCATGTTAAATAATATTCTGAATATTGAGATCATATACCTATGCTAAAATATTTCATCCATTGTTGTCTTTTCCATCGCAAGTCATGATGGTACTAATTTTTCGAGGAAAATGGATATTTGGAGACATTCTGTAGGTGTAGAACGCTTACTCCACATGTGTTGATTTATGATGCAATTATGTTTGCGAGTTCGGAGACCAGGGTGACACCCAAAGCTGAGTTTGAGGGGCTACATCAGCAATTTGAAAGTTTAGTGTCCAGGATGATACCCAGAGCTAACTTTAGGGACCTAAATATGTAATTTATGAGTTTGGGGACTGGGATGACACATCATGACAAGTTAGAGGACCACTGGTGGACTTTATTCTTTTTTTAACCTTTCGGGTCCCTAGCAGAACCATTTTATCCCAACAACCAGGACTGAGATGATGCTTTTATCTCGGTTCAAAACTGAGAGTGATTCTACATGAGCAATGATCCTGGATGCTCATACCTAGCTCACTTTTGGTTATTATACCTGATCATTTGTTGGGTCAGGTAAAAAAAAGACGCCATTTTTTTCCTTTGGACGATGGCTGAACCGACTTGACCAACGAGCTAGTTTTTTCTTTTGCCGGGTCCGTTTCTTTGTGTTGGGTTATTTTGGGTTTTTGGTAAATAATTTGGCCCCGTGTCCAACCCGATTTTTATGTTGGGACAAAAATGTTGGTCCAAGCCTGCCCAACATATTCACTAGGTCAGGTATTTTTTGGATGAACCAGGATGGGGTCGTCAGGTTGATGATCAAGTCCAGTACAATATTGCATTCTCTTGTGGTGCATGCAACATTGCAACACAAAAAACTAAAGTAAAAACAACACACTCTAAAGTCTAAACCACATAACAAATTCTAAGACTTTGTTCATATATCTTCTCTCCGTTCTTCTCATCTTACATTGTATAGTACTCTAGAGAAATGCTATTTAGATGGAGCTAATTAAACTTAACCAGGACATATTTACTAACCTCTCAAATGAGATTTCGAACACGCCAATGAGCGAAACAGCGAATGCACAAATTTCTTGTCCATAGCTGGGTTCTATTTACCACAGCAGTTGATGGTTCCGTGATGGCAGGTATTGCCGGTGGTTCTTCTTTTTTTGCGCATGGAAAAACATAGCATCAAAACCTTTTTCCCCCAACAACCGGGAATGAAAGGTTTGCTTATTCTCTGTTCCAAACCAGGAGTGATGCTACATGAGCAATGTTCCTAGATGCTCATACCGGGCTTAACTTCCACTTATGAAGGGGGTTTTACGTCTAGTTATGATATCGCCTTCTCTCATAGTGCATGGAACAGTTCACCAAAAATAGCAAAGTAAAAACAACACACTGTAAACCACATAACAAATTCTAATTCTTTATTTTGTCTTTTCTCCATTCTTCTCATCTTACATTGTTCATTACTCTATAAAAATGCTTCTTAGATTTGAACTAAATAAACTAGACAAGGACATACTTACTGACCCCTCAAATGATATTTGTCCGAACATGCCACAAGAACGAAACGGTGGATGCATGCATAAAATTTGTTGTTCATTGCTGGGTTCCAATTACCATGCCAGTTGGATCACGGCAATTCCTAAATACTAAATTTCAGATCAGCATTAAAACAAACGGAAGCTTTACAAAATACGAATTTAAAGAGCACTGGAACGTTACATAAATCCATGCATGCACGAAATCAAACAGTGGAAACACAAACTTTTGGTCCACGGCTGGGTTCAAATTTCAATATCCAAAACTGGAAGTGAACCAAGGTAATTCTTAAAAAGTAGGCAAAGCTTAAACGCACGACAGATCAGCAATTAAATAAAATCAGGGAGAATTTTAAAAAAACTCGAATTTATGCTGCATGTGACAACGTTTGAAAAATAAATCCACGCGCCAAAGTGTAAACACAACTACATCAAAACCAGTATATAAATACATCCCCGAGGAACTCGACTTACAGACAGCAAATTAAACCTCAAGCAAGCCTTAGCATTCGTTCTTCCTAGCCTCCCATTCTCTACAAGCTCACCTTTGATCTTTCAGCTAGTCGTCGCCGAGTTTTCTCATGGAGGGATCCAACGATTGGGCCAGCCTCCCGTGGCTCATCCTCGAGTCCGTCGCCGCCCACCTCACCGACCCTAAGGATTTCGTCCACATCCGTGCCGCCTGCCCGAAGTGGCGTGATGACATCCGCCTCAACGCCCATGGGCTCTTCCAGCCGTGGATCATGACCACGGAAGGGCCCGAGGACTACTCCGGCAGAGTCCGGTTCCACTCGATGAGCTCCGACGAATCCCATATGATTCAACCGGCGGCGCTGCAGGGCAAGATGGTAGCCGGTTCCGGCGCCGGCCTAATCATCGGGATCGACCAGCACGACGACGACCTGGGCGTGCTGGTGAACCCGCTGACTGGGGAGAGCACCGCGCTGCCGCGCCTGCCCGATTGCTTCCATGGCGGCGTCACCGGCGGCTTTGTCACAGAACACAAGGTGAACGGCGTAGTGGACGTCATCGTCGTGGTCTGGGTCTGGGCGCCCGGACTGGGGCCCACCGTGGCGCTTTGGCGCCGTGGGTGCGACGGCGGCTGGGCCACGACACATGATGCCGATCCCGAGAGGTTCTGGGCGTTCTTGCCGCGCCACATGAACCGGCTCGTCACCCACGGGCCTCAGGTGCTCGAAGGCGAACTAGCCGCCGCCGCCGCCGAGAAGGACGACCACGCCAATGGCGGCACGTCGTTTCTCCCAGGAAGCAAGGGATCGTACCTGATCGAGCATGAGGGCAAGGTGCGCTTCCTCTTCGAATACTATGCGTACGACCCGGAGACGCCGGCAGGACCAAGTGTGATGTTCGCCCTGAAGGACAAGGCCGGCAATGGCGGGGCGATCAAGAACTGGGCCGACGCGCCAGAGCTGCGGGACAAGGCGATCTTTCACAGCGTGGACGGCGCCTGCTACGCGATCCCAGCGAGCGATGGTCTTGGACTTGGCAAGAACGCCGTGTACTACTTCGACTGGCGGCACCTTGAGGACGACGACGAGGAGGAGGACGGCGGCGGCAGGACTTCGGTTCCGGCATTCTGCTTGTGCAAGTGGGACATACTGGAGAACATTAATTGACACCATCGTGAAGCAGGTCCCTAACCCTGACCCCTGGGCATGGGCGACCACTACGTGGTTCGTGCCCTCCTTCAAGTTCTAGTTGACTTTTTTTTATTTTTTAATCCTTTTTAAACTGAAATTTTAAAAAAAAACCCCACCCGAACTGTATTTCCAACAAATAACCCTTTTGGTCGCGCCACACGCCGTGGCGCGACTTAAGAGGCAGTCGCGCCAGAGCATGTGGCGCGACTGGCCTGCCACGTCGGCCGGCCCGGCCGCGGGCGGCCAGCGCGGCGGCTGACATGGCAGGGCCAGTCGCGCCACATGCCTTGGCGCGACTGAATCGCGCCAAAGGTCGTGGCGCGACTCGCCTGTATACAGCCGGCCGCCCGAGGCCTTTCTTCTCCCTCCTCCCTTTCTTTCTCCTCCCACCCGAGCTCAGGCTCTCCCATGGCGCCCCCTCCAAACTCCCCCCTCTAAATCCCCCTGTTTGTTCCACGGATTCGAAGGGGAAACGGTTGGAAAACATTCCGGGAAGGTAACTCGTCCACTTTATCCGTGTAGATTTGTGCCATTTGCTTATTTTTTTTGACATTTGAAACCCTAGGATAACCTAGGGTTTAGGTTGGATTAGGTAATTTAGTACGAAAGGGGTAAGATTAGTTGAGCGTTATCGGGTAATTGATTCATGGTAACGCTTTTGTATCGTGTAGATTGTGTTTCATGAAACGATTTCGATGAGATTTTAGTGGGTAGATATTGTTGTTAATTTTTTGAAGAAATGAGAATTATGATCTAATGTAGATCATTTGTAGAATGGTCTTTTTACATGGGGTTGTGGTACGTAGTGTATTGACATTTGGTTATAGTTGGTCTTTTAGTAGTTTTTGTATAAGTCCATGAATGGTAATAGAAATGTGCCCATTAAATGTGTGTAGATGGATCGCTTAGTTCGTTATTTCTCCGGCGGTTCGGTTAATGAGAATGGAGAGTTTGAGAGGATGAAGCATGAGGTCACAAGATTTGATAGCCCTCCTTCATTTGATGAAGTTTTTGTTCGAGCTAGCTCAATTTTCCAAGTTGATCCAGAACAGAGTGAAATAATCCTACATGGTAGATTTGATGCCGGTGACAAAAGGGCTCATTATGTGCTTATGAGAATTTCATGTGATGAGGATTGGTTTTTTTACAAGGAGTTGGTGAAAGGGTCCCAAGTTAGTTGTGCTGAATTGGTAGTTGAAGTTCGTGAGAGGGTGATTGTAGAAAGTAATTATAAGGTTGGTGATAATGAGGACGATGAAGAATATGATGCTGACATGGTAAATGAGCCAGATTCAGATGATGATTGTCTAGTGAACAATCACTTCGACGAGGGGAGTTTTGATGTTGAGGAGGAAGATGATGATGATATCTCCGCGGGATCAGAAGAAGAGGAAGAAGAAGAAGAAATGAGAGAATCGTTAACACAAGAAAAAGTGTTTGAGCCAACACCAATGAATGAAGCCCCTTTTGATGAGCCAACACCAGTTAATGAAGCACCTTTTGTTGAGCCAACGCATGGTGTACAAACACCAGTTGAACCGAGCTATGTGGTGCATCGACGCTCGTTTGTTCAACCATCTCCTATGGTTGAACCGTCATCTAGTATGGCTACAATTTTCGGTGCAAGATTGGCTCCTTTCAGTAAGGAGGAGTTGAGACAACTTAGAGCAGTTCATGTGGGAGTTTCAGAGGTTCCTCTCTTCCATGCACCCCCTAAGAAGGCATATTGTGATTCCGGCTTGCGTCTTAATTCTCTAGAGCCTGACAGTCGTCAAGAGTTGATACAGAAAGGGATGACATTTGACAGCCTGGAAGAGTTGAATTTCTTTTTGAGGGACTACTCAGTGCGCCACCATCGACCATACGATGTGGTGCACTCTGACTCTAAGTTGCGGTACACAGTAAAATGCCAACTCCAATGTGGTTGGAAGGTATGGGCCCGTCCAATGACTGATGAAAGGCAGAAGTGGAGGATAACTAAAGTGCACCAGCCTCACACATGTGGTACGTCTCGACCAATCCACGAGCACTCTCAGTGTACGGCACGATATATCGGAGGACGGATTGGTTCATTGGTATATGCTGACCCTGACGTTTCGGTGTCAGCGCTCGTTGAAGCAATTGTCGGATTCACTAATTATCGGGTGAAGTATGGCAAGGCATGGAGGGCTAAACAACACGCCATGGCCATGCTGTGGGGTGATTGGATTGACGCCTATAGTAGAGTTCCGCGGATTCTACATGCTATTGCTCATTACAATCCGGGGACGAAGTGGTGCACAAGGACCACGGGTGCAGTGGAGTTGCACAATGGGGTAACGAAGGAAGTAATGCAGCGTGTTTATTGGTGCTTTCCACAATGTGCAGAGGCATTCAAACATTGCAAGTCGGTGATTAGTGTTGATGGCACTTTTTTGACCGGGAAGTATAGGGGGACTTTGTTGATTGCGACGGGAGTGGACGGGGAGGATCGTTTGTTACCGCTCGCCTTTTCTTTGGTGGAGAGCGAGAACAATGAAAGTTGGTCTTGGTTCCTTCATTTGGTGCGTAGGGATGTGGTGGGACCAGACCGAAAGATTTGTATAATTTCTGATAGGCACCAAGGCATTCTAAATGCTGTAGAAGAGCACATTGATGGTTACCAACCGATCGTGCACCGTTGGTGCATACGTCACTTTGCTGCAAACATATGGCATATGCACAAAAACAAGAATGTAATAAAACAATTGAAGTTGGTATGTGCATCGAAGGCAGAGAGAACTTTTGGCATACGGCTTGCGAAACTTAAGAAAATGATGAATCAAGAAGCGACAGAGTGGCTTGACAGTCAAATGGAAAACATGCATAAGTGGTGCAATGCCTTTGACGAAGGTGGTTGGAGGTTTGGTGTCTGCAACACTAATATCTCTGAAGTCCTAAACAAGGTATTTAAAGGAATTCGCGGCATGCCTGTGTCGGCAATTGTTGAGTACACCTTCTACAAGGTCAATTCATACTTTGTTAAAAGGTGGCAGAAAGCGAAAAGTCAAATTGATGCGAGGCCAAACCAGAATTTGTGGGGCAAAGGTGCGGCAAAACTGCTAAGCACGGAAGAGGNGGAATTTTTTTTATTTTTTAATCCTTTTTAAACTGAAATTTAAAAAAAAACCCCACCCGAACTGTATTTCCAACAAATAACCCTTTTGGTCGCGCCACACGCCGTGGCGCGACTTAAGAGGCAGTCGCGCCAGAGCATGTGGCGCGACTGGCCTGCCACGTCGGTCGCAGTTGTTGCATGTGCCTTGCTCCCATATGATTGCTTCGTGCCGTGTTAGAGGGGTGGATC
>CM014274.1:36026694-36039368 GCA_004135705.1 Alloteropsis semialata
CGCACCACAGCGCCCCCCTCTCCCGGGCCGGTCCTGCAGAGCCCCCGCGCCGGCGCAGCGCCCCCCACGCTTCTCCCTCCTCCTGGACTTCTCCCTCGACCACTTCGCCTACTTGATCTAGGTACGCCCCACCGCCTCTTCTTGTTCATGCTAGTCAAGATTTGTGTGGTTATCCAAATTTATAGCCGTCTTGCCCATGCTATTGTTTTGGAAGCTATGAAATTATTAATTGTTAATTCATTCAGGATGTTTTACAATAGCTTGCTCTGGTATCTGTAATCTGTGACTTAGCGAATCATATTTCACTATGTGTTAGATACAATCAGTTTCGCAATAGTGGTTGTTGAATGTTTGATATGAAATGAATGTTGGATGTTGAATGTTGTCGGCCATCGTGCCGTTCTTCTATTGCAGGGTTTGAAAACCTCCCTTTGTAGGGGAGGTGCTGCCAAAATTTTCAATTATTAACATTTTTTTCTCTTTTTTTGCAGACGAGTCTCCCCTTCCATCGAGGCCGGCCTACACCCCGACGACACACGGTGAGACAAACATGCTCTCTTTTCCTTTCTTGTTTGTTGTTCACGTAACCTTAGGCGTCTCCCGTTCGAAAGAGATACGGTTGGACATATGCAGATTTTTGCATATGTGTGACCGTATCTGTTTCGTATTGTCCACATTTTTTGGACAGTCCGAGGATGGGTAGATGGGTTTAGTTTTCATGGTCTACTCTTATCTGAGTCAGAATTTCGGCATCACCTCCCCGTTGTTCTCCGGATACACAATCTCCTTTCTAGGACGTGTATTTGGAGAACAGCGGGTAGGTGCTGCCGAAATTCTGGCTCAGATAGGAGTAGAGCATGAAAACTGACCCAATCTACACATCCTCGGGTGGGATTAGGACCTATCTATACCTAGTAGAGAATGGTAGACATTCCGGTAGATGTAAAAGTTAGTTTGATATCGCTCGGTGATCTGTTAGAGGATGGATGTACACGGGCTTTGCTCAGAAGACTGCTGAATGGTTAACCAAGACTGAAGATTTCGTGAACAAAGCGTTTGCATTTGCCAAGAGTACACGGGCTTTTTGTCCATGTGTCAAATGTGCAAACCGTAAACGACAAACAAAGACGGACATGAGCAAACATCTCATCAAGCATGGATTTACGCCGGACTATACTCGGTGGACCTGCCATGGTGAGGCCCAGCGTGTGAGAGACAACGCATCGAGGAATTTGATGATGATGGGGTCGGAGACATGTTGAATGACTTCGATGAAGCACAGATAGATGAAGGTTCTACGGAGGAAGAGCCGGAGGCCAGTGCGAAGGCTTATTATGAGATGTTGGCTGCGGCACAGAAACCCTTTCACCAGCATACCATGGTCTCGCAACTGGATGCCATTGCCCGTCTGATGGCCGTAAAGTCTCAGTTTAGCCACAGTCGAGAAGCCTTCGATGTCATGTTGACAGTATTTGGCAGCTTGCTTCCGGATGGTCACATTCTGCCCAAGAGCATGTATGAGTCACAGAAACTTCTTCGCGCACTTAAGATGCCGTATGAGCAGATACATGCTTGTCCGAATGGATGCGTCTTATTTAGGAAAGAATATGAGAACACGAAGTACTGTCCACAGTGCAAGTCGTCCAGGTTCGTGGAGGTAGAATCAGCTGATGGCACTAAGAGGCAGACCACGATTCTCGAGAAGATCCTACGGTACCTTCCTTTCATACCGAGGATCCAACGGCTTTACATGACCGAGGAGTCCGCGAAACAGATGACCGGCGGAGTCGTTCGCCCACTACTACGACGCCACGGACGACCAAGAGGACCGGGAGGGCAGGAGCTTCCCCAACAAGGCCCAGCGGGTGCTTGCCGAGCTGTGGGTAAGTGTTTCCCGCAATACATATTTCAACACACACACACACACACACACACACACACACACACACACACACACACACACACACACATATATATATATGCATGCTTTCTACATTTGTCACCACTATATCGCATATATATATGCAGGATTTTTACAGATGCGCCCCGGGCCACGAGGTGGAGGCGGGTGAGCAGGCAAAGACGGCGGCTCACAAACTGGTCAAGGACATGTACTACGAGGCGCGGATCCAGGCCGTCATTGACTACTGGAAGGACAAAGGCACAAAGTATTCCAAAGAGCAAGCCAGAACCATTTACCTGACCCACGATCAATACATCTCAGTAAATAAAAAACTTTAATTACGATTCCTTATATGATTAAGCATGTATAATCTAATCTTCTTCTACTTCATCCTGCGTAGGTGATTCCCTGGTGGTGTGCCTCGCATCCCCAGGCTTGGGAGAAGTGGGTGGCCTACTGGTGCTCCCCTGAGTGGATGGAGATACACCTGGCTGCCCGGGAGCGCCGTTTGCCGAGTGCCCGTAATATTACACTCGGCAAAGAGCCCCTTTGCCGTCCCGAGCGGTGCCGAGTGCTCTTTGCCGAGTGTATATCGGCCTTTGCCGAGTGTTTGGGACACTCGGCAAACCCCTGTTTTCCTGTAGTGCCATCTGTAGATCTCTGTTCTTCATTAATTGTGGGAAATTGCACACGCTAACGATACACATGAAATTGTTTACTCTTAAAAATGCTGGAACAAGTTTATGAATATGTCCGAACTAATAATTAAGAATCTTATTACCAGTACAGAAGACAACACAATTATTACCATCTATATTGGTCTGTCTGTCAGCCTCTCTGAGAAGACAACATAATTATAAGTGCACGTCCTTGACGTGATTTTCTCTCTCTTGTAAATCGTCTTAAGCTAGCAGACACTATGGAAACAGCTGGTTTGCCGAGTGCCCGAGGCACTTGGCAAAGGCTTAAACCACTCGGCAAAGGGTTTGCTGTGGGCCGCACTCGGCAAAGCCCTCTCGACAAAAAGAGACTCGCAAGAGAGGGGGGGGGGTTGCCGAGTGCCATATGTAAGGCACTCGGCAATCTCTTTGCCGAGTGTTCCTTGGCACTCGGCGAACTATTTTGACACTCGGCACAAAAAAGAGAACATACGTCGGCCTTGGACAGTGACAGAGAGGTTTGCCGAGTGCCCGACGGCCGACACGTGACAAAGATCCTTGCTTTGTCGAGTGCCTTCTGAGAGGCACTTGGCAAACACCTGCCCTTTGCCGAGTGCCATGGCCATGACACTCAGCAAAGAGGTCCTCCAGAGTTGACAGAAACTACTCTTTGACGAGTGTTATGGTAAAAGCACTTGGCAAAGGCCCTCTTTGCCGAGTGTTGCACTCGGCAAAGTGACCAAACCTACCCTTTTATTAATGTTCGGTCACATTTAACGTGCCCCACTTTCACAGATATCACAGCATCACACATATATCACAATAAGCATTACAGGCAGTTCATATAGATCACAACCACAAATATATCACAATAACCATCACAGGCAGTTCATGTAGATCACAACCACAAATAGTCCTAACGAAGACCACAAATAGTCCAGTCACAACCACTAAAAGTATCACAACCACAAATACAAGTAAAATGATAAGTCACTGAGGTGGGGGTGTGGGCCATGGCTGTGAAAAATCGGCGTCCTGATGAGGTTAGTTCGATGCCGCCGATTGAATCTGCACAAAGGAGAAGACATTGTATGTGTGAGACAATTTTTACGTCAGAAACAAGTTATCATCCAAACACATACAAGTCCTGAGATGAAACTATAAGTTCTCTAAATTCTCTAAGTCATGAGATGAAACTGTATGTTCTCTAAATTCTCTAAGTCATGAGATGAAACTATAAGTTCTATAAATTCTCTAAATTTTCTAAATTCTCTAATTCTCTAATTTCTCTAGGTAACAATCTAAAAATATAAGAGATGAAAGCACAAGGTTATCAAAAGTGACTCACAGGAGTATATGCTGCAGGAGGTGGCATCGGTGGTGGAAATACCATCTCTGGTGGCGCTGGCCCACCAACCTGTGCCGAAAGACCCTACAGGTACAGATACATCTACTGCATCCTCTGTTGCTCGGCCGCCATCCTCTGCTGAAACTCCTACTCCATCCTTTGGCGCTCGGCCTCCATCCTTGCCTCCATCCTCGTCTCCATCTCAATGACTCTCCTCCTCTCTTCTTCCAGCTGGGTCTATAATATATCATCCAAATGTTACAATGCAAATCAAGCGTATGTAAAAATCAATGAACGATGAATAAAACAAAAATTACCTGGAGTGCTTCCATCCAGAAGTGTGCAGTGTCCGGCCGTGGGCGTATGGTCGGCCTCGAGCTCGTGCTCCTTGCTCGAATCTAGGAGAGAGTTGGAGTAGTGGCCGTGTCGAGTGTACCATCACCAATATAGTACTACCCATGCTTCTTGCCTCCTCCCACCCTCATGACGACTTCTCCATCATGGGCTGGGTCCTCGGATCGTATTCTAGCCCATCGACCTCCCTTGCCATCGATATGTATTCATTGAGGTGGTTGTGGATGCTCGCATTGCTGTACGCTGAGGGTGGGTCCTCCGGGTTGTAGTCGACGTCGGACGTCGTCTTGCCCTTGTGGGCCAAAGCATATGCCTTGAACTGGCCGCATGGCTGGCTAGCATCTGACGACGTACGACTGCAAAAAAATAGCACCATGATTAGAAATTATGGAGAATTGAGCGTAAGAACAAAGAAATCAATTCGCGTACCCATCTAGCCGCGCACTCGTTGAGGCTAAGGTTGCCTTGATGGCATGGTACACCTGGCATGAACAAACGCCGCTCCCGGCAAGCATTGTGCGTCTCTTCCCACTCGAGGCTGCAACCACTTGTCCACCATGTATTCCCAGCACCGGCGATGCTGGACGCACCACCACGGAGGCGCCTACACGTCATCAAGTACATGACATATAAGAAGAACAAATTAAGCGTACTTAATCTTGGAAACAATCAGTATTAATCATCTATATTTAGCTGCAAGTGTTGTTCCCGGGTCAGCTTCATGTTTCTTGCTTCAGCTTTTGAGACCATCACTTGAAGAAATGCAACGCTGTATGTTATCACTGACTGATCACACGCCTTGTAATGCATGTCCTTCACGAGTTTAAAACTTGCTTTGTGAGCCACAGCAGCCGCCCTTTCCTCGTATCCCGGATCGCATCTGAAGAAATCTTGCATATAGACGCGATTGTATGCAGTCATTATTTAAATAATGTCCAATGAATGTGATGTATTGAGCAATGTAGTGCGAGGAAGACTTACCCATAGCTCGCCCTTCACCCGCTCCGCCGTGTTCATGAACATCCTGCCCTCTCGATCAGGTACATTGGGGAAGGCGATGTAGTGGTCCCACGTGTAGGCCAGATTCATGGTGCCGACATGCTGAATGAATCCAAGGAAGTGTAGCCTGCACAAAAGTCCAAGGATCCCATTGACAAGGCGGTTGTGATCATCTGGAGCGACCCTCAACCAATTCCTGCCCAAGTGATTAAGATAAATTTTTAGTTTCTAATGTGATTATAAACATATCAAATGAAAATGTAGTAATAACATCTAAGCTACTTACGTGGTCCCTTTGGGGTGAATCATCGAACGTCTCTCCAAAGGTATCGGTCGCTGAGGGAGTTGCGAGGGACCTCGCAACGAGACACCAGACGAAGTACAGGAAGAGGAACCCCCTTCTGTCGCCTCGTACTCCTGCCCCTCTCGTACGTGCCCCTCTTCATCAGAGGCCTCCGATGAAGGTAATACTTCCTCAGAGGAAGACGACGACGAAGCTACAGGGGATGGCTCTCAAGCCTGCTTCCCTCGACCCCTGCCTCTAGCCTGCTTCCCTTTCCCTCGACCTCTGCCTCCACCCTTCCCTTGACCCCTCCCGGACCTCTCCCTGGAACCGGACCCCTCACCTCCAACGGCCAGGGTTTGGTAAAGCGCATTTAATGACTTCTTCAAACCGCCCACCATCTGCAATTAAAAAGAGTAAACCAATCAGCCCAGATAAATAATAAGTACTTAGAAATAGATGCAGAATAAACAAAATAGAATTAGGAAATAACATGGTATTGCAAATAATAAATACGGATCTTACATGTATTAGAAATAATCATCACGATCGGGATTTGTTGGATCATAAGTCTCATCATCACTATCACGCAAGTCGAAATTATCATGCCCGTGCTCCGTAGGAGGAATGTCCTCATCACTTTCATTGATTAAATGTAATCGCTCTAGTAACTCTAAGTCCTTTGCATTATGAACCTCATCTCCAGTGTCCTCATCCACAAACATTTCATTGTCTACTTCCATTTCAATCGTTTCGGTGAAGTCTATCTCAAAACTCCCTTCTAGCCCATCGTCTTGGAAGAACTCTCCATCATATGTGTTTGGGTCTATGTTGTAATCTTCATTGTTCGGGACAGGTAGTTTTTCTAGCCCATCGTCTTGGAAGAACTCTCCATCATATGTGTTTGGGTCTATGTTGTAATCTTCATTGTTCGGGACAGGTAGTTTACCATGTGGCGATACCTTGTACACAACATCCCACCCCTTAAGCCGGTTGTTGGTTTGGCACGGGCATGAGAGATAATAAACTTGCGTGGTCTGTTGAGCCACAATATAGACATTGTCTCCTGGTAAGATGGTTGATTGTCGAATTTCTACTAGCCCAAGGTTAGGTGTCCGTCTCACTACTTCGGGATCAAACCAATGGCATTTGAATTTGTCAGGATTAAGAGGTTTGCAACCATGAAACATGAGTTCATATATTTCTTCAATTTTGCCATAATACCCGACCCCATCAAGGCCTGGCGTAAAAATACCGAAATTTGTGGTTCTTCGATTGGGTCGACTCTGCTCGTGGCATGTTGTGTGAAAGCGATATCCATTCACATCATAACCAGAAAATGACCTGACCCCATAGGCACAACCATCGGCAACCTGCCTCAACTCGGCACTCATAGACACATCAGTTTGGCCCTGCAAATTCAAGCATAATAGTTCGTTATATTATTCGCTCGTACGAGCAACTTGTAATGGAAAAATAAGTACCGTCTAAATTGGACATTTCCTTTGTACTCCATCATTTTCAAATTACTACTCACTTTGGCTTTTTTGGTACATAGTTTTTACTTTGTAACTAGACCTAATGTATATCTAAGTGCATAGCAAAAGCTATGTATCTAGAAAAACCGAAATAAATAGTAATTTAGAACGGAATAAGCACATAATAATTCATGAAGATGAACATTAGTAAATGATTGTAACACCCTAATTTTCATCACAATAAATTTTAAAAACATTTTCATAATTTCCTAGAATTTATTTAAGGCATAAATAATTTTTCTAGGATTTAATTGGAATTATTTATCAATCAAATAATCATTTATTAGTCATAAAAAGTTTTTGTTGCATTCATGCTGATGCATTAAGTTTTGTAATGTTTGTACATCGAAAGAGAATTTAAATTCAATTTAAATTTGAATTTGTTTTGCATTTGTTTGAGTTGGTTAGTTGTTTTTAGTTTAAGTCTGTTTCAGCTCCCCGAACTTTTATTTAGTCTGGTTTACCTCCCTCTTCTCACCGTCGTCGGCCATTCCCGTCCTCGGGTCCATTTACCGTCCGCACTGGCCGGCTCCGCTTCGCAGCAGTGAAAATGCCTCCGCACGATTTGCGCCACCGCCTTCTCTCTCTCTCTTCGACTACTGACCAGTGGGGTCTATTGGTCGGAACTGTCCCCGACCTGGACTCCGAGCCGAGTCAGGCTCGAATACGCGCGTTGTCGTGGCCGTTCCTTGGCACACACGCTTAGGAGCCGTACAGCTTATAAAAAAAAGAGAGCCCCGCAGCCCCGCAGTCCATCTAAGCCCTAGTCGCCTCTCGCGCACAAGTCTTCACCTCTCGCAGTTGCGCCGCCGCCGCTCGAGGACCCGTCGGCCGCCGTCGCTTCGGTTTCAAGCCACCGATGCCTTTTCTTCATCAAGAACACCGCTAAGAGCTTCGCCCGTGTGTAAGGACGCTGCCCGAGCCACCTCCTCGCCTTTTGGATCAACGAACACCAGCCAATTGCTCATCGGACTACTGCAGCTCTGCCCGGTTCTGCTCCTCGCCGCCGTTTGTCGTCACCGACGTCCAATCCACGTCCACAACGCATTGATAAGGTTCGCCATGATCTCCTGAGCATCTTGGTCCAAATCCCGCCCTTTTTCATGTCCTGTAGCGCCTGGTCGGCCTACTCCGGTGTGCACCGCCGCCGGGCATCAGCCCAGTGCATCAGAGCCGTCCATCTCCCGATGAGCCGCCCAGATCTAAGTCAAACCGCCTTATACTGGTTAGTTGTGGCTTTTTGTTTAAAGAGCCCCTGGGTTTTTAAGGAATTAACCTGTGGTCCTTTATTAGTTCAAAATGTTTATGATTAGGTCCTTTTTATTTCTATTTAGGACCCTAGCATTTTCAACATTAGTAGCCGTCGTCGTGCTCTGCTCTTTTGAGTTCTGAGGACCTGCAAGGAAGGGACCAACACATACATAGAGGAATTCTTTGGAAAGGTCTTGTCGTGAATCTCTAGCCCCTCACCTACGGAAGTGTTGAAGAGGCTCGCGACCACAGGCTATATGGGAAATAAGAATTGTGAGGAAAGATGTAAAACCTCTGCAGAGTGTCTAAAATCTATTGAAATAGCCGTGCTCGCGGTTATGAGCGGCCTGGATCCTCACATGATTAATATATGGAAGATGAATTAAAATTGTTTATTTATTTATGATCACAGTGATGCTTATGATTTACTTTATTCTTAATTGGGTTGGTATACACTTATTCCTTAGTAATTATGCTGCTAAATAAAATATGACCAACTAAAGTGCTTAAAGCAATTCGCTTGTTAAGCCTTTGCATGTCATATGCTTTACTCTGCACTTGCTGAGTACCAATCATAAGTGTACTCATCCTTGCTTTATCTAAGGCTCAGGCTTGGATAAGAGTTTTGGTGGACTATTTTGGAGATTTCTAGGCGTATGTGTTCCCCTATCAGCTACCTGTGGAGAAGTGTTGAAGTTCTGCTGCTAGTTATTCGCTTCGCGTGAGTGTAATATTGCTATTTAATATTATTTACATTTTCCACTATCTTTTGATTCACAGATGAAGTCTCATATGTGTGTAAACTTGATTATAGCGCACATATGATAGTCATTCAGTTTTGTCCTTAAAACCGGGTGTAACAGAAGTGGTATCAGAACTGTGTTGACTGTAGGACGTAAGTCTAGAGTAGCAATAGTCATTTTTAAGGTTCTAAATGCTTTCTTATATTTTCTCTACCTTATGTGCCCCAATCTTTATCCAGAATTCGCCATAATATTGTCAATCTTGACTTCTCCTTGATTCTTAATATCGTCAACCTTTACACTTGTTTGTGTTCTTCCTTTAGCCCTTAGTTAAAGTTTCTCTATAAACCAACAAAAACATCATTGAATCACATTGGATGCCATAGTTAATAAGATTATCTCTCACTAAGTATGAATTGTTGGAAACAAGATAATAATGGATATTTTGGAAACACCATCAGTCGTGCTTTATCTCAACAAAAGGATTTAGGAAATTATCCCCTCTAAATAGAGTCGTCGTTGAGGTCGATGTTTAGTTCTAGTTTAGGAATTTGCTTTGTGCTTGTCGTGTGCTAAATGTTTGATTTGGTTCTTTGTAATGATTGTGATGTTTTGTGGAGACGGTGTTAGCCTAAACGGTAAACGCTAAATGATCGGTCACCTACTGTTTAGCTATTTATTTGGGCTAAACGGCCATTTAAACAGGTTAAACGGTCATGAAACGGGCTAAATGGTTGATTAAACGGATATGGCTAGCCAGTGTGTAGCGTTTACACGGCGTGTAAACAGGCTGAACGGACGAGTAGGCGAACTGTGTGTGGAGTGATGACCACAATTACATCTTAATAAATCAATTAAATCATTATATAGTTAGGTTTTATCTTTGTCCTGGTATTAGTACCTTGGCAAGTTCCAAATCCATCTTATAACATATCTAATCTTTAGTCTCATATGCACAAATCTATTCCCATCACCCCTGCCACAACAGTACTGTTTAATTCATATCTAGAGATACAATACTTCGATTGATGCAAATACAGTTGGATTAGTTCCATAACTTCATAAGTTAGTTTCTGGAAAAAATTCACGACTTTTGGAATATTGGACAGAGAGATATATGACTTTTGGTGAGCTAAACATAATCTGTTTCGGTAATCTGATATAGTCAAATTGTTTATTTCATATCTCCAGTTTCAGAACTCCAATTGACATGAAACTAGTTGGGTTAGTTACAGAATTGGATAATATATTTTCTTGTAAAGTCTTGCCATTTTTAGATTTTCTGGGAAAGTGATACCTGTGCTTTATTGGAGTATACAGAATCTGTTTAGAGCACCTGACACACCTAGATTGTTTTCTTAATATCTTTAGTTCCTGAACTCCAAATGAGTTGATTCCTATTGCGTTGGATTCATAATTTTATAATCTATGTTCTGGGGAAGTTTTGTTATTGTTTGGATATTATGTTTAGGTGATACATCTGCTTTTCCAAGATAACCAGAATCTGTCTTTAACATGGAAAAGTTCTTAATTAATGTGATGCTATTCTTTATTGGTTATGATGATTTGGATAAAGTGTTTTGGCCATGCAAGTGCTATTATTGAAATTCCTATCTTGGTTCATTCTCTAATTTATTTAGTTACATCTGCACTAGTACCATATCTTTCTATATCTAAGTTCTTGTTTTCGATCCAATCAGATGGTGAACACTAGATCTGGTGCTGGAAGCAGTGAAAATAATCCAGAGCCTAACCCAAGTCAGAACCAGATGTCAAATTCAACATTGGAACAGTTTTATGGCCGTCCAAACTCAGTTGATGACTAATATGCCCAATACTATTATTCAGCTGAATCAGAACCAAGTTCCTCCACCGCCCCCAAGAGACAGACACATGGATTTCATGAGTCACAACCTGCCTACATATTCTCACTCTGTGGACCCTCTCAATGCTGATGATTGGCTTAAGATATTAGAGAAGAAGCTAATGATTACTCAGTGCACTAATAGAGAGATGGTATTATATGCTGCAGGCAAATTAGAAGGTGCAGTTTTAGATTGGTGGGATTCATATTGCTATGCTCATGCAGATTCAGGTAACATCACTTGGTAGGAATTCAAGGATGGATTTCGTTCATATCATATCCCTATGAGTGTGATTAAGCATAAGAAGGATGAGTTTCTCAGCTTGAAGCAAGGAGTGACGACTGTGAGTGCATATAGAGACAAGTTCATTTAGTTGTCTTGTTATGCCCCAAAACAGGTAGCTAAGGATGAGACGATGCAAGACCTCTTCCTGGAAGGATTAATTATGTCTATTCGTTACCAGCTGATAACGCATTCATTTCATACTTTTGATCAGTTAGTGGATAAGGCGCTCTTGGTAGAGAATTCGAGAGATGAGATAAATGAGAAGAAGTGGAAGATCAACTCTCAGAGGCAGACACAGTCTGGTCGCAGCACTCGTTTCCGTCTTGCTCAGCAGACTGAGGTGCAGAGTTATCCAGTCCACAAGTGTGGCCAGTCCAACAAAGCTCAAATCCCACAAATCATTTATCGGCCACGACCTGGTAATTGTCAAGCATCAGTTCAGCATGTGCCAGAGACATCACAGAGGAAGCCTAGTCGAGCAAGCGCTCCAAGTGTGAAGTTGTGTTTCGATTGCAAGCAAGAAGGGCATACAATTAGTAAATGCCCAAAGAAGTACCCGCATTTGTATGGTGGAAACAACCAAAGGAAAGCCCTTATGTGACATGAGGTGGTTAATGGAAATAAAGGTTATACTCAGATCGGCCAGAAGCAACTAAACTCAATACAGGCAAATGTGAATCAAGTAAAGAGTATTACAGTTGCAGAGATCAGAGTAGTATGTGAATTTCTAGATGTGTTTCTAGATGATTTGTGAGGTTTGCCACCAAATAGAGATATCGAGTTTCTTATTGAACTCCTACCTGGTACAGCTCCTATTTCTAAGAGGCCATACAGAATGTCAGTTGATGAACTGAAAGAACTTAAGAAATAATCGAGAGAGTTGTTGGATAAGGATTTCATATGCCCTAGTTCATCACCCTAGGGAGCACCAGTTATCTTTGTTGAGAAGAAGGATGGTACACAGAGGATGTGTGTTGATTATAAGTCATTGAATGAGGTTACTATCAAGAATAAGTACCCTTTGCCCAGTATCGAGGATCTGTTTGATCAGTTGAAAGGAGCCAACGTATTCTCCAAGATTGATTTGCGCTCAGGCTATCATCAGTTGAAGATCAGGCCATCAGATATCCAGAAGATAGATTTCACGCCAAATATGGTTTATATGAGTATGTTGTTATGTCTTTTGGTTTGACTAATGCACTTGCCTACTTTATGTATTTGATGAATAAGGTGTTCATGGTGTACTTGGACAAATTTGTGGTGGTAATCATGAATGATATTTGGATCTACTTCAAGGATGAGGAGGAACATGAGGAACACCTGAGGCTTGTATTGCAGAAGCTTAGAGAGAATTAGCTATATGCCAAGTTGAGTAAGTATGAGTTTTGGCTGAAAGAAGTATCTTTTATGGGTCATGTCATTACGGATGGTGGAATTGTAATTGAT
>CM014274.1:36040984-36066312 GCA_004135705.1 Alloteropsis semialata
CAATCTGGAAACCCTGCGCATCCCGTTCAAGACTTCCGGATTCGACGTCGAAGATTGGAAGAATGCATTCCGCTCTTGGCCAACAGTTCTCCCTGGATGGAAAGACTGGTATCTGAGAGTATCGGCCTCCAAGTCTGCAATCTGGGACAGATCAGACATCGCCCAGTGCATTGGCCTCAGCATCGGACCCATCGCCAAGAACGAAAACCTCCTGATCGCCGCATCACATTTCTGGTCCGATGCAATGAACGCTTTCCTCTTCGGTCATGGTCCGATGACCCCAACACTGCTCGACGTGGTCATGTTCCTTGGCCTCAACGTCACCAGCAACAAGCACCCTCTCAGGCTCAATATCAAACTCACCCACCATTTCAAGACCAAAAACTCTGGTGGTTGGAAAGGATATATGGAGAACAATCATCGGACCGGACCCGTGACTGACCGCGAGCATGCGGCCTTTCTGAACATGTGGTTGGACAGATTCTTCTTCTGCGGCACCACTCTTGGTCCGACGGCCAACTTTCAACACTTGGCCGAGTCGCTGGCAAGTGACCACGTCATCAACCTCGGCCAGTATCTCCTGGGAGCAGTATACAATCTGCTTCATCAAGTTGCCAAGCGCCTGAGAACCGGATCACCTATCACCAATCTCGGCGGGCCATGGTGGTTTATCCAGATGTGGTTGATGCTACATCTGAGCAAGGCCCTCAAAGTAAATATCCGGAAGCACAAGTTTCCAGAGAGCAGACCTGAATCAGAAGAGGTCACCTGGCGCTGATGTACCTCGTTTGGTGAAGTTGCCATGGGCTTCCCTGCCGATAAGCTATCGGCCAAAGAATCGTCGAAGTACTTCGCACTCTTCTACAGAGGTATTGCTGATGATAAGGTACTCTGGTTCTTGTATAATGATGCTGATGAATACGAGCTGCCCTACAAATTCAAGTTCGGCATGATCGTGGAGGCAGATTCAGAAGCCCTAACAATCTTCCGGACTTGCATCAATGCTCAATTCCTCCCGATCGGCCTTAGTCTGAGCAAGCCAGGGCAATCAACCTATGAGTATTATCATCCAAACCTGGTCGCTCGTCAGTTCGGTATCGGACAGCTTCCGCCCCACCTAGTCTTGACCGATCGAATCTACCCAAGGGGAAAAGTTGACACAGGCGTAGAATGGGATCGCCTCTTGGAGCTCGAGCCTCCTCTTGATCAAACCAATCTCGACACTTGGGCAATCGGCCTCGTAACTCATCGGACCTTCAACACGTGGTGGGCCGAATGGCGCCAACATCTATTCTGCATCGCCTGCAAGACTTATGTCCGGAAGCTGCACCCTACTTTTAAGGGTAGACCAGAGGTAACAACTACGAACTTGTCCCTTTTCTTTGTATTATTTCAATTGGCTAAATTTCTTCCCCTTTGTTAGGACGTTGATCGCTCTCCTCCGACGATCACTCAATCTAGGAAGCAAGTCGTCTACAGCAACATCTCTTCAGATCCGTGGATCGGCTGCGATTCCCCCACCATCGGTAACCTCCTATCGGCTCTTAGCGACAGCAGGAAAAGGAAGAAGCTGATGTCCTCCAAAACTGTCAAGCATCAGAAGACCACCGTGGTAAGTTCTAACAAATCCATCAAACTCGATTTCTCTCTTCATCGAAATTAATCTTTCTTGCAAAATTAGACCATCGGACAATCTTCTGTAAATCAGCCCAGTCCGACCAAGCCTTCAAGCTTGTTGGCCGACGAAGCCCAGAATCGGACCCACAGAAATCATCAAGCCCCATTCAGATGCAATCAAGCCCAGTCCAGGAACACTCGGGTCATTCGTCTTCATCTGAGAGGACTATGACTGGGTCGCCTCGTCAATCAAGCCCGCCACTTCAAGCAGAACAAACACAAATTGGTCAGGGCCTTCAAGAAGATCAATCAGTAACTCCTCCACAGGTCCGATCACCTGATTCTACAGAAGCAACGGTAATCATTGACCGATTTCTTCAATAATTGATAGCCAACTTATTCTTATTCTTTCTTTTCTAGCAAATCATTCAGAATGTCTTGACGGATCTTGAGATTGCTCAAGTAAACATTCAGGGCAGCAATATCAACCCCTCAATCGGACCAGAACAGTAATTGGCCTGGAAACAAGTAAGCATTCCAGCCTGACATGATCATATCGGCTTCTTTTGATATTGTATCTGATCATTTTCTCACTCGCAGGCTCAAGACACTCCTCAACCCAGTCAGACCATATCAGTCGATTTTGATCGGCTGCAAACTGAAGAGGAGGAAATCAGTTCTGGGCAAGGCTTGCTGTCCGATGAGGTGAAGGCGAAGCTACGACATATCTGCACTCCTTCACCAAAATATCGTCGATCTCGTCAAGGATGCAGAGCCGATTCGTCAGATCGTCAAGACTCTGCGAGGTCAGCTTCCATCGGACTTGGAGGAGGCATTGATACCGGCGGCCTATATAGAAGGTCATTCCTTCCCAGTAATACAAGCCAACCGCCAGATCGCGAATCGGATCTCCCAGCAGGACCTGATCAAGGCTAGAGATAAAAAATGCGCCCAAGCTGATGAGTCAACAAAACTGATCGAAGACTTATCGGCGCTTCCTGCCTCCATCCAATCAGAACTTGAGAATCTGCGAGCCAGAGAACAAAAACTGGAGCAGGAACTCATCCAAGTTCGATCAAGCATTCAGGCTAAGGCAAAAGAGCTTGATGACCTCCCAGCTCTGAAGGCGAAGGCTGAAGAAGACTACAAGACTCATATCAAGGCTGCCAAAGAGATCCATAAATCGATCAAGCCTGTAGAAGGGAATGCTGAAGCTGACGCCAAAATCATCGCCGATGTCGATAAGATCCGTCAAACTGCCCTTGACTTGATAGTTAGCTATCTGCAGCCTTGAACATTGAAACTTGTTTGTCCCGTTTATCAAGCGGTTTGACACATTAGTAGCCTGCTCCGCCATCGAGCGGCTTGATGATACACTTTTCTTTTGTTGTATATAGCCCTTAAGGCGATGCATGTCACGTCGGCTTTCATTTTTGTTTTTGAGAAGATTTTCCATCGGCTTTCAAGCCTGACGCGCAGCATCGGCTTTCACGAATTTACCCAAATGCTAGGGTAGCATTTCTTCTAATTCATCGGCCGACGTAAATCCGAACCCTAATTTACCAAAGTCACTTCGGTCTTCAAAATCTTCTATACAATCGGCCATTTAAAACAAAGTCTCAGAGCCGACTGCTTGGATCGGCTGTAATCCTTGATCGGACACCTTGAGAAAGTCACCATCCCATGTTTTTCCTGATAGGCATTCAATCCCTTCAAACTCCCAAATCGTTGACTCAGCTGTTGCAATGCTAACCGAATCATCAGCTGGGACGATCTCTACATTGTTGCCTTGCCACTGAATCAAGCATTGGTGCATCGTGGATGGGATGCAGCAGTTGGCATGAATCCAATCTCGCCCGAGAAGCATACTGTAGGAACCCTGTCCATGAATCCAATCTCGCCCGAGAAGCATGCTGTAGGATCCTTGCCCATCAATCACAAAGAAAGTGGTCGGCAATGTCTTGCTGCCGATGGTCAACTCCACATGAATTGCCCCCCGAGGCTCTGAAACGTTACCGCCGAAATCTTTGAGCGTCATGTTTGTTTTGATCAGATCATCAATCCCCTTGCCCAATTTGCGGAATGTGGAATAGGGCATGAGATTGACGGCAGCTCCTCCATCAACCAGCATCTTGGTCATCGGCTTCCCATCAACATATCCCTTGATGTACAGAGGCTTCAGGTGCCGATATCCATTCGCATTTGGTTTCTCAAAGATGGTTTTCTCTGAATCAAGAACTAAGCATGCGGCAGCTTCTTCTAACTCATAATCGGCCTCATCATTATCCTGTTCATCAGGAGCAGCAAAATCAAAAGGCAACATCAAAACCATGTTTACCGGGGCCGATGCGCTTGCTTTATCGTCATTGGCCATCTTAGCTCGCCAAGTTTTCTTCTCTTTGGCTAATTCTTGCTCCTGAATCTGCTCATGGTAGCGCAACCGCTGAACACACCTCTTCTTGGTCCTAGAAATCCCTGACGGGCACCACTGTCCAGGCCTCATTTGAGGTTCTCTAACCCGTTCCTGAACTGGAGCCTTTTCTTCTGTTTTTTCAGGGCCATGAGAATCATCCTGGCCTTCATTATTTTTACGGCCATGAGTATCAACCCGGCCTTCATCTCCTTGATGACGATCATCAATCCTGATGCCGATCCGTTCATGAACCGATCGTCGACTCCTCTTAAAAGTCTTGTATTCTTTATACTGAAAGCTGCATTCAGGACAATCTGCTTTGGACGGCAATCTGAGCTTCTCGTTCCAGCAGAACACGAAGAAAGGACATCTCCAGTGACCATCATCTTGATCGTACTGTTCATAAGTTTGACGCCTGTCCATATGCCAATCGGACCTATAGCCATACCGACGACGATTGTCGGACCTGTCATCAAACCAGCGTCGGCCATCGGACTTGTCATCAAACCAGCGCCGGCCATCGGACTTGTCATCAAACCAGCGTCGGCCATCGGACTCCTCATCAAACCGTCTTGCCTGATATTCGCGCTTCTGACGCCGTCGTTCCTCACGCTTTTCCCACACTCGGGCTGCTGCCTGCTGCCTTTTGTACTTATTAATCAACATCTGGGAAGTCACACGTGGCCGAAATCCACCAGGAGCATTAGATTCACGCCCGAATGCTTGATGATTCCTTTGCAGCTCTTCAACAGTGACCTCAACTGCAGGATCAACGGCACCAGAACTCTTGGCGTGGTCCGATGTGAGCACCTTGAACTTCCCCTTTTCATCAGCATCAACCATATTAACAGAAAAGGAGAAATCAACAAAGTTATTAGGAAAGGGATGACCGTCGATCTTCATGGCTTTCTTGTTATCTTCGAACTTGATCTTGCCAGATTCAATAGCCAATTGGATCTCCCTCCTGAACACCTTGCATTCATTCGTTTCATGAGAAGTTGAGTTATGCCATTTGCAGTACTTGCGCTTCTTTAACTCCTCGGCCGACGGGATAGAGTGATTTGGAGAAAGTTGAATAAGCTTTTCACTGAGCAGCATGTCAAAAATCTTGTCGGCCTTTGTTACATCAAATCCAAATTTCTCAGGACTCTGCTTGACCCATGGGCACGATACCGACTTTTTAGATTTGGTCCATTCAGCTATGTTGATATCAGCCTCTTCTTCAATATCAGAAAGATAAGACACTGGCTTGGAAAACTTTGTGCGCCTCGCCTCCTGGTATCGGACCTCATGGGCTGACACCTTTTGCACCAGTTGTCCCAATGTTTCAAACTCCTGAGAAGAAGACCTATCCTTGATCGGCGCGAGCATACCCTGGAATGCAAGCTCAGCCAATTGTGTGTCAGATAGCTTCAAACTGTAGCATCGATTCCTGATTTCACGGAACCGTTAAACATACTCCTTAATAGACTCATCGTTCCTCTGCCTGATAGCAATCAAATCAGAAATCTTCATTTCATTGAGGCCAGAAAAGAAGTACTTATGGAACTGCTTCTCCATATCGGACCAGCCTGTGACCGATCCTGCTGGCAACGACGTAAACCAAGTAAACGCCGGCCCTGATAGTGACAGAGGGAAGAATCTGAGCCTGAGTCCCTCCTCAAAAGCAGCCTCACCACATTGAGCCAAGAATCAGCTCACATGCTCGATGGTGGTCATATCATCTTGTCCAGAGAATTTTGAAAAATCTGGCACTCTGTAGCGCGGAGGAAGTGGCACTGCATCAAAGTAGGATGGGTACGGGTGCCGATACAACCTCGCTTCATCTTTAGGCTTCAAACCGAATGGATTTTGGATCACCTCGGCTATTTTCTATGACCAATCGGACTGGTGACCTCCGAGTGGCATTCCATCAGCTTGATGCGTATCCATCATGTAATCATTGTAATCACCAACCATACGCTGATGTGCAGGAATCTCTGAACGTATCTTTGCAGCTGCAGGTTGCTTCTCCTCTTCATTCAGAGTCCTAGCATATTTCTCACCATGCGGGCCGACAATCAATCCATCGGCCATCAACAGAAAACCGTTGGCCAGCTGAATGGGTGGTGGAATCGTCGGATTTTGCGGAGCAACGGTCATGGCGTTATCTTCAGTACTTTTGCCTTTTCCTGATCCTGATGCCCCTGGAGAATCTGACATAAAGACTGGGCCCTTCAAGCAAATAGAATCATCCACCGCTTTCTTGATGAGATTATCCAAAGAATTTACCAAAGTGCCCGACTGGTTAATCAATACATGGTGAACAGCTTGATGGATCATCTCTGTCATGTTGACATGGTAATCCCGAGCATCAGTTGTCTTCTTGATCAACTCTGGGTCCGGAAGAGCACCTTTGAGCACAGGGCCTGAACGATTACGCCTAATTGATCAAGATAGAGCTTCTCAAACGCGTCAATCTGGGCCTGAACTGCATCTAACTGGGCTTTAGATAGATCGGCCTTCGTGACTGGGATGGTTGGATCGGAGATCCTGTTTTTGTCAGCCTTGGCTTTCTCAGCAGCCAACTTCTCAGCCGCCAGCTTCTCAGCAGTGAGCTTAGCAGCAGCAGCGTCCTTTTCAGCATCAGACGACATCTTGGAAATTGTCTTACGTGTCCCACCGGGCGTGCCAAAAATGTGTTGACGTGGAAAATCGGCAGTCGTATCCTCAGCGAGCAACACAACAAGACCAGGGAGATCTGCTTCACTCCAGTGCCAGTCTGCACTTCGTCCAGGTTCGCGGCGTGCCAGTCAATTTGACCTGAAATTGACAAGGGGATAAAACAGTTAAATTACTCTTTGATTGTGCCGGCTCTATTCCAGACGGCAAATGCGCGTTGGATTTTAGCCAAGACCCAATCAGACTTGTATCGGCCGATGCCAATCGGACTTCATAGATGACATCAATCGGACCAATGTAATCGGACCTCAGTCAGACATCGAATCGGACCTCAGAATCGGACTAATCAGGATCGGACCTTTATTAATGTAACAGATCAGCCTTTGAATAATAAAATAAAGCATAAAATATGGCCGATATGCAAGTAACGGATCAGCTATGCCTTTGAGCAAGATATTAAATAATCAAAGTGTGAGCCGATACATCGTCCATCCTGCCTAGTTGCCGGTTTGATTCATCTTATCGGACCATCTAACTAACCAATCGGACCAGAACTGTTTCGACACGGTTTCACAGACGGATGCAGCGCACATACTCCAGTTATGATCAGACCAGATAGCTGAACAATCAAACTCGACTCATCAACCCAACAACTAAACAAGATGCTCGCACAGATGATTAGTCAAATTAAGCAAATAAACAATAAAACAGTAACAAGATCGTTCTGATATTCAAAGCTGTCTTTGAATAATCAAGAGGAATCTAGCTCCGACGCAGGGAATCTAAATCAACCTTGACGATCAAAGATCAATCTTTGATATATTATGAAAACCTAGCTCCGACGCAGGGAATCTAAATCAAGCACAACAATCAAAGAACAACCAGATAAAACAATGAAGATGAATCGGACCTAGAACGATATTGTAAGATAAGTATTGCTCAAATCGGACTAAACCAATGCTCATAGCTGTTGAAGAATCAGATTAATTCACATGGCGCAGATCTAAATCAATCTAGCAACTCCAAGCAACTGCATAAGCTGCCTTCTAATAACAAGATAAATCTAGCTCCGACGCAGGGAATCTAGATCAAGCCCGAAACTCGAAGAACAACTCGGTAAACGATTAACTACTGAATAATCAATAGAGATCTAGCTCCGACGCAGGGAATCTAGACCAATCTTGATAATTCAAAGATAAATCGGTTGAACAGTATAAACGAGAAAGGGCAATGCGCCTCAATTCAAAGCTTAAACTAGTTCGATAAGTTGACAATCTTACTGGTAAGCCGGAGATCAGGAACTGATGCAGCCCGTCCACCAATGAGTTCGTCGGTATCTACTCCTACTCCTAAGGTTTTGGCGTGAAGCCGGGTTATATTGATTGTGAGAATAATCCTTTACAGTGGACAAGGGTTTATATTTATACCCTGATCATGAGGAGTCCTGATCGGACTTGACTAACTTGTAGATAAAGTAAACTAAATCTAATATAAAATGGGACTCTCAATACGCCTTCTGAAAAGGAAAATAGTCCCCGCTTATGCTACGCTTTAGCCAATGCGCCTTTCCTCATTCATCATTAGATCGGACTTCTGCTTTGGCTTCTTTCTCTGGGATCATCTGTTTGACCATTCAACGGGCCCACCGCGCAGTGCCAGCTTCACCACGTCACCATCTGACTCAGCATATCCGGTGCGAAAATCTGGTGTCAACAGCATGTCAAGCCAATTTTGAAGAGTTAAAGGAAAGGTTAACTACAGCCCCAGTGTTAGTGATGCCTGATATTCATTAGAGTTTTGATATCTACTGTGATGCTTCTCGTCAGGGCCTTGGATGTGTTCTTATGCAGGAAGGACATGTTATAGCTTACGCATCCAGGCAGTTGAGGAAACATGAGTTGAATTACCTACTCATGACCTGGAGTTAGCAGCAGTGATTCATGCATTGAAGATTTGGAGGCACTATATGCTTGGGAACAATTGTCAGATCTACACTGACCACAAGAGTCTGAAGTATATATTCACACAGAAGGATCTGAATTTGAGGCAACACCATTGGCTAGAATTGATTAAGGATTACGATATGGAGATACACTACCATCCTGGTAAGGCCAATGTGGTTGCAGATGTTTTGAGCAGGAAGGGACATGTTAATACCCTCTTGACACATCAGATGCCAGAGAGCTGTGTGAAGAGTTTGGGCGGTTGGACCTTGGGTTTGTTGCTCATACAGAAGGAGTGACTATGGAAGTTGAGTCTACTCTTGAGCAGGAGATTCGCCAAGGTCAACTTAATGATGAGAAGATCAAGGAAATCAAGGAGCTTATGGCAATTTGAAAAGACCCTAATTTTACTGAAGATGAGCAAGGTACTGTTTGGTTCAAGAAGAGGATTTGTGTGCCAGATGTGGGACAACTCAGAGATAAGATATTAAGAGAAGCTCATGATTCTGCTTACTCTATTCATCTAGGTAGTACTAAGATGTATCAGGACTTGAAACAAAGGTATTGGTGGTATGGGTTGAAGAGAGACGTTGGTAGTCATGTGGCTTTGTGTGATGTGTGCTAGAGAGTTAAGGCTAAACATCAGTGATCTGCAGGATTGCTTCAACCTTTGAAGGTACCTGAATGGAAGTGGGAAGAAATCAACATGGATTTTATTGTTGGATTGCCCTGTACACATGATGCGTACAATTCGATATGGGTTATTGTGGATCATTTGACTAAGGTCGCTCATTTCCTTCCAGTCAAGACCAAATATACTAGTGCCAAGCTAGCAGAGTTGTATATGTCTCGTATTGTTTATCAGCATGGTGTGTCAAAGAAGATAGTGTCAGACAGACGTACTCAATTTACATCTCGATTCTGGCAGAAGTTGCATGACTCTATGGATACTAAGCTGAATTTTAGTTCTGCTTATCACCCTCAGACAGATGGATAGATAGAAAGGACCAATCAGATTTTAGAGGATATGTTGAGAGCTTGTGCTCTAAAGCATAGAGGAAGTTCGGATAAGAGTTTGCCTTATGTAGAATTCTCTTATAACAACAACTATCAAGCAAGCCTTAAGATGTCACCTTTTGAGGCATTGTATGGAAGGAAGTGCAGGACTCCATTGTATTGGAGTGAAACAGGAGAAAGTCAGATGTATAGTCCAGAGATACTACAAGAGGCAGAAAGATAAGTTCAGATTATTAGAAAGAATCTGAGGACAGCCCAGTCCAAACAGAAGAATTATGCTGATACTAGAAGAAGGGAGTTAACTTTTGCAGTCGGTGATTATGTGTATTTGAAAGTTTCTCCTATCAGAGGTTTGCGTAGATTCAAAGTTAAGGGAAAGTTGTCACCTAGATTCATTGACCGATTCAAGATTCTAGAAAGAAAAAGTGAAGTGGCGTATCAGTTGGAATTGCCAGCCAGTTTGTCTGATGTACATGATGTCTTCCATATATCACAGCTTAAGAAGTGTCTCAGAGTGCCAGAAGAACAGTTACCAATGGAAGAATTGAATGTGCAATGGAATCATCATGCAAAAGATGAAGCTACATGGGAAAGAGAAGATGAGCTGAAGGCAAAATTTGCCCATCTCTTCACCAGTTCATCCGAATCTCGAGCACGAGATTTATTTTAAGGAAGTAGGTTTGTAACACACTAATTTTCATCACAATAAATTTTAGAAATATTTTCATAATTTCCTAGAATTTATTTAAGGCATAAATAAATTTTCTAGGATTTAATTGGAATTATTTAGGTTTTTATTCAATCAAATAATTATTTATTAGCCATAAAAAGTTTTTGTTGCATTCATGTTGATGCATTAAGTTTTGTAATGTTTGCACGTCGAAAGAGAATTTAAATTCAATTTAAATTTGAATTTGTTTTGCATTTGTTTGAGTTGGTTAGTTGTTTTTAGTTTAAGTCTGTTTCACCTCCCCGAACTTTTGTGTAGTCTGGTTTACCTCCCTCTTCTCACCGCCGGCCTCGGCCCATTCTCGTCCTCGGGCCCATTTGCCGTCCGCGCGGGCCGGCTTTGCTTCGCAACAGTGAAAACGCCTCCACACGGTTTGCGCCACCGTCTTCTCTCTCTCTCTCTTCGTCCGTTGATGAGTGGGGTCCGCTGGTCGGAACTGTCCCCCACCTGGACTCCGAGCCAAGTCGGGCTCAAACGCGTGCGCCGCCACGGCCGTTCCTTGGCGCGCATGCCTAGGAGCCGCCTGGCCTATAAAAAGAAGAGAGCACTGTAGCCCCGCAGTCCATCTAAACCCTAGTCGCCTCTCGCGCACGCGTCTTCACCCTCGCAGCTGCGCCGCTGACGCTGTTTCTTCATCAAGAACACTGCCAAGAGCTTTGCTTGTGTGTAAGGACACTGCCTCGGCCACCTTTTCACCTTTTCGATCAACGAACACCGTCTAATTGCTCGTCAGACTACTGCAGCTCTGCTCGGTCTACCCCTCACCGCCGTTCGTCGTCACCGATGTCCAATCCACGTCCAAAACGCAATGATAAGGTTCGCCATGATCTCTGGAGCGTCCTGGTCCAAATCTTGCCCTTTTTCATGTCATGTAGCATCGGGTCGGCCTACTCCGGCGTGCGCCGCCGCTGGCCGTTGGCCCAGTGCACCAGAGCCGTCCATCTCCCGATGAACCATCCAGATCTAAGTCAAACCGCCTTATACTGGTCAACTGTGGCTTTTTGTTTAAAGAGCCCCTAGGTTTTTAAGGAATTAACCCGCGGTCCTCTATTAGTTCAAAATGTTTACAATTAGGTCTTTTTTTATTTTTGTTTAGGACCGTAGCCATTTAAACATTAGTAGCCGCCATCCTGCTCTGCTCTTTTGCAAGTTAGACCCTGAGTATACACGCATAATTATGTTTTAGCCTTCGATTTCTCTCAAGCTAACCCCTAGAAGTTTATTTCTTCGCAGATAAGCCCCTGGTTTCCCATTTTGGCCATATCTCGACCGTTCCAGCTCCGTTTTAAGTGATTCTTTCGCTCACGTGACCATAAGGACATGAACTATAGCTTTACATCATTATTTTTTATTGTTTCCCATGTTTGGTGTATTGTTTTTATTTGTTGTATTATTTCTTGTATGTGCCCCCGTGATGTGTATAGGAGGTGCAACTTTGTGGTGTACAAGGATCGTTCGTGGTGTACGAGGATCGTTCATGTGATTCGAGGATTTAGTTGAGAAGTCCCTGAGCGGTAGCGTTTATTAGCTAGATTTAAGGAAAGTGTATTCTTGATCATAATTTCAGTCCTAATAATCATATGACATGCTCACTTATACTTACGCTATGCTTGCATGCTTATAATTAATTATGATGGGTTCTATATTAAGGATGACTAGTTTTCTTTAATCATGCCTTATCAACCTAGGTTTTATATTAATGTTGGGTAGCTTTTCTTAATTGCTCTACTTGGGTATGGTTTACATTAAAAGATAAAAATAATTAATTTGTGATATTCATATATATCTATGTTTATGATTTATGTTAATGTTAAACCAAGACCATATTGATTAATTGGAATGTAGAGAACCACCCAGGATTTCCCGTACAACCACAATACTACATGGCTCTGGTCTTGGCTAAGTAACTAGATAAACTCTGTTGTGTTTGGGGTCGTATGTTTGGAGGATTTGGTTGGTGTAAAATGCGCGGGGAAGGAAGGTTCTGATGAGGACGTCACCGGCTCAGATACAACCACAATGGCAAATTTTGATTCAAAGGTGAAACAATTCTTTATAATGATTGTATTTGATACATTTGATGAATTGATGTTGCACCATGATGTATGTTCATTGTCATTTTCAGAAATACATTCGTAGATCAAAAAGGGTGTTAAACACACATGGAAGGCATGGAGGACCAAAGAAGTTGATTGGGGGCCAAGTCCAAGTATTCCCCATGTCCTCCACCAGGCCACCATGTCACCTTTGGCCCAAGGAAAGAAAGAGGTCAAATCCAACACGTTTTGGAGTTGGATTCGGACTCCAGCATTGGCCAACTTGTGAAGGCCGCCACGACTTCATCCGGACTCCGTTTTGGGCATTCAAGTACTCTATGGAAAAATGATGAAGTCTATGTTCCAATAGATTTGGCCTCATATCCAAATCTGCTCGGAGTTGGCCAGAATCATCAAATTACCACCGAGAGGGTTTTCATTCCAGGGTGTTGCGCGCCTGGTTTTAGCCCGATGGGCCGTGTATCAAGTTGGGTCCATTATGGACACGTCCTGGGGTTGAAGTTCAACCCTATCACCCTTGTGGTCGATCTCTCCACATCATATACCCCTTTAGCCGTCACCAGAACACTTGGATTTTGTTTACATGTAAGTTTAGCTATTGCTACTTCCTTGTAGACACATGTCAGCTGGACCATCCATTCTACTCGATTCAGAACCCCACATTTGTGGTTTTAGATTGATTATCATCTCCATATTTGCAATTGAGTTGCTTGTTCTACTTGTTCTTGCTTGTTCTTCGATTGCTTGCAGGAATTACCCTCGTGGTTTGGTTGATCGTGCTCCACAAGATCGCGGCGACCGCTGGAGTTGGTGTATCGGTTGCTAAGGCGCAACATTCTTGGATGGTTGTAGTCGGGCCGTGAACGTCTCTCCAGTCCAAATCGAGGTTATCCATCTCTCATCGAAAGATTGGGCACAAACCCTATCGTGTTCACATCAGGTTCGCCTTCTGAGGACCTGCAAGGAAGGACCAACACATACATAGAGGAATTCTTTGGAAAGGCCTCGTAGTGAATCCCTAGCCCCTCAGCTAAGGAAGGGTTGAAGAGGCTCACGACCTCAGGCTATATGGGAAACACAAATTGTGGGGAAAGATGTAAAACCTCTGCAGACTGTCTAAAATCTATTGCAATAGCCTTGCTCGTGGTCATGAGCGGCCTGGACCCTCACGTGATTAATATGTGATAAAATGAATTAAATTTGTTTATTGACCAACTAAAGTGCTTAAAACAATTTAATTAGCAAGCTATTTCTTGTTAAGCCTTTGCATGTCATATGCTTTGCTCTACACTTGCTGAGTACCAACCATAAGTGTACTCATCTTTACTTTATCTGTGGCACATTTTTGGATAAGAGTTTTGGTGGAGTATTTTGGAGATTTTTATGCATACGTGTTCTCCAGTTAGCTTGTGAATAAGTGTTGAAGTTCCGCTGCTAGTTATTCGCTTCGCGTGAGTGTAATAATGTTATTTACGTTTTGCATTGTCTTTTGATTCACGGATGAAGTCTTATATATGTGTAAACTTTATTCTGGCGTACGTATGACAGTCATTCGGCTTTGCTCTTAAAACCGGGTGTGACAATGATTCTACATGAGACAAGGATGTATCGTGTTCGGGCCATGTCGACATTGGGGACATGTTTTTTCTAAGAAGAGCTAGTATCCTATCATTTTTTATATCGATATATCGTTTTTTATATCGTGTTTGTTTCTATCAATGTAAATATTCTAATTAAAACGTATTCCAGATGTGCTATTTTGTCTTGCGCTGACTGGCCATGGGACGGGCAGACATGAGGAGGGCAAAGCCATTTTCGGAACTAACGGCTGTGAAGGTGGACAGTTCTCATTGAGCGAGCAGGGTGACGGCGTGACGCTTTCTCACGTTTTTGGCCATGCAGGGCCGCCAGCCAAATTGTGGACCGTGTTTCATGCCGTTGGGTCCCCAACGTTGGCCATGCATGACTCTTCAGCACCACGGTATGCGCGGAGAGACTCGATCGTTTGCCTGGAATCTCTGAAACCTGAGTAGGCCGGAGAGGGCCTGCTCTGGTTTCGTGCCTGCTCTCCGGTTTTCATGAATTCTAGAAATATATTAACATTGATATAAATCTGATTGTTTGCAAATACACGCAATCGATGAAGATAAAACTTTTGCAAATATACATGTTTATAGTTGTGCATATCTTTGAGATCACATATGAATTTAATGAGTAGGCTGGCAACAGTTACAAAACTGGCAAGATACAGCTATGATGAGCAGATACGTTACATGGCAATTGAACACGCTCCTGAAATGAGCCACAGACTACATCTACATATACTGCCATTCCCTGGCTCCTCCCCTTGAGCTCACAAGCCTCGCTCACACCCATAGTTCATACCCTAGCGCTTCAGATCCGATCCGGCGAT
Source organism: Alloteropsis semialata (assembly GCA_004135705.1). NCBI lineage: Eukaryota > Viridiplantae > Streptophyta > Magnoliopsida > Poales > Poaceae > Alloteropsis > Alloteropsis semialata. The sequence continues at coordinate 36,055,836 of CM014274.1, forward strand.
CCGGTACCTTGTTAGCTCGTAGGCCAGAGCTCATGGAGATGGCGGCGGAGGGCTCCGCCGTGGACTGGACCCGCCTCCCGGCGGACGCCCTCAGGTGCATCTCCGACCGCCTCGCTGATCCACAGGATTTCGTCTATTTCCGCGCTGCCTGCCCGGAGTGGCGTGAGGCCGTCCCGCCAGACGGCCACCGGCGCTTCCAGCCGTGGATCGTGGAGGGCGACCACAGCGACGACTCAGGCAACGTTCTCTTCTACTCGCCGGCCTCCGGCGAGTACCACCTGATCCACGTCGCGTCTCTGGAGGGCAGGAGGGTCGCCGGGTACGGCGCCGGCCTCCTCCTCGGGATCGACACGGACGACGAGCTGTCGGCCGTGCTCGTGAACCCGCTGACCGGGGAGAGTACCCAGCCGCCGCGCCTGCCGGAGTGCTTCCGCGGCACGGCCACGTACGGCTTCGCCACGGACCCCGGCATGGCGGGCGAGGACCATGCCGTGGTCGTGGTGTACAACCCGCAGGCCGGGCAGGTGCGCAGCAAAGCCGCCCTGTGGCGCCGCGGCGGCGCCGCCGGCTGGGCCACGATGGCTTCGGCCACGTTGTGGATGCGCATGCCGCATCTCAGGGGCCGCCTGCTCACCCACGGCCCCCAGGTGCTGGAGGCCGAGGAAGCTGCGGTCGCCGCCGGGAACGGCCACGTGGCCTGGGTCCCGGGCACGCGCGGCGCGCACCTCGTCGAGCACGAGGGCCAGGTGCGCGTCCTTGTCCGGCAGGAGCAGCCGGCAGCCCTCGGTGACGCGGCGGTGAGGCCCGGCGACCCGCTCCCACGGCTGCACTTCGAGCTGCGCAACACGGTGGATGCCGAGGGGGATGCCATCGACTGGGCGAACGCGCCGGAGCTGCACGGCAAAGTGATCTTCCAGAGCCAGAGCAGCATCTGCTACGCGCTCCCGGCAAGCGACCGATTCGACGGCAACTTCGTCTACTTCCTCAGCTGGCAGCGCCAGGAGGATGTGGACGAAGAAGGCAGTGTTGGTGACGGCAACCCCTTTGGGTATTTCTTGTGCAAGTGGGACATGATCGGGCGCATCGCCACCGTGGTGAGGAAAGTCCCTGGGGCCTGGGATCGGGAGAAGCCCGGCAAATGGTTCATGCCTACTTTCCAGTACTAGACGTGTACATCGGCAATGCAGGTATCTATGCTTGAGTTGCGGAGGAAGACTCTGTTTGAGCATCGTCTTATGTCATGTGTCATGTTATGATCGACTCTTATGTTGTATCAGCCAGTGTTTGGCTCTGATTTCCATTTCGTGCATCTTTAGGCAGAGTGTTGTAGTCGCATGTATTTGTTTTCCCCAGTTAATTTTCATCAAGGATCCAATTATTGCATGTTTGTTTTCTGTCTGAGACTTTTTAAGGCCTTGTTCGGTTACTTATAATCCCCTTGGATTTGAAGGCGATTGAGAGGGGTTGAGGGGGATTTTGACTTGTTGGGGATTTATTCCCTCCCAATCCCTCTCAAATCCCCTCCAACTGAACAAGGCCTAAACTATATATGCTAGATGAATCAGGTCTATAAATTTGTATGAAGAAGATGATTCTTCATATATATGTGATTTCATGGCTGTTTGGATCATACTGTTCGGCGTTGGGTGTGGTGGCTTCACCCTAACAGAGATCCACAATCCTTCTACATGAGTCACATGGACAAAAATCTCCGGTTCAGTGCCCCGCCGGCTGCTTTCCTCTGGAACATGTACATATCCAAAAATGTTCATCAAGAGTGCAATTGCATGTTTGTTTTTTATCTGAGACTATTTAAATTATGTTAGATAAATCAAGTATGAAGATGCATGATTCATATATGTGATTTCATGGCTGTTGGAATCAGACTGTTACGCACTGGGTGGTAGCTTTAGCACAAATACACTAAACAGATTTGCAATCCTTCTACACAAGTCATGGCCCAAAAAATTCGGATTCAGTGCCCAGCCGGCTACTTTCCTCTGGATCATGCAGATATCCAAAAGTGCAGAACAGCAAAAGAACGTTCTTGGGCATGGATTCTCTCTGGTAAAGTGATGACTGCTTGAATTGGTGTGACGATATACTAGCCATGCATGTGTAGTCGTTTCCTGGATCCCTCAGCTCTCTTCACTAGTCCAATAAGATTGCATGCATAATCTCTTGGTGTAAACATAATTATATAGACATAATGTAATAATCCTTATGTTACTGCATGCTATACTGTGCAACTAGACTTTTTATAACAGTATACTTGTGCCATCAGCAATCGATTGATTCACACATGTGTATTCCTAGAAAACTGTGTATAAACTAAGGAGAAACTGGGATAGGTCTATCACCGAATTATTAGGAGAGCTGAGATGTATATGAGTAAATGACAGTGTGGTTGCCCAGTTACACACTTTATTCAAAACGCCTCCCCCAACAAAAACTAGATACATATGCATATGGTTTGTTAAATTTTTTTTATAAATCCAGTTTTCAGTTTACAAGTTGTTTCCTATATATCTGCTGTGTAGAAACATGCAATTCATAGAGATTTCCTATAGTCGTGTTTGATTTGTACTGTTTGTCTCGATCGTGGGGTTGTTCTCTCCCCTCGTTCTGTTGTACTGTTTTTTCTCTTTTATCGTCTAATAAAATTTGCGGCAAATCTCTTGCCGTTCTTTCGAAAAAAAATAGGGATTTCCTATGAATTGCATGTTTCTACACAGCAGATAGGAAACAACTCAGACAGCAGCCCTGTCCCCTGGAGCTTTTCAGCAGGGATGAACCCAGCAACTCAGACAGTTGCTGCACACCTTACAAAAACATAATAGGGTTGTCTACACTAGGATACGTCTATAAGACCTGGGAACGTTGATGCAATTCTGTTGCTATGATAATGAAACTCAGACTGGAATTTGTCTCCAGTCACTACAAATATTGGACAGAACAGAAATATTGGATAGAACAAGGAATAACACAGTTGACTTAAAACTTTCCGCACAAGAGCATATACAGAAATTACATAAAATTGATAAGAATTGAAAAGTTGTTTTTCTGGTAGAAGTAGTTGTCAAAGCATTCACTATTTCTTGATTTCCATAGTGTGCCCAGGCACCAGCAAATAGCTGCTGCTAGGCCGACCATATGAAATTGGGGAAATTTTGGATTATATGTGTGTCAGTCCAGATCTAGAGTTGTTAAAAAGAGTTGAGTCTACAAACTACTACCAGTGCATAAGCAGTGAGGCTCCATGCATATATGTTTTAGCCAGGGTATGTAAGTGGTTGATTGATTCATTTTCTGCACAAAAAAATTGCATGTGGAATCTTCTTGCCAATTTCTCTTAATAAGATTATATTTTTTTAAGAATAGCATTTTGCTAAATCAACCACACATCCAGATTTTGATTTTCAGAGGAAGTTCAGCTTTCCAAATATTTGTATACTCTACACCAGCTTGATTACATCACATATATGACTGCATTGATTTATTAACTGAATTTCTTGTTTTTTCTCCCCCTGCACAGTACACCCGGATGCACTACTGGAAACCCCTCATTTGCCGAGTGTCTGAGACACTCGACAAAGGCCCAAAAACACTCGGCGAAGCCTTTGCCGAGTGTAACACTCGGCAAAGACACTCGGCACTGTACTGGTCGGCAAAGAGCCTCTTTGCCGAGTGTCTTCCTACGGGCACTCGGCAAAGGCTTTGCCAAGTGTCCAGGGCCACACTCGGCGAACTAAAGTGTCTAACGTCCCCAGACGGCGCGCGGGCGTTAGAGATGACGTCACGCCCACGTGGCGTCGACGGCGGAGGACGGCGGACGGCGGCCCTTTGCCGAGTGTGGGCCGCGGGCACTCGGCAAAGGAGCTGACGTCACGGTGACGTGGCAGCGACCCTTTGCCGAGTGCCTCCAAAACACTCACAAAGCCTTTCTATTTGCCGAGTGTTACACGTGGCACTCGGCAAACATTGACCATAAGGTACCAGAATGGTACCTGTTTGCCGAGTGCTTGTGCTGACACTCGGCAAAAGTGACCATAAAGTAACAGATTTCACTTGTTTGCCGAGTGTTTGGGAAAAAACACTCGGCGAAGCCGCTAGGTGCCATAACTGCCCCTATTTCATTTGTTTGGTCTGGTATAACGTGCCCCCACTTTACAGACATTACAGGCAGTTCATATAGACGACAATACACATTAAATCCACAACCACAAACTCACAACCATAGATCTCCACAATAACCATAACAAATAGTACAGCAACCATAAATCCACAATAACCATAACAAATAGTATCGTAACCATAAATCCACAATCACACATAGTTCGACATCACAACCCACAAGCACAATAAGGTTTATTCGTTCTCATCCCAAAGTCCGCGGCTTCACAAGCATAAAGAGCATCACTGAGGAGGCTGTGACGGTGGGCCGAACAGGCTGCGGCTTAGCCGTGTCGGCAGATCTTCGTCCGCAGGAGGCTCGTTCGACGCCGCCGCCGATCCAGCAAAATTCTGCACAAGTTTTAGGACAGAAACAAACTAGAGCTAAGTTTTCTAAGCTATGGTTGTGTAACAAAGTTTTCTAAGGTTGTCATTGGTCGAAATGAATTTATAAAGCTGTCAAGTGACTCACAGGAGAAGATGCTGGAGGTGCCAACGTTGGCAGGGCGAATTGCATCGGTGGCGGACTTTGCCCCATGTTCTTTGCCATGCCACTAAACCAGTTATACCATTCCATCATCTGCTGCGACCGGAGCCGCTCGTTCTCCTCCGATCGCTGCCGCTCAACGTCTAGCCGGGCCTCTAGGTCCTCCCTTCTCCTTCTCTCCTCTTCTAGCTGGGCCTGCAATATTCCATCAAAGTGTTAGAATCCAAAGGTATGGAAAAATGGACAAAAGTATAATAAAGCAGAAATAACCTGGATTGTCTGCATATGAAACTATGCAGCGGTCTGTGGTTGGCGTATGTCCGGGTTAGCGCTACCAGCTCGGATCTGGGAGAATGTGGGGGTAGTGGCCGTGTCGAGCGTGCTGTCGCCGAGGGCGTACCTCCCATTCCTCTTGCCTCCTCCCATCCTCATGATGACTTCTCCATCAAGCGGCTGGACGGCCGGATCCAACTCAGGCCCATGCTTTTGCTTCCCCATCTCCGAGTACGTACTGAGGCGGTTGTAGACCATGGGATTGCTGTACGCCTCTGGCCCGGCTTCGGGGTTGTACCGAACTTCAGACGTCGCCTTGCCCATGTGGGACAAGGCAATAGCCTGGAACTCAGTCAGCTGCTCGCCTTCATGTGACGCCGACTACAAAACACAAAAAAAACAATATGATTAGAAATTTTGCAGAATTGAGTGTTAGAATAAAAAAATGATTCATCGTACCTATCTTTCACGATATTCGTCGATGGTAAGGCTGCCCTGATGGTGTGATGGACCTGGCATCAGCAAACGGCGCTCCCGGGCAGCCAAGTGTGTCTCCATCCACTCGGAGGAGCACCACTCGTTCACCATCCTCTCCCAAGCCTCGGGATGCGAAGCACACCACCACGGAATCGCCTACATGGGATCAAGTATAAGAAGATTAGATTATACGTACTTAATCACAGAAGGAATCATAATTAAAGTTTTTTATTTACCGAGATGTATTGTTCGTGGGTCAGGTAGATGGTTCTTGCTTCTTCTTTTGAGTGCTTAATTCCTTTATCCTTCCAGAAGTCAATGACGGCCTGGACGCGCGCCTCGTAGTGCATGTCCTTCACAAGTTTATGAGCCGCCAGCTTTGCCTGCTCACCCGCTTGCACCTCGCGTCCAGGCTCACATCTGTAGAAGTCCTGCATATATATGCGATGTAGTGGTGACAAATGTAGAAATACTGCATATATATGTGTTGAAAGATGTAGTGCGGGAAACACTTACCCACAGCTCAGCAAGCACCCGCTCCGCCTTGTTGGGGAAGCGCCTGTGCTCCCGATCCTCGAGGTCGTCCGTGCCGTCGTAGTAGTGGGCGAACGTCTCCGCCGGCCCCTCGACTCCGTGGTGCGTAACTATGCCAGGGTAGTTTGCCCTGCACAGAAGACCCAGGATGCCGTTGACCTTGCGGTTGTGAGAAGCACCCCGCTCTACCAGTTGCCAACCCCTGCAAAGTGATTAAGATAGATTGTTAGTTTCTATAGTGAATTTCAACATATTAAATAAAAAATGAAATGATAACATATAAATTTTCTTACCTCGAACCGACCGGTCGGATCATCGGATGATGTGCTAAAGGTATCGGCCGCTTCGGGAGTTGTGAGGGACCGCGCTGCCATAATTTGTTAGCGAAAGCGGAACCCTCCCCCGCCTCCCCCCTCCTCCTCGGACGACTCCACCTCGCCCTCCGCCACCTCCGCGGCAGGAACCTCGTCCTCAGACGAAGACGAGGACGAAGGTACAGGGGTCGGTGCCCTGGCCTTCCGTCGACCCCTGCGTCCACCTTTCCCTCGCCCCTTGCGTCCACCGCTCCCAGACCCCTCAGGTGCCTCAGAGTCACGTGACCGCCTTTGGTAAAGCGAGTTCATGTTCCTATGTCCGCCCACCATCTTGTCTCAGTCACCTGCATTGAAAATGACAAAATCAACATAATTAGAAAGAGACGTAAAATATAATGAGAAATAGACGCAAAATATAATGAGAAATAGACACAAATTGAGCAAAATATATAAAGTAATTAACATGCATGGTATTATAAAATAATAAAATAGGTAGGATCATACATGTTTTAGAAATAGGAGGTAAATTAGAATGAACCTTCCGTTTGAACCAAGAAATAAAATTGGCCTCTCTAAGAAGGGTATCTACTTCCTCCGGGGTTGGTTGCCTTGATTGACGCCAGGATTGATGAACAAATTCTTTGTACCACCGAGAAAAACGAGGGTTGGATGCAGAATATTGATTATGCAATGGAAAAAGATTGTTGAGAACTTACGGGATGTACGGCTCAACTTCGGAAAGGTTGGTCAACACATACAGCATGATTGTGCGCCACTCTTCGTATTTCAAGGTCTTGGGTGTGCCTTCACTTGCACTTCTGAGTTGCCCTCAAAATATGCTGAGGGTCGTGTCAACTTCACCAGAATTGTAACGAGTTGGTGGATTATGCACGTTAGGAAGGTTGTCAGCATAGTACTTTGAAGTGAAGTTTGAGACCTCCTCCAGAATATATGCTCTGCAATGGACGCTTCAATCTTGCATTTATTTTTACATTTTGTTCGAAGAACCTTTTGACATCTTTCAATTGAATAGCACCAACGGTTCTGCATAGGCCCCCCCATTCGTGCCTCATACGGGAGGTGCAAAATCATATGCTCCATTGGATTGAAGAAGCCGGGTGGAAAGATCTTCTCCAACTTACAGAGCAACACGGGCGCCAGCCTTTCCATATCTTCCATCACGGTAGGAGATATCTCCTTAGCACAAAGGACGCGGAAGAAATTGCTCAACTCTGCCAGCACTAGCCAGATATGGTCAGGTACATAGCCGTGAATCATCACCGGAAGGAGCCGCTCAAGCCATATGTGGTAGTCATGACTCTTGAGCCCGTTGATTCGCAAAGTAGCTAAGTTCACCCCCCTCTTCAAATTCACTGCATACCCATCAGGGAACTTTAACGTTTGGAACCATTTAAGAACTTCCCTCCTTTGACCCCTCGTCAGGACGTAATCTGCCCTAGGCTTCTTCCACCGTCCGCCGTCTGTGGGAGGCGGTATGTTCATCTTCGGTCTATCGCATAACCGGCTTTGATCCACTCTAGCCTTCACATTGTCCTTTGTCTTATCAGCATGGTCCATGACAGTACCAAAAAGAGCCTCGCCAAGATTCTTTTCCGTGTGCATCATATTAATGTTATGCGGTAGAAGAATGTCCTGCATATAGGGGAGCCTCCACAAGGGCAAAATATGAGTCCAGGCATGTTGCTCACCATATCCCACAAAAGCATCTTTCTTTTTATTGAGCTTGAGAGCTTCTAACTCAGCACGAATCTCAAGACCTGTCATTAGATGTGGTGGAGGGTCTTCAACAACGACACCCTTCGTAAAATTCTTCATGTCTCGTCTGAATGGATGATCAAGAGGGAGAAATTGACGATGTTTGTCGAACGAAGAATATTTGCCACCCTTCATCAACCAAAAGAACCTCAACATTGCCTTGCATACCGGGCATGGGAATTTCCCATGAACACAGTGTCCGCAGAATAACCCATACGCCGGCGTGTCATGCAGGGAGTACATGTACCAAACATGCATTTTGAAGTTTGTCTTCGTAGCTCGGTCGTATGTCAATACACCTTCCTTCCAAGCACGTTCCAATCATTGACCAGAGGCTCCATGTACACACCCATTTTTTTCCCGGGTATCCAGGAATAATTAACGACAAGAAGATGTTCTGTCGTTGAAAGAGAACGCCGGGGGGAGATTGAGAGAGATAACAAACATTGGCCAACAAGTGTATGCGGCAGAAGACATCCCATATGGATTGAACCCATCGGTTGCAAGGGCAATACGTACATTACGAGCCTCTAGAGCTTTCTCACTATGAATCTCATCAAAGCTTCTCCATGATTCACCATCGGATGGATGTACCAGCTTCTCAGTATTGTATCGACGACCATTTTTGTGCCATGTCATCTATTTCGTGGATTCCTCGGTCATGTAAAGTCGTTGGATCCTCGGTATGAAAGGAAGGTACCGTAGGATCTTCTCGGGAATCGTGGTCTGCCTCTTAGTGCCATCACCAGAGTCTACCTCCACGAACCTGGACGACTTGCACTGTGGACAGTACTTCACGTTCTCATATTCTTTCCTAAATAAGACGCATCCATTCGTACAAGCATGTATCTGCTCATACGGCATCTTAAGTGCGCGAAGAAGTTTTGTGCCTCATACATGCTCTTCGGCAGAATGTGACCATCCGGAAGCAAGCTGCCAAATACTTTCAACATGACATCGAAGGCTTCTCGACTGTGGCTAAACTGAGACTTTACGGCCATCAGGCCGGCAATGGCATCCAGTTGCGACACCCTGGTATGCTGGTGAAGGGGTTTCTGTGCCGCAGCCAACATCTCATAATAAGCCTTCGCACTGGCCTCCGGCTCTTCCTCCGTAGAACCTTCATCTATCTGTGCTTCATCGAAGTCATTCAACATGTCTCCGACCCCGGCATCATCATCAAATTCCTCGATGCGTTGTCTCACGACTTCGTCTCTCACACGCTGGGCCTCACCATGGCAGGTCCACCGAGTATAGTCCGGCGTAAATCCATGCTTGATGAGATGTTTGCTCATGTCCGTCTTTGTTTGTTATTTACGGTTTGCACATTTGACACATGAACAGAAAGCCCGTGTACTGTTGGCAAATGCAAACGCTTTGTTCACGAAATCTTCAGTCTTGGTCAACTATTCAGCAGTCTTCTGAGCAAAGCCCGTGTACATCCACTCACGGTCCTCCATCGTCTAACCAATCACCGAGTGATATCAAACTAACTTTTACATCTACCGGAATGTCTATCATTCTCTACTAGGTATAGATAGGTCCTAATCCCACCTGAGGATGTGTAGATTGGGTTAGTTTTCATGCTCTACTCCTATCTGAGCCAGAATTTCGGCAGCACCTCCCTGCTGTTCTCCAAATACACGTCCTAGAAAGGAGATTGTGTATCCGGAGAACAACGGGGAGGTGATGCCGAAATTCTGACTCAGATAAGAGTAGACCATGAAAACTAAACCCATCTACACATACTCGGGCTGTCCAAAAAATGTGGACAATTCGAAACAGATACGGTCACACATATGCAAAAATCTGCATATGTCCAACCGTATCTCTTTCGAACGGGAGACGCCTATGGTTACGTGAACAACGAACAAGAAAGGAAAAGAGAGCATGTTTGTCTCACCGTGTAAAGTCGTCGGGGTGTAGGCTGGCCTCGATGGAGGGGACACTCGTCTGCCCAAAAAAAAAGAAAAAAAAGTGTTAAAAATTGAAAATTTCGGCAGCACCTCCCCTGCAAAGGGAGGTTTCCAAACCCTGCAATTCGAAAAGCGGCACGATGGCCGAGCACATTCAACATCCAACCGTCATTCCACATCCAACATTCAACAACCACGATTCAAAGAAATTCAAGATTCAAACTAAAACAATTTTAACTCAAACAATTCCACAATTCTAACTCCAACATTTCAAACTCTATCAATTCTAACTCAAACAATTCCACAATTCTAACTCCAACAAATCAAACTCTAACAATTCAAACTCAAACAATTCTAACACCAACAATTCAAAATCTAACAATTCTAACTAAAACATATTCTAACTCTAACAATTGTAACAGAGAGAGCAGGGTTTACCTGTGAAGGGGATGGGCGCAAGGGCGGGAGAGGCGGCGGTGACGGCCGGTGGGGGCGGGGACGGCCGGAGGTGGCGGCCGGCAGGGGCG
>CM014274.1:36067312-36141268 GCA_004135705.1 Alloteropsis semialata
GATTGTAGAGTTTGAATCTTGGTATGCGTGTGTGCCTTATAAACCGGACTGGAGGGAGTAGTTTCTATGTTTTCCCTGTCATATAGACATTACCACTGCATAGTTTTTTCAAAATAAATTATTATCCAATCTCCTCTCTTCTCTCTCCTTTCTCACCCTATCCCCCTTCTTCCTTTCTTGATTCTTGTATAGACATGGTTCCTTGCACGAGAAAACATTTTCTTCTCTCCCGTATTTAATTCTTTTGCCACTTTCCAGATTGCTTACATGGCACTCTCATTAGTGGTATGGCAACTATTCTACTAGGAGGATTGGGGATGGCCTCATTGTGAGTTTGTGGCTATGTTAAATTTTTCTATTGGTGGCAGAAATTTTTGACGGTGCGACAAACAGAGCTTGAGATTGCAAACATCTCATGTTTTAGAAATTTTGCCTTTCCAATCCAAGTGGAATTATAATCTAATTTCCATTATTTTTAGAATATAATAGACTTATCATAACGACATCTCATGTTTTCAGAGATGGAAGATGCTTTTTGCGAGACATGTAGCCTGCTTCTATATTTTTCTAGAGTTGGTGGAGTGGACCTGAAAATCTGGAGTGTAGTGCTCCCTAATAGGCCCTAAAATGTTTTTATTTCATATACTCTGTTCTGAGTTTTTTTTATAAATTGTACTAGGCATTGAGTCTTTGCTTAATTAATTATAATAGCATGTTAAAATTTCTCTACTGTAAGTTTAATTTCCTCAAGGGCCAAGCCGAAATATGCTGAAGGATTGATCTCAAATGTCAAAAATGATGAGAGAGGGAGAAGCACTGCAAAGACGTGTTAGTATTTCTCATACGCAGAACTGTAATTTTTGGATTTAACCCTCCGCAAAAAAGGAAGTTAGCTCCACAGACTTCTCCCCGTCCGTATGCAAAAGCTCGCTCTCTCTAACTGACAGTGACAGGCAGGACTGCGCCGCCAACGCTAGCTCTCCGCCGTTTTCCACGAACCAGCCACCGTAGACGAGTTGGCGCTGGCCTGCACACCACCGTCCCCACCGCCGTAGGTGGGCCCGGCGCTCACGCGCGCCTCGTAGGCGATGCCGAGGTTCCTTAGCCGGTTGAGCTCCGGCAGGATGACGGTGGCGAGGTCCGGCCGGTCCCTCCGCCGCATCTCCGTGCACTTGAGCGCGAGCTTGGCGTAGCCGAGCGCCTCCTCGACGGGCCAGTCCTTGACGGTGATGTCGAGCATCTGCTCGAAGGTGCCGGCGTCGATGGCCTTCTCGACGTGGTGCGTGAGCCCCATGGGGGGCCGCGCCGTGACCACCTGCAGCAGCAGGACGCCGAGGGAGTAGATGTCCGACTTGACGCCCAGCTTGCCCGTCTGCTGGTACTCCGGGTCGATGTAGCAGAAGGTGCCCGCCGTCGCCGTCAGCCGGTACTGCGTCACGCTGTCCGCCACCGCCGGCGGCACCAGGCGTGCCAGCCCGACGTCGCTGATCTTGCTCACGAAGTTGCGGTCCAGCAGGATGTTGGCCGGCTTCAGGTCCCGGTGCACCAGCGGCTCCGGCTTCGTTTGGTGCAGGAACAGCAGCGCCGTCGCGATCTCCGCCGCGATCCGGAACCGCTGGCTCCACGGGATCGGCGCCGTGCCGCCGCGCCGGTACAGCCGGTCCTCCAGGCTGCCGTTGTCCATGTACTCGTACACGAGGCACCCGTACTCCGGGCACGCGCCGAGGAGGAGCACCATGTTGGGGTGGCGGATGCAGCTCAGCACCTCCACCTCCTGCTGGAACTGCTTCCTGCCCTGGTGCGCGTCGGGCCGGAGCACCTTGATGGCGACGGGGGTGTGGTCCAGGGAGGCGCGGTACACGGGGCCGTAGCCGCCCTCGCCGATCTTGAGCTCGTCGGAGAAGCGCTCCGTGGCCATCTCGATCTCGTCGATGTGGTACTTGCGGTACCGGAAGTCGTGGTTGGAGATGGCATCCAGGGCGCGCACCTTCTCGTCGGCCTCCCGGCGGGCGCGCACCTCGGCGTTGCGGCGCCGCTGCGCCTCCAGGTCGGCCAGCCTCTGCGCCGCCTCGGCTGCCTCCATGGCCGCGCGGCACTTGGTCTTCTCCATGTCGACCAGCGCCAGCGCCGCCTCCTCCGCGTGCCGGGCCTCCTCGAGCCGCCGCGCGTCCTCCAGCTTCAGCATCTGCATCTCCTTGGCCCGCTGCTTCGCGTTGATGGCCTCCTTGCACGCGGCGTTGTACATGTCCATCGTCTGCTTGAGCTCCAGCCGGAGCCGACGCATCTCGGCCTCCACCTCCCGCTGCGCCTGCACCCACCCCCAATGCACATACGGTGTCGATGGCGAATTGATGTCAAGAAATCAAATCAATAACGAACGCATGCGTGTGTGCTACTCACGCTGCTGGCCGGCGACATGGGCTCCCGGCCGGGGCTGGCGGTGAGAGTGGTAGACATGTCGAGGTTCTCGCTGAAGTCGATGGAGGAGAAGCGCGTGCTCTGGCCGAAGTCGAGATCGCCGAGGGAGTCGTGCCTCGTCGACCGGTAGGACGACGCGTCGGAGTAGTCTTTGGCCGGCAGGACGTTCTTGGTGGCCGAGGACGGGAGCGAGCGCTCGCGGAACGGCGGCCGCGTGGTGAGCTCCGGCACGGTGCGGCTGTCGACGGAGCAGCGCCTGGCGTCGGGCGGCGTCGCCGGCGGCCGGTGTCCCTTGGCGGAGCCGCGCCGCGTGTACATCCCCGCTCCCCGGAGGGAGTCGGTGTCCGGAAGGATGTCGGCGCCGGTGACCGCCGGCACGCCGCACTTGGCGAGCCTGACGTTGACGGACTTGCCCTTGGCGACGACGTAGATGTTGCAGTAGTCCGGCGCGCACTTCATCAGGGTCGACGGCACGTCCGCGTTCTTGAACTTCCTGATCCAGACGCATTTCAAGTTGGGGCAGTCAGTGGATAATTCGCTGCTGAATAGCACGATCTGGAAGAAAAATCGACGGGAAATCGAAATGAGAAATTTGAGTTACTTGGTGAATGCGTTTCTGCAGGCTCCGCCGAGCGCAATGCTCTGGATCTTGTTTGCAGTGATGTAACCAAGAATGGCCTTGGGCACGTCCGCCTCCTCCAATATGACCTCGGATACCTCCACCTGAGGCGAACATCCATGGCGCCATGAGACATAAGATTGGTCGGACAGTTCCTATGCTATCCGTTCAAACGCGATTTGTAAATCTGGATGCTTTGCATTGCCATTACCGGATTCCTGTTGAAGAAGCCTCTGTAGGGGACAAAGATCTCCTTCATTTCAGCCTCCAGCGTGCCCTGCGTCGTCTCCGCCGCGGAGAATCCATCTGCGCATCATCAACGAAACCATATCTCAGCCGCCGCCACCGCTGCATCAAGGGACACATGAAGATCGGTGCACATGGCACCGGCAATGGGGACGTACAGTTGGGGGGGAGGTGAGCGGCGACGTGGAGGAGGACGATGTGGGAGGCGCTGGAGAGGAGGTGGTCCACGACCCACTTCACGGCCAGCTGGCTGTTCCGGTCCCGGTCGATGGCCACGACGATGGTGGGCGTCGGCTGGTGCAGCAGCGCCGGCGGCGACGCGGCCCGGTACTCGTCCGGGCTCAGTGGGCCTCCTTGCATCGCGCCACGCGGACCGAGATGGGCCGCCGGTGACTGGCCGGTTGGTGGGTCGTGGCGATGGATGTGAGAGGAGGAGGGGGCGCGGGAGAAGAAGGCAGAGAGGTGGAGGGAGACGGGTTCTTCCGCCTCTCTCCTCCTGCCCTTCCTCCTCTCTCCCCCTTGCCTCCAACCTTTGTCTTCTACACAGGCCTTCTCCTATCCTTCCCCTGCATCCTGCAGCTATAATGCCATGGCACCGGAGCAAGGACAGCCTCATACTATTCTTGCACATCCTTTTTTCTCCTTTTTCTCTTTTGCAAATATTATTGGGGAAAAAAGACAACCTAAAATAAGGGTGTGATTTACTAGGGACGCACTTATAAAAGGCCTTGAAACAGCAAAGGCAGGGATGGAATCAAAAGCAACAGAGAGAAGACCTAAAAATGGCCAATGCAGGAACCATGACCATCAGCTGATCTCTACTTGTTCTTCCAGCATGCACAACACCATGCGCTTCCCCTATCCCATCACCATAGCAAACATAAACAGTTTCAAGTTTATTCTATCATGCTAGTGACCCCAAGACCCGCTGTAAAATGGCAAAAAGAAAAGTAACCCTCAGATCCCCTCTAAGTTATATGTACACCTACAAAACTGTACAGTCTCTAGAGTTCTTGCGGACTGGTGACATGGTTTTACAAGGTCAGGTAGGTCTTGATCATTGTTGAGCCAGTCGGGTCAGAGAGGAGATGTCTGACGAGGTTCATTCGCAGTTGATTTGGAGCTATTGCAAACATGTAGAATGAAAACAGTATTAGGTCCACCGATGAAAGGGTTGAGCCCAGGAACCCTCGCCACATCCTGTTGAGAAATGCAGTGGTTGTCAAAACTTCCTGGAAACTGTTACCTTCAGTACCCTGAATTTCTCTGAAAATAGACTGAAACTGGGCAAAAATGAAACTACCATTTCGGCACCCTGAAAAAGGCGTCGAAGAATGTTTGTATGCCTTCATTATTCAGTTGGATTATCAAAGCCAATCCAAAAAGGAAGAATGAGCGTTGCCGTTTCCTTTCTTGAGGCCATAGTGTTCTCCATGCTGAAACATCATATAACATTAGTAGCAGAACGTTATGCCCACTTGTCTGAACTTTACACAGTAAAACTGCACTTGTCTAGAAGTGATGCAATAGTACAGTATTAGTACCAGTAAAGTTGAGTAAAACACAGAAGAATACTTACCGAGCATTGATGGACTGTAATTTTGAGAACTTCCTGGCAAATATTGTTCAGGAACTCGGTTCCTTAAGATATCAGATATTACAGAGGCATACCTCGGAGCCTCAGACAAAGATCTGACCACTGAGTAGCCTATGAATTTTCCAATGTACTGCGAATATCAGCAAGACTGCAAGGACATGGTGTACAAAAAATAAGGATTTGTCCATACCAGTTGCAGGATGCACCATACTTGCTGCAGCACCAAATGCAAGATTTTTCTGATCTGTATTCGGTAAGGATCCTCCAACAGGAATGTAGGACCATTCCTGAAACCAAGCTTCAGCATTTCAGTTTATTCTCATGATACATATGAATGAGAAGTTAACAATGCTAGTGCCCTTAACTTCTTACCTCCTCGTGAACTTTCAGGATTCGAACTCCCATCGCATCCAAACGATACATCAGCCTCCTTTTAAGTACATCAAAGGGCATTGCATCTTTAGAGGCTAAGCATGTTTCCTGTGATAAAGTACTTGATCGGAAACTTTGAAGCATGGGAAGTACTGGTTGCATAATCACATAGGTAATTCCATACAGACCTCAAAGAAAACTCGCGTGGATGACATAGGCATAGCATACAGGAAAGTTGGATTTTCTTGTTCAGAGTGTGAGAATTTCTCTTTGAAACAATCTCTGTAGTCCATGAAAACCATTAAGCTGGGATCATATGGATTGTTTTCCACCTGAAAGTTTCAAATCATTCTGAAATAACAAATAGCTAGTACCCAAATGCTATGTTGAAAGTCATCGAGAACAAAAATGAGCAAACCGATATGATGTAAATTATGAAATGAAGGATAAAACAAATGAATTGAAAGTAACAGCTTCTTCAGTCTTGTGTACCTCAGCTTCTACTCCATATGCAGTCTGCACACAGACACGGGGACCTCCAACCTCGTACTCTAGAAGCCTACCAGATGCTGCCCCCGAAGCAACAATGGCAAGCCTACAGAGTATCTCACGGCCCCTATCACAACAGACTACTCTATGACCATCTGGAGATTCAATGATCTTGTCCACTTTCGAGTTGAGGTATGTGACCCCAGCTTCATAGCATCTGCAAATGATTTAGGTGTTGCTACTTGTCAATCATATTATATCATGTTGCTTGATAATTCATACTTCTGAATCCCAATATTGGTACTTGAGAATTTACCTTCTCAACAACTCCTCATGCAGCAAGTCACGGTGCACCCTGCCATAAGAACGGCCAATCAGTATTGGCTTGTTATTGTCTAGGTAGACAATAGTATCCTTCCAGACATGTTCGATACAGCTCCCTAGACCAAGATCTGGATAGCACAAGAGTGAGACAGAGAGAAAATAAGTATCATCAATTTAAATTATGTTGATAAAGATATTATGCAAAAACTTTTCATTGTAGCAATGCAAATAATATAATACCTTTGAATTCATCCTCCCACACACCATAGTTATTCGTGAATGGAAGGTCAGGGCCAATAAGACCAACGGTGAGCCCTTTCTTGGCTGACTCTGAAGCTAGAGAAAGACCAGCTGGACCACAGCCAATGATAACCAAATCAAGTATTGAATTTTCATCGGATATGGGCAGCAGCTGCAAAAAAGAAAATATCACATTTCTTATTCATTTTTCTGAACCATACAATAAACATTCTTTATGCCAGTAAGATTTGTAGCTACTTCATCCTGTAAGAAAATACTGCATTCCATAAGAAAATATGTTAACAGTAAAAACAAGAACTTAAACATTGTTAATGTGTACAAAGTTTATACAGCATAAAGGTTTCAGTTGAATTTCTAGGCAGTCGTATGAAAAATGTCATGATTTCGGGGATTAGCTTTGCCTAGACTACTCCACTTGACTGCTTAAATTAAAGCAAAGTCAAAAGTGACATTAGACTGGAAATGCCATGCCCATGTGTGTAGGATCCAATTAATTTAACATAACTGCACAATCAGGCAACGTCATACCATGGGTGGAACTAGTAAAAAAACAGCGAGACGGTCGTCATGTGCAAACACCCTTACAGCCTTACATGTGGCTATGATTTTCTTCTTACAATAGTCCGGTGAGAACAAATCACAATAGCTTGTGTCTTGTGACAGTTCCTGATTAGATCTGTCCAAATCATAACCAAGTACAGTACAGCGCAATGTTCACTCTATAATAGTGAAATTGATAAGGTATGATAAAATGCATTTCTGAGCTTTTAAATTATACAGTATTACAGTTCCCAACAAACTTTCAAACTACAGTTCCAAATGGACATAATTCTTTTAGAAATCGGTGATAAACTGTCAATTAACCGAAGCGGAGATGGTCACTCGAAAACCATGGTGGCCAGGAAGGTCTGTGCCTACCAGTTCCCCACTGGGTGGCCACCCGTTTCCATGGACGTCCTTAACAGCAAAAGCACGTGAAGTACGGCTGAAGGACGAGGATCGTGTGGTTCCATACTGAACTGTGCAATATTTTATTATGCTCTTAAATATTACCCTAACCTACTTGGCTGTGGATTTTTCTCTTGAGAAAGATAAAGTTCGATTATTGATGGATAATAATGTACCAAAAAATTGTCACGATTGTACTTCAGATGCCCAAAAGAATGCTGTGCGGTTGGCAACAAAATGAGAAACAGAAAGCTTGATGTACAACAATTTTATCTCCTACATGTTAATCAAAATTCATGGTGGCAGATGTTATGGATTTCATGCAGTAAATCCCCACATACTAGTAGCACAAGATAAGGGGATGAAATCTATAATCATGATCAGAACAAGCACAGAAATTTGTTAGAGATTAATAGTATCAGTAATCCAATCACCTTGGAGGCGATCTTGGACTGGCTTTCCATGGATTTGGTGGCCTGCATTTGCACGTAGAGCAGCTCGCCGCCGCCGCCCTTTCGGTAGTCCTCCTCGTCCGCGAACTCCACGCGGGCCGGCGCCCCGACGACCGCCGCCGTCTCGTCGTGCTTCTCGGTCGCGACGCACCTGACCTTCGCTCGGCCCACGCGCCGCCCCGCGCCCGCCCGCCGCCACCTCTCCGCCTCCGCCACCCTCCGCGCCTCGCCTCCGCCGACCGCCCCGCGCAGCAGCCCGCGGCAGCCGAGCGGCGCTGAGATCGCCGCGCCCGAGAGCCCCATTGCGCCGCCCCTCCTCGGGCTCTCGCTCACTGCCTCCTCTCCCGGCGCGGCTCTCCTGCTTCGGATTGCGCGGTGGCTGGTCGGAGGAGGCGGCGGTGTGAGAGACGAGCAGAGGCGGTGGCCGCTGCTCTGCTGCGGTGCCGTTGTGGAGGGAGAGGACAGGGAGAGGCACGGGGGGCGTATCCCGGATATGGCACGTGGCGAATGTGGATTGGCCCCGGGCCCACGCGGCGTGGATATGGTTTTCGCTTTTCGGGAGCGAGGGCGCCGTGGGGGCGTGACTCTTCGGCTGCGCGGCCCGTCCCGCGTGTCAGTGACGTGGACGTGGTGCTTTCCAGACTTGAGGTGGGCTGGAGTCCTGGTGATGAAGGGCCCAGTACTGTGATTTGGGCTGGTTCGTTTTGGATCGGTACTGTACATTCGAGGGCTGTTGACACTTCACAACTTAACAGCGAAATGGATCGGATGAATGGCTGAAAAGAATTGGCGGAACAGCTAAATATTGGGTTGGGCTGTAATGTATAGGAACAACTCAATGCCATTTACCGCCGGTCCAGATTAATATACTACAGTATAACAGCGAAATTCCTCTGACCTACACAAGAATAGAATCTGAAACATGGGAACGTCCAGCCTATCACAAGATACCGCAGATTAATATTAGTATTATAATCAGATGGCTGAAATGAACTGGCGGAACAACTCAACCAACCATGTGCCACAACTTGATTGGACTAAGTTGTGTAGGTAATTAGTGAAATTGAATCTCAAACTTAAATTTCCATTTTTCTTCTCTGAAACCATGAGGTTTGTTTTTATTCTGTTTGGATTAACTTGTTGTTAAGAATAAATCATGTACGTTTTAATTATTGAGTAAATTACACCCACCATACGACAACTTGGCGGGTGGGTGCAGATTGGTCCAACAATTTAGTGCAACAACTTGGCAGGTGGGTGCGGATTAGTCCAACAACTTAAAAAATGCTTAATTTAGTACAATAACTTGGTAAAATGGTGCATAAACAGTCTGAACGTTACAATGGTGATGTATTTGGTATCTTAATAAGTAAAAAGATGTTAGTTAATTCATTAAGCCTATGTCTACATCGAATCAGAACAATTATTGTTTATTTCAAGTTATTCCGCAATGTTAAGATGAAAAAATTTGTGAAAAAATTACAAAAGAATATTGGAACATTAATTTAAAGGAGATGGTAGAAATTAGAAATAATTTTGGTCATAGTATTAAGAAACAAAATCCTAAAATGGCACAGTACAAGTCTTGTATCCTCCCATCCGATATCTGAGTACCCAAATATATCATTGTCATAATGTTTTGACTATAGATACACCAATTTATCAAGTTGTCGCACTAAATTGAACATTTAACAAGTTGGAGGACCAATCTGCACCCACCTACCAAGTTGTTACACTGCATTGAGCATTTTACAAGTTGTTGGACCAATTTGCACCCACCTATCAAGTCGTTGCACTGCATTGAGCATTTTACAAGTTGTTGGACCAATTTGCACCCACCTATCAAGTTGTCGTATGACGGGTGAAATTTACTCTTAATTATTTATCATGTTTTACCAAATCAGCATTCATAATGCACTACTTCAATATGCGTGTTCAACATTTTGACTATGTTGTTTTAGTATTTTTGTATCAACATACGAAATATACTACTTCAGTATGTTGTATATAGATGTTCAACGTTGTGACTTTATTGTTTCAACATGTTATAAAGGCAAAATAGCCACTTCCATTCCTCAACTTTCTTTCATGGCTCAAATTTGTCCCTCATCAACTATCATATAGGCCAATTTAGTCCTCAAATTTTTCACTTCGGTTCAATTTCATCATATGGCATGACTGCTTGGCATGCCAAGTCATCCAAAAGTGCATGTGAGGTCCTTGTTATGCTACCAAATTGAATACGATATTAATTCAAGTGCTATATTGAACCAGAATTCACTAGTTTAGCAAAAGTAAGTGATTGATCATTTTTTGTCTATAAATAAAAGGTTTAAAGTTTTTTTTATATGTGCATTCTCCTGGATCATATTTTTTTATAATACACCAAAAACAAGAAAGAGATCAAATGTGGAAGAGTTTATTTATGCCTATTGACTAACTTTATGGTAGCTGTTTGGCTGACTATGTATACCATAATGGCATGGCCAAGGGTGAAAGTGAACCCAAATAAAAAGTTTGAGGACTAGATTGACCATTTTAATAGTTGAGGAACGAATTTGAGCCTGAGGCATAAGTTGAGGGACCAAGTCGTCTATTCCACCTTGTATAAATGTTGAACTAGAAAATTCAAAATGTGGTTTAAGTTTCAAAAATCAGGTTTTAAAATATTGAAACTTGTATAAATATAAAAAATAATAACCTAGGAAACATTACTTGATGTACATACTAGAGGTGCCAATTAGTGACCCTTAGGGGCATCTTCAACCCTCTTTAGTTCAAATATTACTACTATATTTTCAAACTGAGGTCTCATTTTGAAATAGTAATATTTGAACTAAAAAGGGTTGGAGGTGCCCCTAGAGGTCACCAATTTGCCCCCCTAGTAGATACTTGTAATGGTCTAGTATTGCTAGAGGCTGTAATAATAGTGTCTAGCGGGCTATTGGGTTGTATGATAGGTAAGCAAACTATCTTCTAGGTGATAGGTCAATCCTTATCTATCTACCAGAAGATTTGAGTGTAGACACCTTCCAACGCTTCAGATTATAGGAGATGCTCTGTTTGGTAGAGCTACTAGACCTAATTCTCTGCTGAATCCAGCAGAAGCTCTATCAAATAATTTTTTTAAAGCGAAGTGATTCATTGCTAATTCGGTGAAATGATTCTCTAAAATGAATTAAGAGGTTTAGGGAAAAAAGTAGCTTCTCCTTGTTCTGTGAAATGATTTTTCATCCTGATTTTAAGAATAAATTTTATGCTAGAAAATGAAAAAGAATCATGTTCAACCATAGAATCATTTATTTTAGAGAATAAGCATCCACGGGCGACGAGCTCTTAGTGTCATTAAAAAGCAATGAGCGAGGTCATGGCTGTCGCTGCCATTACCCATTAGTGACGCCGAGGATGATCGCGAATTGACGACAACCGTATAGTAATTATTTCTATGGTAATAAAGAGGTATAGAATATGCATACTTTAACTTAGTTTAATACTCCTTCGTTCCAAATTATAGTTCACTGTTGACTTTTTAATGTATATTTGACCATTCGTCTTATTAAAAAAATTACATTAGTATCATTTATTTCATTATTGTTTGTTTTATTATTAAAGGTACTTTAAGTACGGCTCACATTTCTATTTATTTGTACTGATTTTTTAAATAAGATGAATGGTCAAAGTTGTATTTTGAAAATTAACAGTGAACTATAATTTGAGGTGGAGGGACGAGGGAGTACTAATAGTTCCTTGGTGGCATAAGAATCTTGCCGCGAGCTAATTTAGTTGCTCATCCATATCTATTGAGCATACACCAATTGTCCCAGATATATATAGGCATTCCTCACAAAAAGAAACATACTCCCTCCATCTTAAAAAAATATATAATTCTAGCACAGTGTTATGTTTAGTATATAAAGTTTGACCAACTATAGATAAAAAAAATATCAATATTCGTGATATCAAATAGACATCATTAGTTTAATTACAAAACATTACAAAACATAGCTTTATAATAAATTTATTTAGAACCATAAATATGAATCAAACTCACTAAAAACTTGATCAAACATGAACAGTCTTAACTGCCACGCAACTTATAGTTGCATTATTTTTGGGATGTAAGGAGTATATATATGCATTGTCCATTCATTTATATAATGCACATATAACTATGTAGTACCCATCAAGTAACCTGGGCGTCATTTATCATATTCGGGATATCGGATAATCCAGTGCTCCCATATGGCCATATTAGTGCGCGCTCTTTCCGAGCAACTGGAGGTTTGCCCATATCTGGAGAACCAACCTGTCTGCCATTAGCCCAGACAAAAGATTCCTTCCAGAAGGAGGAAGAACGCTGGATTCTGAAAGCTGACCTTGTTTAGAGTTTTGTCAGGCACTGATGCTTCATCATATAGAAAACGATGAACTGGAGCTCGAAAGCAGCAACGGCAAATGTCCTTGCGACAACGAAAAGAAGTAGAAATTCGTACAGCTGAACAATTAGAGAGAGCACCCTGTTATTATTTTTCTGCTCACTTTTCTTCTCCGTTAGAATATTTGCTCTGTGCTCTCTTTATGGAATGGAGCGTTTATTTGCATCAGATGCTAGTTAATGTAGCTCCATTAGAGTATGCATACTTAACCGTCTTCGTCTACATGTGTTTGAGACGCTGCCCACTGCACAGTCGTCATTAGCTTAACATTATCATAGGGAATTTTGGAGCAAACGAAAACAAAATTATATTTCTAGTTTCAAGGGTTCGAATTATATAATTCTTTAATAATAAGTTTTCTCCAGCGTGTTAGCTCTCGATATAAAAGGAGGATGTATGATTGAAGTCACTCGGCAGCCCTAAGACCCAAGGCCAAGAGGTCGAGTATTAAAGTATTAGTTAATTGCCAAATTCTTTATCTATCTATACTATAAAGAACGAAAACAATTGAAAATATTTTTCATTCTAATTGGGCCCACCTTGTCCCTCACGTTGGACCCGCCTGTCAGAACTGAGAGGGTGGGAAAGGATCGAGACCCATAGAAATCGATAGCTAGAAATTGATTCTGCCAAAATCGATTTTTTTTTCTCACCGCAAGTTTCTTACCCACCCCCAGCTGTACCCGCGCATCCATGGACGGACATCACGCCTCGCCGCCGCCGACACGCCCCGCCCCTCATCCGAAGCAATGCCGCGGCTGCTCCTCACCCGGGTAACGAGCGGAAACCCCCCCCACCACATCAACCAGGCACGGCTATTGGCGTTTCTGGTTGCCGCCATCGCAGGCGCCCCCCGGCGGCGATGCCACGTGGCGCCGCTTGCTGCTGCAACTTACGGTCCTCCCGCTCACGCTCACCGCGCTGGCTTTCGGGCTCGAGTGGCGTGGCTGCGGCGTCGACGACCCGACCGCGCGCTGCCCCCCGCACGCCTTCCCCGGCATGTCCAAGCCCACCCAGCCGTCCCTCGCCTCGTCTGATTGCACCAACGTCCTCATTAGATTAAACTCGCGATTTATACGGGGGTTGTGGAGGTAGTTTTGTGAACTGACTTTCTGCGTGTTCGGTTGGCTGCCGGCTGGTGGTTGGTGCTGATTTGTTGTGAGAGAAAAGTACTGCTGGTTGGCTGGTGGCTGGTGGCTGGTGCTGATTTGTTATGAGAGAAAAGTACTGCTGGCTGGTGGCTGATAAGCCAACCGAACAGGCTTACATCTAATTAGTGGTCAAAGCTGCATTTATTACGCTGCAAATTTTTTACACTCCCTAACCAAACGCGGCCAAGCATGAGCCTTTTACGCCCAAGCTATATCTGGATAATAACGTCATAAATCAAGCAAATCACGTAGGCAGAGTATGCATGTGTCGATATCTTCTGGCAGGTGCTATTAGACGTCACGTCATGCACGCAATAAAGAACCAAAAAAGTATCTACAACTGATGTAATCGAACCTTTAGAGATTAAACTAAAATTACAAAGTGTCGAACGGGTGGTTCATCAGTGTGGCCAGTACTAGCTGCGGCTAGGCTGGGAATAAATCTGAGCCGGTGGTGCTATGTGTATTTTATTGTAGAAGAGAAGACTACATGTTTTGAGTAGAATCGCACTAATCAAATGGAGGCCTCCAGTTGGGACTTTATTTAAAAAAACCACTGATATAATAAGGTTTTGCCCAGCTATATATATGAACTCTGCTCAGCTATCCATTTCTCATAAACACAAGAGTACACGCAGAGCTGCAGATGCATGAAGATCGTGTGAGCTCTGAAGCATATATATGAGTACGTCACCTAGCTGACAGCCTGAAACGCCTGCTGCTGGAAGCACACGAGACTCGATCGATCATCAGCTGAAAGGTTCGGCGTGAAGGTGACAGAAGAGAGTGAGCACACGTGGTCGCTTCCCTGCATGCATTTCTCATGCATTTCTCATGCTGGCAGGAAACGGTATGGTTAATGCTCCCATTATCACAACTAGCAAGAGACATAGGGGGTGTTTATTTCCCACCTAAATTATATAATCTAGCTTATGAGTAAAGGGTACTATGGTAAAATGCCGCCATAGACTACTAAATAATTTGAAATAAGCTGCACATAGGTAGCTTATTTCAGATTATTTAGTGGTCCATGATAACCTTTTACCATAATGTCCTTGGTTTATAAGCTAGATTATATAATTTAGGTGGGAAACAAGCAGGGAAGCAAGTTAAGTGGATATTCAATTGCTTGTACTAAGTCATTTCCTAGTTTATTTTTGTTCCACTTATTTTCTAGCTTTTAAACCCAGAAATATTTCATTTGGATGAGTTTTGAGTCCACCTAATACTCTAGAATCCTTGTATTTGTTACCGTGTAATCGATGAACTTTTTCCGAAGATGCGGTTCCACCTTTAGTTTTTTGGCCTTTTATTATATTGTATATTTCTTTACAAGAAGATATTTCTACCCAGGTAAAATTGGTTAAGCCATCACTTAGATTTTTATGCTACTCACGCTTGGGCTTTTTTTTTGTTTCCACTGCTGGGATTTCATGTTTATTTTTTTACAGCCTTGTTTTTATATTGGGTTTTTTGTTTTATTTGTGTGCCTTGTTTTTCTATCGCGAGGTGTTACCGAGATCGTGTGCTTTTGTTTTTTTAAATACCAGTACAGACGCGGACACTCATACATATACACACACTCAACCACATGAATATACGCTTGCAAATCCTACCCCCTGTGAGAACTTTCCAAAGATGTGATAAAATGAACTACAAAAGAAACAAAAGTAGCGAACTAAGCGTAGCTTAGTTGGTTAGGTTCCTTGTGGTGGAACCTGTCCACCCAGATTCGAGTCCGGATAAATCCTGAACACGGGTGGGCAGGTTCCACAATAAGGATCCTAACCAACTAAATTACACTTAGTTTGTTATTTTTGTTTCTTTTGTAGTTTATTTTATCACATCTTCTAAATTTGAGATGCCTGAAATTTGGTGCTGCTATAGGCAGACATTCGGGGACACAAGTTTTCCTCAGCAGGATGGGGAGGAGGAGAGGGAGCTGGCGAGAGAATGAGCAAACAGAAGACTTCATGTTTGTAATCAGTGGGAGCGAGCAACAGATGAACCGAGGAGGAGACTGTTGGATGGACATTCGTTTGGATTTTGCTGTCGCTCGAGCAAACTTGAAAAAAACAGGCGCATGTAGATTTTTAAAAAAAATCAAGGCGCACGTAGATTATCATCACCCATATTTTATTTCTTTTGGACATTTGTTGTGGTCTGTTCAGCCTTTCATTTGTCCCATCACTCATTTTTTTTCTAATTCAGTCCAATATATGGGGAGAACATTTGAGATGATTTTTTTTTAATTTCCATGCATTTTGAACTGAGTTTTACAATATGTATCGGTGAAATGATGAAAGACTAAGTGAGGCAGAAAATACTGATTGATAGACATGTAATTTTCAACTGAATTTTTGCAAGATTCCTTCTACTCAGATATGGTTGAAAAATTGAAATTAAATTTTTTTTCCACCCACTTTTAGGGTAAGACAAAATGGAGATGATGGCATGCCATAATTTAATTGGATGAAAAGTTAAGCGAAAACAAAAGAAAAATCACTCGTGCCTGCTCCTCAAGTTTTTCTCGATTAGCGAGGAAGGATTTTATTAAAGTCAAAACCTTACACCGCGTTGATATAAAGCTCGGCTTTGTAGCCGAAGTAAAAAGCCGCGCCCGTGCACGTGCGCAACTGATCTACGGTGCCGGCCACGAACTCCCTCTACGCTCCTACAATGGTCGCCTAGAGTGTGTGATTCGTCTGGGAGCACGAGCGCGAGCCGTAGTCAATGAGACGACGGCACTTTCTCTTTCCTCACTGAATGATGTCCACATAGGATAATTAGGTTGATGTGGAGGCATAAAAGACGGCAGCTGGCCAGTTCCGGTCCTAGGATTTTGAGGGCCCTCAAATGAACTTGTCGCGATGGCCCCTCTAGAGTACTAGAATAAAAGTTCACATGAGTACCAGAATAGAATAACTGAATTGGTCACGGTACTGAACCTAAAGGCTGAACCGTCTTACTCTAATCGGATTTCAGAGAGTCGCTGGTGGCCTGGAGATTGATTGGTGGAGCACACTGCTGGAGACTGGACATGACTGTCACCGAGATCGGATCAGATCGCGACGTCCGACGCCGCCGAGGCGATGCGAGCCACCAGCCGCGCCCGCGCCCGCGAGCGCTCCGCATCGGCGTCTAGCGTCTGTGCACGCCGCCAGGTCCTGAGTCGGCGAGTCTGGAGTCACGGACGGGCGACGATTGCTAATCTGCTTCTACGTTACACGCACCTGGCCTCTGACAATCCGGCCTTGTGGCCTCGTGGAAACAAAGCGACATCTTTCTTTTTGACTGCCTAATACACACGTGGACTATGGGCCTGTATGCTTACATACCTGGCCTTGGGCCCCCATCCGGCTTGGGCCCTCGGCCGTCGCACCCAGTGTCCTACCCCTAGGGCGCATGCCCTAAAGAACTGAAATACTTCTGACCTCTACATAAACAAAATACGCATAGCCTTACAAAATAAAGGCACTAAGAACAACTCCAAGAGCCTAGCTAAATTGAGTTGGCTAGGTAAATTTGGAAGAGGCGCTAAAAAAAATAGGATCCAACGGACTCTCCATCTCCGTCGCCTGGCTATCTCCCTCGCTGTCGCTGCCCCTCCGCTATCCATTTTTGCCCAGCGATGTTGCCTCGCCATCCTGGGCTCCCGCGCGCGCGTGCCGATTCCGCGCCTGCCGCCCCGCTCCCGCCTTCTCCCTGCCCCACGCCTGCCCTCTCCCCGCTCGCGCTCACTTGCTGGCGGCGCCTCATCTCACGTCGCCTCGCTCCCACCCTGTCTCGTGTCGCCTGCTCCCGCCCCCTCGTGTCGCCACCCGTAGGCCTGCTCCCGCCCCTGGCTTCGCCATGTATAGGCCACCGCGACCTGCCGCAAGGGTGCCGTCACGTCGCGCCCGCCCCTTTGCGTTGACGCCGCTCCTGCGCCCTGCCGCCATGACACCGCCGACGCTCGTCTCTACGCCTCTTGAGGACCCCGACTTTGGTTTTCCCAACCTTGCCTTTTCTCAAATTGTGCCAGGAAGGGGGGAATCGGCGACACAGCTCGAGGAGGGAGGGGATCGATCCGACATTGGATCGATGCACCATCGAGCAGTTCCTCCAACGACCTTTGATGGCCGGATGGCTTAGGATGTGCTGAATGGTTCGCAATTCGATGTGGAGGATGGCTGTAGTGGTGAGATATTTGGACCAATGAATTGTTCAATGCCTCAGTATCTGATTTTTATATACCAATGAATTGTTGAATGTTCAGTAAATAATTTTCACATATACAAACCTTGTTGATGTGAATGTTGAATGGATGTTCAGTGCAAAATTAAGGTTCAGTGAAGGTTGAGTGAATGTTCAGTGATTTACCCTATGCAATACTTTGTGATCTGAATGTTGTTTGATTGTGTAGTGAAGGTTCAGTGATTAAGTCTATAGAATACTTGCTTATTTGAATGTTCAGTGATTTGAATGTGCCTGCTGAATGCATAAAAATGTGATGGATTTGCCTACTGTTGTATAAGCAAACTGTATGTGTTGATACATTGTGAAGGTTCAGTGATTAAGTCTGTAGAATACTTGCTGATTTGAATGTTCAGTGATTTGAATGTGCCTGCTGAATGCATAAAAATGTGATGGATTTGCCTACTGTTGTACAAGCAAAATGTATGTGTTGATACATAGATTTTTCCTGTGACAGGAGCAACATTGCTGGTTCAGTGAATGCCTAATTGTAATTGTCCCTACTGAATGCATAAAAATGTGATAGATTTGCCTACTGTTGTATAAGCAAAGTGTATGTTCAGTGATACATTTGTTTTTCTTGTGACAGGTGCAATGGATTCAGGGTATTACATTGACCTCCTAGTGAATGATGATGAAGATTCTCAAGATCTGACACCTCAAAGTGGTCCAAGCATCAATATTGCTCCTGCAACAGCAACGAGTACTCAGGGAAGAAGCAAAAATTTTAGAGATGAGGAGGATGTACTTCTTGTGTCAGCTTGGCTAAATGTGGGCATGGATCCTATTCTAGGTGTAGATCAAACACATGGCACATATTGGAGGAGAATACATGAATATTTTCATGGAAACAAGAAGTTTGAGTCAAATCATTCAGAAGGTTCTTTAATGAACTGCTGGTCTGATATACAACATGATGTGAATCTTTTTTGTGGATGTTTGTCAAGGATTGAACAGAGAAAGCACAGTGGTTGGTCAGTTGATGACAAGGTGATCACTGAGTTTAGTGCAAACATTTTATTGGTCAGATCTTCATTTTAATTAGTTTTTCTAAATGTGCAGATAGCAAATGCATGTACACTGTTCAAGGCCGAAGACCCGAAGAATAGGAAGTTTGCCTACTTGCATTGCTGGAAAATCCTGAAGGATATGCCGAAGTGGTTGGACAGGAGGAAGCAAATTGGAAGTGCACATAAACCAAGCAATAAGAAACAGAAGACAGTGGCAAATTCATCTCCTGCCTCTGGTGCACTAGCTGTCCCCCCTGCCCCTGATGCCCCTAGTACTGGTTGTGGTGACGGTGAACGATCAGGAAGGCCTGACAAAAAGAAGAAGGAGAAATAGAAGCTTCGGCAACATTCAACCATCGAAGCAGTGGATTATCTAATGGCAAAGAAAAATGAAGCTAACAGTGAGAAAGACTTGAAGAAAGAAGAGAGGTGCAACAAAGCCTTTGCTCTGCAGGAAGAAAGGTTAAAATTGGAGAGAGAAAAGTTTGAGTTCCAAAAAGAGCAGGAAGAGGAGAGAATTCTTGGTTTGGATTTGAGCACAATAAATGGAGGAGGACCATCATCAATCTGTTGTCAACAATTGAGAGGCATGGTGCACGGCGTGAAGGCGGAGTGATTCAGAGCACAAAATCCTGATATCCTTACCTGAATTGTCGGCTTCCACGGCATGAAGGAGTCGACAACGTCCGACAGACAGAACGTTGAGTCTAGGGCCGGACAGGAACGGGGCGTCCAGGCCACGACGTCGTAGCGGGGCGTCCAGGCGGCGACGGCGTATGCAGCGGCGGACAGGTTCGTGAACAGAAAAATCGCGATGGCGGGAAACCAATGAGGTGGAAAAGATTTGAATATGGAGAGTCAAGATTTGGAGAGTCTGCTGGTTTACCCCACGGTTTAGGAAGTTTTCTATATTTTTAGAGTCCCTGTAAACTCTAAATTTGGCTAGGATTATACCTAGGCTCTTGGAGTTGCTCTAATGGCACTCAATACAACGATTAGATTGCCACACCGTGCTACTTCTCGAGCTAATCGCAATTATAGGCCAGTTTGTGGGTTTGGAATTTGGATGGCACGCTATCTTGTTTAATTGGGATGGGCCCAACACCAAAGCTTTCTTTCAGGTTTGGCCCAACAACAAAGCTTTCCACTTTTCTTTTCTTTTTTTTGAACTTTTCGTGACCATTGCCCTTGATGTCTTTTCGAATCCTTTATATTGCTCCATAACCCATAGCTTTGGATTCATGGTGGCATCGGGTACATCACCGAAGAATTTCGTGTTCCAAATTACCAAAGAGCAACCTGAAACGAGGGTAGCGGATCGTGGCTAGAAATCAGAAGTGTCCCAATTCCGGGCAACCCCGAAAAGGTAAAGGAGGCTGCTCCGTTGCTGCACGCTTTCAATTCGAAACAGCAGCATCTTCTTGTGTGCCTGCTGCCAACTTTAGAGAAGATCGCTGCCTGACATGACATGCTCGATTGCCTGCCTCTGCCTGCGCTAGCTTTTCCTCGCTTTCAGTGGCGCAGCGCAGCGGCTCACGCAGAGAGATCAGCCTCGAGAGTGGAGAGCAACGGCCGTGCATGGGGGGTCGGGTCACGGCCACGAAAGACGCGCTTGTATTGTACAGTATACTCGGCGAATGACGAGGGGGAAAAGAAAGAAAAGGGGAGAGAGATACGGGCATATATATACGGCCACGAAAGACGCGCTTGGAGCCGTAACCGCTTGTCGCCAGCTCCTTTACAGTGCACTTCCCTGTTGCCCATCATCACTCATCAGAGGAGGTCGCCATGCATGACATGGCAAGAGCCGGTTTCCGTGGCCGCTGCTGCTATCCAAGACACCCAGTGTCCAGTCCAAGATCTGACCCTTGTCTTGCGGCCTGAATACCGCGGCCGTTACAAGAAAACCTGGGGGTGCATTGAGTCCACTACTTGCAAATAATAAATCGTTTTTATGATTAATTAGTACTACTAGTGAACAAATTAGCTAACACCGTACATGGATCAGTAAAGCTACTACGAGGAGCAGCCATAGCCCGGTGAAAAAAAAGAAGACACTTGTAAATCTGAAATATATAATGCTTTGTAGAGTTGGTGGCTTTGAGTTATATACATGAGCATCAGAGAGCATGTGAGCTGAAAGAAAAAGCAAGAAAAGTCTATGGCGAGCGAGCTGGACCGGCAGCAAACAGCCACTACAGCCCACAGAAACGGCGTTTGCTCATGCGGTCAAACCAGTGGGAAAAGATGTCCCGTTTCCAGATGGGATTTTCAACAAGTGCCGTGATCGCGGCTGCTGGGGGCAACAACACTATCCTATGCTAGCTATGCCCTCCGTCCGGTCTATTTGCCTGACATACTTGTCACTGACAGCCGAGTTGCCCCCTACGACATGTGGCATCTAGATTCCGGACTGCCGGTGGGAACAAGATACACTAGCACTAAAACATCCATCTTATGACAAAGACAGTGATCAAGCTATAACTAGTTGCCAAAGTGCCATGTCAGACAAGATTGGTACATGGTTTTGTGGCCCACAGTATTGTATCCCTTTGCTAGAAATCATTAGTGGCATGATGACACGCTCATATCTCCAACTATTACACCTCCTCTGTCCTATCTCCAAAAACACTGAAACTTTTCCAAAAGCAGCCAGAATTCATGGAAACCTCCTGATAATTCCACGTCATGCAACCACCTACCAACTGTGCATAAAGGCTAAAGCTGAGTGTGTGCCTCACAGCAAAATTGCATACACCCAAGTTCAACCCAATTACGCAATTGCAGAGAGACCCAGCCATCCGTTCTTGGAGGACAAGAGGAAGAGATCAAGAGACACTGGCCTCTGCTTTTCGTGTGGGGCTCTCTGATGCTTTCTTCTCCGAGCCCATCTTGCATCCATGCAACAAGTAATCAAAATCTTTTAATCCCCAACTTTTTTTTATTTTCCTCGCCCCACCAAATTCTTCTCCAATTTTTTTCTGTTTCTCTTTCTTGACCAAAGATTGGTGCCCAAGTTGACATATATACCCATGGGGCCGGCTGCCCCTCCTCAACCTCCGCAACCGCAAGGGCTCTGTGCCGCCGCCTCCTGGCCATGGGGAACAGGGGAGCAGCAGGGCCAGAGCTCGCCCGGCGCGTGGTGGAGTGACGCCATGGAGGGCGTGGAGGGCGGCGAGAGCGGAGGACATGGGCTGAGGTTCCTCCTCCAGTTCGATCCGGGGAGGCCGGAGCTCGATCGCACCCTGCTCGGCTTCTCGCTCTCCGCGCTGCTCAGCCGCCTGCTCGGATGGAGCAGGGACGGCGGCCAGGGGAGAGAAGGATCTGTGGCGATCGCGGGGGAGGAAGCCGGCGGCGGGAGCGCCGCTGTGTCGGCCGCCGCCCTTGCCGCGGCGGTTTCTGTTTGCCTTGCGGCGATGTACAAGTCTGATCAGCGGCCTCGTGGCGCTACGCCGGCGCCGCCTCCGCGTCGTAGGCGGCGGCGAAGGCTTCTGCCGGCGCCGAATTCAGGTGCGCGATTCGAGTACTCCGTTTGCGTCGTTAGATTCGACGGTGGTTTTGATTTTGTTTCGTGATTTTTTCTTGCAGCTGCTAGGCCTCGTGCTCTGCCAGCACCTGATGATGGGCTCAGGATTCTGTCGTCAAACGTGAGTTCTCGATCCAACGACTTTCCGTTTCTTGATCATGCCAGCTCCACACGGCTTTTTCGTCTAGACTCGTGACTGATCCTTCCAAATCCGTGTGAAAAGGATGAATCTTTGGAGAACGTGCTTCACGGCGCGTCCATCGGCGCCGGAGACGACGAGCCGGATATCGTCGCGCGAGTGGAGATGCAGGCCACGCCGCCCAAAATCGCCGAAGCAAATGCCGACGGCGAAACGGAGCCGGGCCGCCAGCCCAAGGAGGAAGAAGAGCGGCAAGAGCACGAGCGGCTGCGGGAGCTGTGGCTGTCGCTGCTGGAGCGGGAGCAGCGGCTGGAGCTCCGGCTGCAGGAGCTCGAGGGCCTCCGGGCGCAGGAGGCCGCCGTGCGGGAGCTGGAGGGCCACGTCGCCGCCGCCGCCACGGAGGTGCGGCTGCTGCAGCTGAGGGTCTCGACGCTGCAGGAGGAGAACGGGAGGCTCCGGGCGCAGGTGGAGGAGCTGGGCACCGCCCGCGCCGAGCTGGCGCGCGCCAAGGAGAAGCTCCGCGCGATCAAGGCGCGGGTGCAGGCCGAGCAAGAGGAGGCGCGGCGCGAGGCCGCGGCGCTCCGGGCGAAGGTGGCCGAGCTGGAGAGGGGCGGCGAGGAGACGGCCGCCGCGCTGGCCGCGGAGATCGCGGAGCTGCGGAAGGCGAACTCCGCGCTGGAGGAGGAGAACATCGAGCTTGCCCTCAGGCTGCAGGATGCACAACAACAACAGGCTGCATCCTCTGTTAATCTTGTTCTTCAGGTAACAATAAAAATAATCTTTTTACACATTACTTTAAGTTATTAAATGTTTATTTGAATTATTAGATGCTGCTTTAGATTATCATATAACATGATAAAAACTGTTGAAGATGGCACCTTGCACGTTGTTTTCCAGCATTTGCAAAATGACTGAAGAATGAGCAAAATATAAGTAATCAAAGTACTTCCAGATTCATGTGGATGGCTGGAAATTCTTATTCTTGCATTCAGGAATAGTGCCAGCAAGCATGTTCTATTGTTCTATGCGATTTGCAACTGTACTGGTGAAATGCCCATTGTCATTCCCTTATGCTGGGAATAAATCTTTCTCTAAAAAGCAGAGGCTGAAATTTGCCATGTTCGCCATGTCACTGTCACGGCTTTAATTTGACTTGGGGTTGGATGCCTTATCAAATTAGACTACCCCTTCCTTGGTGGGTTTGTTATTCCAATGCTAATGTCATGCTTAGAACCTTCTGCACTGAATTATTGGTGTTGAGCATGAACTTGGTCCTTTTCGCCTTTGAATCCGTGAGGCTTAAACAAATTAATCTTCTTTCTCCTTGGTCATTGTTGTCAAGGGTACTTTTCCCGGCTAGCATGTGTTGAACGTGATGGTCATCAGGTTCTCCGTGCACCTTGCTGGCTTGCTCGATCAAAGAGTCGTTAGCTGTTAGTTTGGTACTCGTTTTGAAGACCATTCAAATACTCAAAAGCCAAAGAGTTAGCTATTTTTCTTTGACTCAATCTGCCCCGACCCAGAGGAAGGTAATGGTTCTTCCGTAGATCTTACACAGGATTCCCTTAAGATCTGCTTTCGAATTCGTCAGAGCATGCAGATGATCTCGCCAATACTACCGGCATCCCCTTTCTTGATGCAAAAGATTGATATTCCCAAATGCAGAATTCTGTTCTGTACAATCTGAAGCTATCACACACCAAATAAAGAAGTGTTTCAACGCAAGAAAGAAGCACGTGTAGTCGTGTAGACGTGTAGTCAAGCAACATGCCACTCCAGTACCGTACGGCTCTGCTCACTGTCCAGACATGTTTACCCTGAACTGGTATCTGTAGAAACGCCTTAAGCTTGTTCAAGTGTTGTGACATCAGAACATTTCTGCGCTTGTAATTTCTGGACGTGACATGCTGAGGCTAATCTTGTCTCTCTCTCTTTTTCGGCATGCAGGATGACATGGCCGAGGAGGCGAGGTACCTGAGGGAGAGCAACGAGAGGCTGACGAGGCAGATCGAGCAGCTGCACAGCGACCACTGCGCGCACGTCGAGGAGCTCGTCTACCTCAAGTGGGTCAACGCCTGCCTCCGCCACGAGCTCCGCGACCATGACGGCGGCCAGCCCACCACCGAGCAGCAGGACCACCACGACGACAGCGGCGCCGGAGACCTGTCGGCCCTGGAGCTGAGCAAGAGCATGAGCTTCCGCTCCAGCGAGAGGGCCAAGCAGCTGATGCTCCGGTACGGCCACCCCGGCCTCGAGGGCTTCGACCCCGCCCTCTTCTCCCCGCTGCACGAGTCAGTCCACGGCGACGGCGACGAGCGGTCCCCCACGCGCAGCTACGAACCCGAGCGGAGCCCTTACGCTACATCGGAGAAGGCGCCGGTGGCCGTCTCCGCCGCCGCCTCGGCGACAGGGAAGAAGGCCGGGCCGCGCAAGCTCAAGTTCCTGGGCAACATCAAGAAGCTGCTCCCAGGCGGCAAGAGAAGCCACTCGAACCATGGCCACGGACAGGGGCACGGCGGCCGCGACGGCAGGAATAAGGCGCCGGCGCCTAGCGACGAGTACCTCGAGAAGGCCATGCAGTGGCTGTCGACCCACGACGTGCTCGACGGCGACCACTCGTACGAGAGCACGCCGCTGTCGTCATGCGCGCGGACGCCGCTGAGCAGCGTGACGACCGCCACGACCGCGGACTCGCGCGCCCGCGGCGGCGGCCACAGCGAGCGCGGGGAGATGACGACGCGGCCAGAGGGGGCGGAGCCGACGATGGCGAGGTCGAAGAGCGACGCCGGCAGATCGTACGGGCGGGAGGCGAGCCGGTACCACGCGCTCAGGCCTGACCACCCGGCCAGCGGCGAGGTCGAGCCGGACGGGTTCCGTGCGCCGGAGACGCGTGAGCCGAGGCGGCGGTCGGAGGACCTTAGGAGCCCGGCGAAGGCGTGACGAGGACAGGGGCGTTTTTTGGGTGAATACTCCTATAATTGTACTCGTGTTGAACCAGGGGTGAACCCGTGAATCGAGAAAGTGCCATGGTGATTAGTCGATAAAAGACGAAATTAAGAGAGGAAGCGCGGCATGTTTGGATGAATGGTGATAACAGCTTTTTTGGATAAATTCTCTCCCATTTTTTCTCTTCTTGTGCGTTGGATTTTTTTAATTTTTTCAACCTCTAATTCTTAGGTCGCCGAAAATAGCAACAAGGTAAAGATAAAGATAAGCTAGCTTCCGTTATTTTACTCTGTGACGCGGTGTCTGTTAGGCCAAGCCCAACGAAGGCTACCACTAGTGTTAGCCACATTAAAAAGGTGACATCCACGTAGATATGGACAAGTTCAGACTACTATCCCTACAATGCCCAAGCTATCTAGATTCTCATCACTGACATAGCTTTTCACCTTTTTCTGATAGAACCACCAGTGCCTTCTGCAAGCCACATTGGGACACTACGAAACCAACATCTCACACCTTCTCCATTCCACTTGGCATCCAAGCCTACGCAGCAGGCTGAGGCTACTGTCCATGCTGTCGCGTTGAGCCTGCTCTTAGTGTTTTAGCCTTTAGGGCCAGGGGGCAAGACAGAGAGGGCTTTGTGTGTGTGTGGGGTGGGGGTGGGGGGGCAAAGTCCCCCTTACACCACATGAAGCTATACAAAATTTTATCATGTATTTGCACTAAAAATCTTGAATTTGACTCTCAACCAACCCCCCTCTCCCCCGTGCGCGTTCCATTTCTTGCTTCGCTCCTGTGTAAGGGTTTTGAGATTTCCAAGGGAATGAGAAGTCTGGAGGCTGCTCGTGCTCAGCCAGCTGTCTGGAGGCTTGACATATTAATGTTTCTTCAAGCCATCAGTTCTTAACTTATGGATGTTATCTTGCCTCATTAGACAGGTCTCATGTACAAATTTGGATATTTGATTGTGAAATTCGTATACCAACAGACTCAATATGTTTATGATCACTCTCAGGATTTGAAAAAAATCCTGAGTTGAAGTTAGTAGTTTGCTTGAAAGAAAAGAACAAAGTTCAGATGAAGAACAGACTGTCAGAGTTTCATTTTGGTGGTAGCAGTCTGTCCAAATACGTAGTTCAGTGTATAGTTTTATGTATTTTGAGTATTGGTCATGTTTCTAAGTCTTGCATGATCCCACGGTATCGATCAGTTTTATATGTTTCTTGAGCTGTGTTTGATCACTCTTTTATGAACTCTGTGCTTAGTGTTGTCTGAATCTTTGGTCAGTCAATATGTAAAGTTAATATTATGTGTCTAATGTTAATTACCACACATCCATCTTTTTTATCTAATTCTATTACTCGAGTTTAGTCATGTATGTGTCAGTTACAGAACAATACTAATATTTTTTTGCTTTAGTGTTTTCCTTTTGAATGATATTTACCTATGATGTGTCTCACTGTCTGATGAAAACCTGACGGTCTACAATTCGGGTGAGCATATGTTCTGCAGCTCTCGATTTTTTTGTGTTTGTTTATTCGTGTGTTTTGGCCATGCAAATTACTCAGGTGACAGATGCTGCCAGATTGCGCGAGCAGCAGGTAGACAGATCC
The DNA here is from genome assembly GCA_004135705.1 of Alloteropsis semialata. NCBI lineage: Eukaryota > Viridiplantae > Streptophyta > Magnoliopsida > Poales > Poaceae > Alloteropsis > Alloteropsis semialata. Next base: position 36,094,096 of record CM014274.1, read on the forward strand.
AAATTTTATCATGTATTTGCACTAAAAATCTTGAATTTGACTCTCAACCAACCCCCCTCTCCCCCGTGCGCGTTCCATTTCTTGCTTCGCTCCTGTGTAAGGGTTTTGAGATTTTCCAGGGGATGAGAACTAGCGTGTGGTGGTGGCTCAAAAGGGGAAACGACAATGGTTGAGTAGGCGATTCTAGGGTTTAGGTGAGGTGACAGTATTAACACGGCGGTAGTGGTGGGGGCAAAGACAGCGAACCCACCGATGGCTGATGCTGATTTGTTGTGAGAGAAAAGTGCTGCTGGCTGGCTGGTGGCTGGCGGCTGGTGCTGATTTGTTGTGAGAGAAAAATACTGCTGGCTGGTGGCTGATAAGCCAAGCGAACAAACAGCCAATTTTAGGTATTTTAGCACCTGCTTCTGGTGGGAGGCGGGGGAGAGAACAAGCATAGGACAAAAAAAAAATCAACACAGGAAGAAACGAACAGAAGCCCGTACAGTTCAAGCAACAAAAAACATGAAAAATCCTACGGTTGACTAAACATGCCTTAAAAGGTGACGACCGCCTAGCATCACCATTATTTTATACTACGAGAGAGTGTGCGCGTGTGTGTTTTGTATCTCTTTTCTATTTTGCATGACTTTATTACATGTAGAGAATAAGATACGTTAGTTCAGCCGATCTGTAGTAGATATTCATAGCTGCGACCTGTGAGTCAGTGGTGAATGCAGAATAAACGTTAGGAGGGGCTGAGCTCCTTTCTTCCTATTATATTATATCATCTATTTTATTCCTCTTCTCCCTCTTCTACTTTTTCCTCCTCTCATTTTTCTCCATTGATGCATGAATGTAAGGGGGGCTTCCAGCCCTCTCGTGGCTCCGCCCCTGCTGCAAGCATATTTGTACGAATGGTTGTGTGTTTTACTGTTTGTATGTACTTTTTGTTTGTAAGTGAATCGATTTTCATAAGAGTTGGAGAGTGTAGCATGGATCAAAAATGCAGGTGAATAGACCTAGTTCGGGACGCAGCAGCATGAGGAGCAGCCGAGCAGGCGACCATGATTATTTGTGGACGTGTTGCAATGTGATGAATTAGGGAGTTGGATGTGATTAAACAAATTCGACTTCTATTGTGGATTTTTTCTTCTTTTAAGTTATGATCCAATTTTTAATCCATTTGACTCAGAACTTGTTAGAATTAATGCAATTAAATGAGATATAATATATTATTTTAAATCTTTATTTCAATGTTTCAACATTTCAGCATAATAGTTCAACAACTTTAGTATTATTTCAACACTTAAAAAATAGTTTAGTTTTCCCAAAAGTGTTGGATAATTAAATTCAATTTTTTGAATCAGTTTGACCAAAATATTTGTATCCGATATTGCAAGGATTAGACTAGAAAAAGAACAGGAAATATATACAAAATAAAAAAAATGAAGTAATTCAATTGCTCCTGGGCTGGCCTACTGTTTCTCTGGTTTTCGGTCACCCTTGCTGCTGTGTATTGATTCTTGGGCCGCCATGGGCCACACGATTTGAGGCTTTCCTGGTAAACGGAATCTGCTGTTGTTGGGCTCGCGTCTTATGCCCACCGTTGGTCGGCCAAGAAATGTTTTCCAATGTCCATTTCTGATGCGTCCATCATTCACTAGAAACACAGCGCGGCTTTGCCGCGCGCTTGCTGGGGTGCACCAGCCCGGTACAACCATGAAAAGAAATAGAATGTATGAATATGAACTTTAAGCATAAGAGAGGATTCAACACATTTAAAGCTAAAATGCCATGCTATATATCAGGTATAGCACAAAGCCAGGAGATGCTGAGTTGCCGGTTATGAGAAATCAAACCACTTGATACAACCAGCTTCTAGAACTGTCCTCAATCCTCATAGTCCTGCCATTCAGATTGGACAATAATTGTCCACATCATCTAGAGAAATCAATCTTCGTCTCCAGCCTCTGACCTGCATGCAGATAGTATAACTGAGTTTAGACTTCAGAGCTACACGAGCATGAAAATAAATAAATTTGACATGATCAGAAGCAGATGCAAGATCTTAGCTTGAATTTTTACACCAAAAAAGTTTGATAACTACAGCTTGGCAGCAACATCTAATCTCGTGCACTGCAATGCACATGAGATCTAAATATGTAAGGCACAACCTCTAATCTGCATAGCATTTAATATCTAACTAAAAATAAGGAAATAAAAGATCTATTTCCTCACAAATGCAACAAGATTGTAGAACTACACATCAGTGTATCACCAAAGTTTACTGATTGGGAACATGAGTCTCTTATAAACTTTAGTGTATAGAATGATTCTCCCTGACCCTGAAGCTGCCTTTTGTGCATGTTTCACTTTGCAAATAAGTGATTCTTTCAAGTTGCTTGTGCTATATAAGGATTAGGTGTCATATCTGCTAGTCCATAAAAGGAAGCAGCAGATACAATACAATACAAAGACATATACAAGTATAAGAACTTTTCGTTAGAACTTATTCTGTCAACTTCTGTCACTAAATCCAGAATGAACAGAAAAATACATTCATATGCATGTTTTTTTTCCCAGAATACTATTCATGTATGTTTAACAATACAGCTGATGAAGCATATAAACATAGTAAAGGAATGAAATCATTTAGATCTAATATGAAGCATTAAAGCTTTGATTTTTAAGTGCAACAAATAGACCAGAGGGTCGAGAGGTGTCTCACAGCACAGCAAGCAGCCACTGGGATCAAAGAGTTAGAGATTGGGAGTTGAGATTGGAAAAGTCACATAGATTAATTTGAAATTGGAAATTTGTGGACAGGCACTGTTCTCCACAGAAGTGAAGTAGCATTGCCTCATACAGGTTACCTGCATGGACATGGTTCGGCAGAAGGTTGGAGTGTTGGATACACTGCTTGGAGCAGCATCGTGCTCGAACTCGCTGTCCATTGCCAAAGCTGTACCACCAAGGTGTGCCCCATGACATTCTCTGGTGCTTCTCTAGCTCGAAACAAAAAAAACATGGAGAAACAAACATTTTTAGCACAAAACTGATGAAAACTGGTGCAAGAACTCAAGCAGTCGCGAGGAGGGAGCTCTGTCTGTGCATACCTGGACCTGCTCACCTGCACCTGCACTACTGCAGTGTATGTACAAGGAATATAGGATTTTTAGGGTAGGCAAAATTGGCCAGCGGACATCGCTCAAACGTGGCTTTTGACATGAACCACCAAAAAATGTGTCTTTGCCGAAAGACACCGCTCGATTGTGTTAATATGCTGCTAGACACCGCACGCCCTATTTTAACGGTGTCCTGCAGCCAAAGACATCTTCTAACGGTGTCCTGCAGCCAATATTCCCTTTAGGGTATGTTGTAGTAGCTCGGTCAAGCAGATACTATGCAATACACAATGGACAGAGATCATAAGTCATGCACCGGTATAATTGTAACCGGTCGCTGATAGAAGATGCATTCATTGGATATTGAGTTTTTCGATTAAGGGTTCTGGATCTATATGAATATGTTGGTGTTTCAAGAATGTACGTACAAATGAAATGTTTAGCCCATGCCAAATAGCGAATTGACCATGCTTAATTGTGATGCGTCGGCATGTAGCCCAAAATCGCTTTATCGTAGCAATGGATCAGATTGGTGGTTTAAACTTGGCATTGGTGACAAAGCTCATAGCAATACCATCCGTACTGCAAATTTCATAAATAGAATTCCATATAATAGTTCCACTTTTGACCAGAGAGAGAGAGAGAAAAAATATTAGGCACAACAACATGCATTGTAATTTCAGTGCACAGCATATGACCATCTATCAACATGATGAGTCAAAAGGCTATGAGTTGCATTGACCATATGTGGATACATAGGTCCAGTCACCAAATATGCACTCAGGGCTCTAATATACACATGTACTAATACAACTTTTTATAAATCATGTTCAGACCAAATATGCATGAATAATAAAGATTTTTTATGAACAAAAGTATGTAACTCACAATGACTTATATTTGAGATATTTTTGGCAATAAAGTCTATAGCGAGCTTCAAGATAGGATATCATTATGACAATGACAGTGAGGTAAGATGTGATTCTCGATTTCTGGTTGCTTATAATCTAAGATCTTAGAAAATACTCTGCAATAAGATAGTTCAGTGTCTTAATCATGTGATTCTCGATTTCTAATTGCTGATAATCTGTTGTCTTAGAAAATACTCTGCAATAAGATAGTACAGTACCTTAATCAATCACAATTAGCCAATTATGGGGATATCAGCTGTGTCTGCAAAACGGGAAAGGAAGCATATCAGAGTTACTCACCAATGTACAAGCACTCTCTCCATAGATTCAGGAAGCTCCTCCAACCTAATCAAGCTGTGTCACCAGATGGAAGAACAAGCACAGGTACTGATACAATACAACAAAAGATATTGGTTGTACAATGATAGTTATAGCTGTGATTGTTCGAAGTTTTTAGTAAATTTATGAGTGTTTTTTAGATCTTATAGGAGTAATTATGATCATGAGTAAAGAAAATGAATCTTGTAGCACAAAACTATGAAACTACAATATGAAATGTAAACAGACTGAAAGATTGTAGTAGCATGCCATTGAGCAGATTAAAGTAAAATTTTTCTGCTAATTTGTCTACATATAAGTTACTCCTACTTGAAAGCAGAGCAAAGCAATGATATATGACAGAGAGCTGCAGAAGAATCATACTCTAATTGTATTTCCAGGATGAAATCATAATAATCCTTATATTAGATAAAGGTAATACTCAAATCATCCCAGCGTAGCTCTTATTAGTACGTGACTTGACTGATGGGCACAACAGCTTCGACTGCTGCAAGCAATTAACCTCAGCGCATTGCTGCACCTGTGTCCTTCGCATAGCACGCCGATGGCCGAGCTTGGTGTGGTCAAAGACGCCCACGCCGGTGGCCGAGCTTGGTGTGGTCAAAGACGCCCACACTGGTGGCCGAGTGCCACAGCATGCGCTTCAGCAGCGCGCGTGTCGTCTAAGCAAGCCGAGGCAGAGGCAAATGCAAGGGTAACTTCCAAATCACAACGCTCCCTACGTGTGTATTCCATCGAACACCCTGGGGGCATCCCTCGAGCGCCGCCCAGGCCTTTCGTCAGTCATCACCTCGTCAGCCTCGGAGCTGGAGGGGCCGCACTTCTTGTAGGCGCCCAGGGTCGGGAGCTCCACTTCTTCCAGGCGGTAGGCGGTGCCGAGCACTGTCGGGCCGTCGTACCGAGGTAAGCGAAGAAGCTCGGAGGGGCCACGCTTGCCCCCATGGCTGCGGGTGTCAGGAAGGAGGCGCAGAGGAGGGAAGTCCTGTTGCCGCATGGAGCCCGGCTGGAACCTGGCGGCTGCCGCAACCAGACCTCCGCTGCCCCAAGCGTCCCTTGCCCGCTCGTCGGGCCTTCGCGGCCACTTGCCCCGTCGCCGTCGTGGCCGCCATCTGCTGCCGCTTCGCTTAGGCATGGGAACGTTCTGGGCTCGGGCGCTCGACCGATCGGGTGAATGAGCTAACGGGTGGAGATCCGAATCGACCCGAAATCGGACGGTTCATATTGAGAATTGGATGGATCTGACGGCTCGCGGGGTAACGGGTTACGTGGATCCGCTAACCGCCCTCGGAATGATCCACGATTCGTATTATAGAGAGCCCTCGGTATGATCCACGATTCGTATTATAGAGATAGAGATAGAGATGTACATCGCTGTTTAGTGCGCATGTACATGTACGACGGCCCTGCTCGTATAGAGCACAATCCTTTCCCATCCATACGCATTGAAAGAGACTTTTTTTTTTTGTGACCGTGCCTTAGCACGTTTTTCATTGAAAGAGACTAATAGGGGAGAAAAAAAATAGGGTGTTACGCTAACGAGCTCTCTATGCGGTCGGCTCATAAGCTGCACCATTAGTCAACCCCAGGACACGTACAAGTAGTAATAACTGATCATTACGCAAAAGATTTACTAAAGTAAACACGCAACCCCAATGCAAGGCCATGGATTCAACAAGCAAATCAAAGCACACGGAATCGAGAAAACACGGAATCCAGGACCGAAAGCCTCCGCCTCGCTCAACCGAAGAGCTTCTTGACGGCCCGGAACCTGGCGTCCTTGTCGCCGAACTTGGTGCCCTGGTAGTAGTCGAGGTAGTCCCCGAACCTGTAGGGCCCGGGGTACGACGACGCGAGCGCCGCCGCCGGCGCCACCACGGCGTCGGGGCCGGGGTTGTAGAACGTGGCCACGGACAGCCGCCGGCCCTCGCTGCCGGCGGCGACGCGGTGCACCACGCTGCGGTAGGCGCCGCCGCTGATCACCTCGATCTGGTCCCCGATGTTGACGAAGAGCCTGCCGCCCCTCGTCGGGCCCACGGGGACCCACTCGCGGCCGCCCCTGAGGAACTCGAGCCCGCCCACGGCGTCGTCCTGGAGGAGCAGGATGATGCCGCCGGCGTCGGTGTGCGCGCGCAGGCCCCACACGAGGTCCGGGCGCGGGCATGCCGGGTACATGGCGAACTTGGTGCCCACGAACGGCGGCGCGAAGGCGGCGGCGACGTGGCCGCCGGGGAGGCCCAGGTTCAGGCTCATGCACTCGCCCAGGCGCTCCGCCAGGGACACCATCTGGGCGATGTACGCGTCCAGCGCCTCCCTCGACGGCGGCGTGATCTCCGGGAAGTCGGCGACGTTGGTCTTCGGGCGGTGCTGGATGAAGTAGGTGCTCTCCCAGTCCACCTTGTCCGACGGCTCGTCGCCGCCGTCGGCCGGGAGGCTCCTGGCGAGGTCGGAGGCGTAGAACTTGGCCTCGAGGTGGTCCTCGTAGTGGGCGTAGACGAAGCGCTTGACCTCGTCCATGAGCGCCGCGTCCACGCCGTGGTTCTCCACCTGCGGCGCGCGATCGAGCACGCATCAAGATTTCGCCAAGCTACACGAGACGCATCGCGCTCGATCTAAACCATCATAGGAACAATAATGCAGAGGATATGTTGATGTTGTTACCCAGAAGAAGCCCCAGTCCTTGCAGGCTTCGTGGAGCCGCGCCATGGTCTTCGACCTCTGCTCGTCGCCGCCGGCGAGGCCGCTGAGGTCGATCACCGGAATCTCCATCGGTCCCGTCATCGATCGCCTCGTAGAGTGTAAAGCAAGTGCCAAGCTTTGGAACACGCTACTGTACTTTCTAGCTCCTTTGTTGCAGTGTCTGAACTAGTGTTTGCTGCTGCATGAGCGTGAAGGTGCCGAGCTAGGCTGCTATTTATAGCACTCTACTTCCGACATGGCACGAACATACTTTGTGGTGTGAGTGATCTAGCCCTCCAGAATTCCAACTGGACGGTGCCAAAAACTAGATCGATCCCACATTAATTCCATGTGGGATGTGGCCGGCCATATGGCAGAGCTGCCAGGTGAGAGTGAGACGCCCCGTCCCGTCCGGGACCGGTGCTGGGGTTGGCGCGAGCGACGAAGCCGGTGGCTTCCCGCGGTTTCGGTTGCTTGGTTTTGAAATGCCAGCGCCAGGTTTGGTTTCCGGATGCAGCGTAGCGTGCATCACCCATCTGGTGATCGATCGGGTGTGTTCAAGCAAATTATTCAACTCTGGGATCTGAAGAATCGAATCCGTATCTGGTGTGATCTAGCCAGGTGAAGGACGACGCGGCGCGGCGGGGCCTAAGTGCAGTGGACTGACCCTGACAAATTAACCGATATATATTAGGAAGCGTGGATCCGATGCAAGCGCGCGCGGCGTCGAGCGATCTCGCTTCGCTGCGTGGTCTCGTGCGCCGTACTCGACGCTGTGTCGGCGGCGGCCTGCCGGGCCTGGCACGGGCGAGCCTGACGCGCCGCCGCATCCGGCTCCCGATCGATCCGCTACCGGGTCCTCCCGACCGGCGGCCGGCAATAATGCCGTCGTTGCTTCGCTCTCGCTCCATCGCCTTCTGCTGCATGCCCGCACACGGATACCGGCACGGTTTTTCCGCCGGCTCGATCGCACACTGGATTCACCACCAAACCGGATTTGCAGGCGCATCCACAACTTGGCTACCAACGCTTCTATTTGGTCTTTGCACAAAGTTTAACTCCTAGTCTAGAGACTAGAGAGACTAGTAGAGAGTAGAGACGACCACCACGCACCACACGACATCGGTCTATCGAAAGCGATCGATGCTGGCCAGCTGCATCGGTTCTGAAGCTCCATCGATGTATCCTTCCTGCCCGCCTGCAGCTGCAATGCCAGTGAACAATACTGAAGACTGGAAGAATCACCACCGCTGCCGCTGGTGTGCTTGATTGATTCGGCCGAGCCCCGGCCGGCCCCCGGGTTCCTCTGAAAACTGCGAGCGCGATCGAGCACATGCCGGAAAACACTACCAGCATATAGCAGCTCGTATCGTGAGTCTCTTTTGTGCGTTGGTGATCAATCACCAATCTGCCACGGTCAACAGGCCGCTGCTACGCGGGGTGACCTTTTTGACCATGCCAGACCAAGAGGAAGGATTCACTGATTTCAGTAGGTGGGGCGGTGCAATTTTGACTAGATTTGCAACTGCCCTTGCCCATCCCACCTTTTTAAACACAAAGTGAGACCAGTTACTGACTTAGGGCATGGCCAATGTTCCTCTCTCATTTGCACATTAAGCCAGGACCCAAATATTGTAGCATTAGTTACAGCTAGGGATGCAGGTTTAATTGGGTTGACCCAACTACCCAAAACCCAAAAAGTAAAAAACAGTGTAACCACTGTGAGGCCGACCCAACAATTTTTTTTGGTTTACCTTGGGTTCCACCGCTGGGTAATATTGGGTAACCCAATCCCTCGGCAGCCGCGGTCAAACCAATCCCCCAGTGGAGCCCGCCGATCAGCCACACGGAGAGTAGCTGGCTATGGCGGCCTTTGTTTGGTCGTCGGCGGCGAGCGTAGCTGCAGGGCAGGTCACGTCACTCAGATGAGTGGGAAGGGAACTGCTGGGCTGAGGGGATCCGTTCCGCGGAGTTAGTCGCGGCCGGACGCGGATAACAGCGGTGTCAGGCGATGATGCTCAAAGCCAAGGGAGAGAGGAGAATACTGTGCGAGGTCCAATGGATCTCATCACTGATGAGGAGTTCCATGTAAAAGAGTTCAGGATCGAGCTGAATCAATCCGTTTATCTGATTTGAGTTACCTCGGATTGGATTCGAGCAAAAGCAGGATGTGTTCACGCGCAGTCGCGCACTCCTCCAGGTGATCGTCCTTCGGTCCTTCCCCCAACCGCCGCCGCCGCTGCTGCCATGGTTATAGCTCGATTTGCTCATTGCTTGTTCGATTTGAGGCTAGTTTGTCGATCTTGTGGGAAAAGGAGTTCAATCCAGCACCAATAAACTCGATTCGGGGGTCGGGGCCTCGGGGGACCCCAATTTGGTGACCGCCATGGAAATCTATGGTCATGAAGTAGCGGAGATGGGGAACAGTTAATAAAAAAAAGAGCTTTGGAGTCACGAGCGAAACACAGGGAGAGGACGAGTTGCTCAAGTGTCGCACGATAACTTCAGGGACGAGGTGCCGGTGATCTCGCTTGAGGACATCGGCGGACGAAGGTCCGCGCGGGGCGACGACAGGACTGGGCATCTCGGACCATATCGGCGTGAGGAGTTTTGGGTAACCCACTGATTTTTGGGTAATGTTGTGTTTATTTTTTGGATCAACCCACTGTTCAGGCTTCTAGTATTAGGTCTAATGGGTCGGACACTGGTTGACCCAAAGCCGACCCAGTTGCATCGCTAGCACACCTTAGAGTGGGTCCCACAATGTAATAAAAATTTCTCCATATCCACTCAACCTCAGTCATCCTCATCCCCTCCGGCTCTCTCCTGCACCAGCCATCCCTCTCCGTGCGAACAAAGTGCTCCCAAACTCTCTCCTAGACTTCCAATCAAGCAGCAGCAGCATCCGATCCATAGCTACCTGGCTGCGAGCCCGTGATTGATATGTGCTCCACCTGCGCATGCAGCAATTGCCAGCATGCCAGGTAGGGGCGAAGCGCTCGCGGCGAGGTCCTGCTTAGCAGAGCGAGGTACTGCAACTAGAGGTGGTGGCGACCATGGGATTTGTGGCCATTGCATCCGGCAGAGGTGAGTCCTTCCCGATCTGGTTCTCGCAATTTCACAGGAAGCAATCCTTTCTGCCCCGTCTCTTTTCTTGCGGATCTTGCCGCCTCTCTCTGCTCTTTTTCTGGGTTCGCAGCTGCAAAATTTGACAACGTCGAGCTTCCTTTCCCTGGATTTAGTGGCGACGGCTGCAGGTGAGCTTGTCGATTTCGGCTTCTTCCCGGTGGTGGCGGGAGTGGAACGACATCGGAAAAAAGGGATGGGATGCAGTGAAGAGAGAGATTCAATTATTTTTTATTTGCTTAAGGTGCGCCGCAAGCTTGAGGTGCATTCTAAGGAATTCTCCCTTAAGATGCAATCGATGGTTATGGTGTATTTCTGTAGCTGAGTTGACTGCCTAATTGTAACACCCAAAAATTCATCATGAGTTTTTGGTTGTGTTTGCAAATTCAAAATCCAAACTAAATCCTAAAATAATCCCTAAATAAAAATCCTAAAACCATTCTTTTTTTTTCCTCTATCAAAATTCTAGCCCAACCGGCCTCCCTCCCCTCTCTCGGCCCAGCTCAGTGGCCCAGCCCACTCGTCTCCATCTCGCCTCTCTCCTTTCCCTCTCACCGGACGACGGGCCCCACCTTTCGGCACCCTCTTCTACCTCCCGTCGCCATCTCTTTCTCCCTCTCTTCTCCCCCATCGAGCCCGAGTCGGCCATGGTGGCGAGCCACCCGCTACCCAAATCTTATCCGATATTCCGGCCAGTTGACCCTAACATATGAGATCGATCATCAATCTCTCTCTAATCCCAAATCAAAGTCTATATCGAAATTCTCAGCGCCCAGATTAATCCGGAGTTCCAGAAGATCCTATTCGAATTATGACACTATTTTTCCAGTTGATTGGATTAATTATTTAAGTAATTAATCTAGTTCGAAAAATAGTCTAATTAATTCATCCAAAATATCTATAAAATTTGTTCTGAATTATGACGACGTTATCCGGATTTTGAATTGATTATTACTTAATTAATTTATTCTGGATAATTAGTCTAATTCATCTGTACCGCAGTTTACGAAATAAATTATTATCAATTTATTTCGTGGGCTGATAATATTGTGACACAAATCTAGACCTATCTAAAAGCCCATCAACCAACTCCTAATCCAGCCCAGCCCAGCTGCCAACCCGGATCCCCTCCCCTGCGGCGCAGCCCACCAGTGCCGCACCTCCTCCCCTTCCTTTCTCCACCGAGTTATGGCGATTAATTGCCATTACGGAGTATTAACGCCTGTCCCTTCAATTACCGGCCATCCTTCGTTCCTTCCCTTTCTACGAAACCTCGCGGAATCAGAGCCCCTCAGCGCCTGTTGATCGGAGCATCTCGAGCCAGCAGCTCACGCAGCGCTGCCGTCCCTGACACGCCGGTCCGATTCGCCGCAAGCACGCCGGAACGGGACCCCTCTAGGAGCTGCACATCATCAAGATGCATCTCCGCTGCCTCTGACGTAGTTCCGAGCCGGCGCCGTCGCTAACCCTCGATCCGGGTCATAACCGTCCTCTTGTTTGGTCTTCACTCATCCAGATTTCCATAGTCCGTACGTTGTCCACCTAAGGTGAGCAGGCCATCGTTCTCGTCTTCCTCCAATTGCTTTGTTTTGCCAATCACCCGTGTCCCTCATGCCTCTGTCCTCTGCGTGGTGCATATGTATTCTGTGCACGTGCGTGTGGTGATTGCCGGCGAGGGCTGCCGACACCAAGGGAAACCCAGGCGCCGTCCTGACGCCCGTCCATGCCGTCGACGCTGTCCTCTCCTACCACTGAAACAGCCGCCGCCGACTCCTGCCGCAATCAGGTCAAGCATCTTCACCCAAGGTGAGCGCGCCAAGCTTCCATCTGCTCGTTCAGTTTTGCATCTCATCCGTATTCCACCGATCCTTGCAACTGCAGCTTGTCTCTGAAACTTTTGCATTGGTTGCCGTCGCCGTACAGAAGAGCACCACCGCGGCACCGCCCTATGACCTGTTTCAGCAACGCCGCCGGCGCAAGCTGCCAGGCTCCCAGCCACCAGGAGCATCCACTATGATTCGACGCCCGGAGCTCCGCTGTACATCTTCGTCGTCGCACCCAACACCGGCCTGCCGAGCCCAAGGAAGACAGCCGCGCCGTGCCTACTGCTCCATCTCTACCGCTCTGTCCATGCACCCTACCTTGCCGAGCTGGACAGATCACTGGCCATCGCTGTCGAGCAAGCTGGGCACGTCGTTAAGCAGACATGAGCTTTGCAAGCCGAGCAAAATAATCAATCGACCGATGCTGGACTCCTATATGCAGAAGCAAACATGGCACTCGTTTGGCATATTCAAGTGATGATGTCATGGTGACGCCGTGCCTACGCGGTAAGTAGGTCCTTTTCTTCTAGAAAAATATTTGGTAACCGTATTTCCTTTCCAACGTATTAAATCTCCACTGATCTTTTGGCCTTGACTATCTTTCATCTATGGAATAATCCTTTGCTTAACTATAAAATCCTTGCTCACGTCAGAACCAGTTTATATATCATTTAATTTCTTAATCCTTTGCTTAACTATAAAATCCTTGCTCACGTCAGAACCAGTTTATATATCATTTAATTTCTTTCTCGATTATTGCTTCATGGTGACACCATCCTTCTATCATGTTCAAATTACTATCCTTCACTTCAATTCAGATTTCAGCATTTCTTGCGTTTCTAGAATCGAGTCCTATCCTTTAGTACGCTCTGTCAAAACTTGTCTATGATTGGCGTATTGTTCTTAGTTGTGTACTTGTTTGTTTGCTTTGTATGCTTGTGCCCGATGATTGCTTCGAGTAGAAGGATCGCGGTTCGTTGCTTTCAAGATCAAGAATTCTAAGTGAGCAAGAGCAGGCAAGCAGTAAGAGTAACTTTGCGTTGGAGAAAGGCAAGTGTCCCTAACCATCCTTCTATCTATGCTTTTAATATATCACTGTGATGATGTTAATTGGAACATGGAGAACCACCCAGGAAAACAGTACAACCACGAGTACTATATGGCTCTGGTCTTGGCTAATTAATTAGACGTATAGGTGGCTATTAGCCTTACCGAAAGGGCAAGGAGGGGGCCGGTGAAGGGGTCATAGCTCGGTCCTCTTGGAGGAGTAGCCTTTGCTAAGGTACGGCCTCATTAGGGAGGGTTATGGACCTCACCGCTGCTGAAACTCTAGCGGGCTGCTAGTTATCTGTGTGTCTTTGTAAAGGCCTTGTAGCGTCCCTATGCAGTCACACCAAAGGTAGTGTGATGAGTGTGCCTGATCAGCACCGCGTGGTTGGGCTTACGCTTCTTGTGGGTAAAGTGTACAACCTCTGCAGAGTGTTAAAAACTGTTATAACAGCCGTGCTCACGGTCAAGAGCGGCCTGGACCCTCACATGATTAATAAACTTGAAGATGGAATTGAATCGATATTCTGGTTATTTCTTGTGGCCTTGCTGAGTACCAACCATAAGTGTACTCATCCTTGCTTACTGCTGCTCAGAAGATGATGTGAAGTTGTTGAAGATGGTGCTAGGCGTACGCAACCCCCAGTCGATTGCCTGTGAAGTGTTGGAGCCTTCGTTTCCAGGATAAGCTGTAACTCTGATAAGTTGTAAGTTTTTGTATTGTTTTGCGTGATACTGCTATGGTTTATCACTGATGAAGTCTCATATGTGTGTAAACTTGATCCTGGCGCACATATGATTATCATTCGGTTTTGTCCTTAAAACCGGGTGTGACACTAATACTATGTTTTTTCAACATTGTGGCCGCCCTTACCGTCGCTTGCACCGTTGCAAGCCGAAACGACCAGCAAACCGTAAATCTCACCTACCGCGAAGAATATTCAATTCAATACAGCATAGCAAAGTACAGCACATATATGCCCTGAGTGCTGAGAAGGCTTTGGCATCTGAAAGATCTCAAAGAAAGGGTGCTCATCTTAGGATGCGTTTGGTTCTGAGGACGGAATGGGACGGGACGGGACGGGACGATCCCACTTCGTCCCATGTTTGGTTCAGAGACATATGGGACGAGGACATTCCTCAAAGGGAATATACCCTCTAGATGCGGGATGCCCCCGGGCATCCCACTTCGCCTCCGTCGCGTTCCCGTCTTCTCCGTCACACGCAACACAGGGGCCGGGCGAGCCGAGGTGGGGCAGCGCGGTGCGGCAACGGCGCTGCGGCAGGCGNGTGGGCGGCGCAGCGAGCCGCCGGCCGGTGGAGCCCCGACCGTGTTCTGCTGGAGAAGATAAGGTTGAGGGAAAAAAAAAAGAGAATGACATGTGGCCCCATAGATGATATGTGGGTCCCACTAGAACCTGTAGCTAATGGTGTTATCTTTTCATCCGTTCCTCATTTTCTATCCTTCATACCAAACAGAAAACAAGGACGAATCCATCCCTCTCAACTAAACATGAGACGGGACGATCCTATCCTAAAAAATCGGGACAGGACAGTCCCATCTCTCTGTCTCCAAACCAAACACATGGTTAAAGAACAATTCATACCAAGGACAAAAGCAAAGTTCATATCACTTTCATTTAAAAAATATCAATCTCCAGCCTTTCTGTTGAAACTGAGCAGAACAAAGTTAAGAACCTACAATCTTAATCAAATATTTGAATTCAAAACCAAGGTTTCAGTTCCAAGCTTTTCAAACCGGTATTCTTTTCACCAGTCTTGGTGAGCCGGTTACAACCCAACCTTTATATCCCTAGCCGCAACTTACAGAAGCAACTGAATATATTACTGCATCGTGGACGGTTATGGGTCGTTCCTCATGTAAGCGTTCAGCAAGATGGCATTCATGTAAGAGTTCTTTTACGGTACTCCATACTAAACCATGCTCAGCAAAGCACAGAATCAGGTATATGTAATACAGAATAGGACACAGTTCTCGTTTATAATCTGAACAGATATCCTTTTCTGCTTGACTACCAGCTAGGACAGTACATGAATGATAGGCCCCGAACATTACATTGCACCCTCCGGTTAGCTAAAATGAGTAATCAGATAATGCAAAACCAATGAGTTGCTTCTCCAACCCAAGCGCACATGGACTCAGGTATAAGCAGAGTCTCATCTGCGCTCTCCCCCAGCCAAACCAATCAGTTGTCTATGTCTAGAATTTTAACCATTTCTTCCATGCGAATTCTTGTGTAGGCAAAATTACAAACAGATATCGATGCATAAATCTAACATACAACTAATTCCTGTAACTCCTGACAGTCCGTGCGTCGCGGTTGCTGCAACTTTCACCTACTGTCAGAAGGTTGATAGGGCGACATTATTGAATGGCTCATACAGGTAACATGACTCAACCGCATATAGCCTCAACAACAGCCCTTTTCATAGTCCCGGGGCATGGGTCCCCACCAAATACATCTGGAACCACGCTTACCCCACAGCGCTCTTGACCAATGCAGTTCTGCAAGAAACGCCACTTTTAATTGTAGCGTAAGCATGAATAAAGAGTTCAGAGTATGACTCAGGTCAACCAGTGTTTGCAGATCATTTACCTTCCAAAATATGTCGTATGACTTGTGTGCATGGCAAGCTCCTTCAGAGTAGCCCCCGCAGGAGCCCTGCGGCGTGCCAAAGCTAGCGAATTTTATCTCAGTTATCTTCCGTCCATGATCACACTGGAGGTGGATCTTAGCCTTCTCATAGTCTTTTGTATGCCAGTTCTTCATTGACGGCTGCCATTCGGAGACATCGGCACAGATACTCCCAGTGGTTCTTTTCACCATCGAGATTTCGGTAGGATCACCACCCCACTCCTCAAATATAACCAAAAGGTTTCCTGTCGGATTAAGCCATGAACGAGGAACATGGTACCTGAAAAAGCATGACATGAATGTAAGATATTCAACTGTAAACTTTTCATGGATATTGCTGCAATAACATATGAAGTACCTACCATCTCTGAGAAGAGTCACCACAGTTGGTTTGGCACTTTTTCTCATCATACTCTCCACGGTAATCACAGATGCCACAGGTCCCAGAGGCTTTGTAGCCAGGCCAATACCTTCCAATACCTTGTCCATTTATCCAGATTTGCCCTTTACCCATGCTATTCATATCCAAAGCTAATGGCTCATCACCGTCTGGAGCATTGAAGAAAGCCTGCACAGAATACAATAAATGAATGACCATTTGAAAACAATGCTTTTTCCACATGGAAAGCAATCAAAGTCATGAATTCCTTCAATACCTTGTACCATGTCAGAGGCTGTTTCTGCACGGGTTCTCCCCACTCTACTGATGAGCTTCCACTAAGTGAATGAAGACTCAAAGTCTCACCTTTCAGACCAACCTGAAGAAGTACATTTAGGTTCACGTGTTCAACACATCAGACATAAGGCTAAGGTTCATAACAGTGACAGAAGTAACCTGATAGGTCCATTTCTGCCATGTGAGATCTCTTCTTCCCTCATTCAGGCCATCCAGTGTCACAGGACCTAGAATTCCAGCATTCCAAGTCTCGAAATGTTCTCCCACATTCTGCAGCAAAGGTTACTAGAATGAATCTCGAGACACTCATACATCAGAGAACCAGTAATAGTGTACTATCTGCTGTCAAGAAAAACGTCGACTTACCGGGAGGCCAACTGCTATACTTAAGCATGAAATGGTGTTACTGCCTGGCCAAAGTTTCACATTTCCACTATATGTCAATCTTGGATCTTCTACATTTCCATAGACAGTTCCTGCCAATGAATTGGAGAGCATATTGAAAATCCTTTGGAGGGAATCCTTTATTTTGGAGAGCATATTGAAAATCAAAGAGAATCTTTATTTTACCTGTTAGTTGTCCATTAATGAAAATATGCAAAGCATGACCAGCTGACATAACAGTTAGCTTTGGATTCTTCCCGTTACTCAGGAACTGCTCATCTGGAGCAATTTCAACACTGAAAGTGAAAGCTTTAGCATCTTCAGATTGCAAAAACTAATATTAGATTTTCTGAGTTAGAGTACTCACTATGTTGTATACCATAAGTAGTCTGTTTTATCCCTTGTCACATTTATCTGTTCCAATAATCCTACTGATGTAAATGATTCCTCGCCCAAGGAGTTTATATCCTCGTTGTATGATTGCCACGTGAATCCTCCAGCCCATTCCATTTTCATTTGTGAAATCTGACTCCCGACCTGTATAAACATATCAGTACAGAGTTATTTTCTCCAAATAATGAAAGGCACGTGGTGCAAAGAATAGGGTAAGCATCCAATTTAAGCAAGCAACTCATTTAAAGCAAGAACAAGAGGAAGTTGTAGAATGAACAGAAAGACTCAGGTGCTCAATCTCACCTTGGCGGTGTTGTACACTGTTGTTTTGCAATCTGGGAGAATACTTATGGACCAGGGAGGTAGATCATAATGCATTCCATTGAATGCTACCCTAGCATACGATACTTTATCCTTGTTCTCAAGGAAGGCCACACAAGCACCCATGCTTGATCTAAAAACAGATGCCTAAATAGGAAATTATCTAGAAGTCAGTCCTGAACAAAACATCATTGTAGGGTTCTAAGTGCAGAAGAATGAACATAATGTTGTAACAGTTAACAACCTGCTGTGAATTGCCAAGTGAAGTAACAATTGGGTCTCCTGCAACCAAAGCTGGTTCACATAGCTTGATAGCTTTATGCAACTCCTTTAAGTGACCCCATTTTGGTTCTCTCAACAAGCCTGAGCAAGTGAAGGGGGAACTCAGATTAATTTGGTCAACAGAAATTATTAAATCATAAATGGTTGAAACATAACCACTTCTTATTTGGGACCAAATGCCCCCATTATATCCCATCAAAGTATATTCAGTAATGTGTGCTGCATGTGCTCTTGGTTGTGAACGATGTCTTACTCAATCAAATCTTTTAACAATTAAGGAGATTAGAGGTCACAATATATCTGTTTATTTAAAATATTAAAATCATTTCAGCTCGTAGGTTAGTAGGGACTGAGGATTTCGATAATAGTATACTATGCTGTAGCCACTGACAATAGAAAAACTTATCAGAAAATACCTACCCCTTTGTTTCATTCAACATGATTCGAGACTCGAGAGCAACATTAAATAAACCTTCTAGCATCTATGAAATTATGTATATATACTGCATCAGGGGAAAATGTGTAGCAATAATCTTTACATGACAGGAGATTGATGCAAACTAGAAAATACATGCCTTTGCCAAAGTATAATTTGTTCAACTCACCATATTCATCAATAGGAGCATCATAGTCGTAGCTAGTTGCGATGAATGGACCACCAGCCGTCCGCCCAAAATTTGTTCCTCCATGATACTGAAAGGTGGTGTCAGAACTTTATTCAACCAATAATTTGGTAATAAGCCTCAGTTGCAAAGCATAAACCATGGGAGTTACCATGTAATAATTAACAAAAGAGCCACCCTTCTGAATAAATTTGGCAACACCATATGCTATGTCCTCTACTGGTCTATGTGGAACTGGAATACCAAAGCCTGTATACCTGCACTCAAGAGAAAATAAAGGAGATACTTAAGGAGAAATATTATAAAAAACTACAAGTGCCTGGCTTCTTGAGTTAGGAAAAGAAAGCAAACTAAATTACCAAGCTGTCCAAACCTCAGTCCACATGGTAGGCTTGTGAGGTTTATTTGGGGAGAACCAGTCACAATAAAATCCATTGCATGTATTAATCTGCAACCATTACGTCAGAGCAAGTTCTTGTTTAGTGAACAAAGAGAGGGGAAAAGAAATATCAAATCATCCAGATCCAACACATTATTAGTTTCCTTTCTTGGACAGTGGTCACAAGGTCAGACCCCAGCATATAAAAGAAATGCTGCCCAAGGTGCATTATTAAAGAAAGGAAGTACAATACATACAATTGGATCTGGAGCATCATCTTCTTTGCACATGATCCATGGAACGCCGGTGTTGAGCGCAACTGCCATGTTAGCTGCCCATGACGCGTAGGCCTTGGCGGGTTCGCCCTGATCCCACTCCAAGGGCCCAAACTCATTCTCAATCTGCAAGGACAACAGAATCCAAAGGTAGGTTGCATTCAAAAGCATGACATCAATACAGAGCTAGAATGTATGAGTTGCAAACATACCTGGGAGAGGATGATTGGCCCTCCCTGCCATTCAAAGAGCCCTTCTGACTTCATCATGTCAACAATCTTCGTGGTGAATTTCTGCATCTCAGCCTGTTCCAAGATTGACCCCAGGTTAAGAAAAAATTACCAAGTTTGCAGTGATTTTAGAGAGACACATGAAAAGCAGTGCGATCAATCAACTCTTGCCTTGAACGGCTCATTATCAGTCCTAAAGCTGATGCCTGGGACATACTTGAGCCAAACAGGGAAACCACTGCAACCAAAAGGTGGGAAAGGAACAATAGTTTAGCATACTTCACATCACCTTGATATTAATGGATCTACATTAATTATTCCTCACTGGACAAATTCACCACACAGGACCAACGTATTGCACACTTACTATCAACTACAAGAGCATGAAAACTTCTTCAAAAACCAAATTGACCACCAAATCTCCGCTTGTTTTATTTTCTATTTGGAACTCATACAAACTACTTACAACAAACATCAATGGCCATACCGTCATAGCAAGACCATCAATGCCGCCCAAAACATTCCATGCAAAAATTGAGTAAAACCAAGCAAGCAAATTCCGCCTACCCGAAATTCCACTCGGCGCAAACATAGGGGCCAATGCGGAGGTGCACGTAGAGTCCGGCCTGCTTCACCAGCTTGATGAAATGCACCAGATCATACTGCCCCTCGAAGTAGTACTGCACATGGGGGCAGCCAACCACCACATCAAGAACAGCAGAGGAAGAGGGGGGAATTAACTGTCTTTTTTTACCAGCAATTTGTGTTCCGGCAAATGTAACTACCTGTCCAGGGGAGGGCTCGTGGCCGTTCCAGAAGACGTAGGTCTGCACCACGTCGAGGCCGCCGTCTTTGGCCTTCTGTATCAGATCCGGCCACATCTGCACGCCAGAAGAAGCAAGCACGCAAGCAAGAGTCAGAGACACACTCCACGAACTGCGGCGGCTGGTCAGCGAGCCCGCATTTCCGGAAGGGAAGGAGCGCAGGGCGCCGGGCGCCGGAGGGGGATGAGGAGGAGCAAGGGAGTGGGTGCGCACCTCCGGGACGCTTCTGGGGTAGTGGATGGAGCCGGAGAGCAGGATCCGGCGCTGTCCGTTCACCACAATAGCCTTGCGGTCGTAGTTGACGGCCGCCGACGCCGCCGCGGCGAGCACGGCCACCGCAACGGCGGCGTAGGCGAGAGCCGCCGGCGCCGCGGGGGCCATGGATGCGGGGAGGAGGAAAGGAAATGGAGGGAAGCGAAAAGAAGGCGGAAACAAAGCGAGGAAAAGGCCGCGCCTTTCGGTGCTTTCCCTCCACTGGAAGCAGGTCGGGCCACCGGACGGCGTGAGGCGCGGCTCGTTCTCACTGAGGGCGCGGCCGCCGGAGGACAGTGATCTCTCTCTCTCTCTCTCTCCTCTCCCCTGTGGACTGTGGTGCTTCACTGCTTCGCAGTTGCTTCCCTCGTTGATCTGTGCCTGGCTGTCTCTGCATCAAGAGAAGAGAACGCCACTTTTGCACAGGCACACTGTCTCTGCGTGTTTTGCTGCTGATTCTCTCTCTCTCTCTTCTCTCTCTAGATGTCGCTTTCTCATTTAGCCTTTGGGATCGGATAGGGAAGGGATAAAAAATGTGCTTCCACAAGGAGGGGTCGCGAGGATCTAGGAGGGGTCTGAGAGCGTGATTATACTAATAGCGTGCTGGTGCTGTTAATTAGAGAGAGAGAAGGGGAAGGGAGGACAGAGAATGTGGCTGCAGTTGGTGGGCCTGGGAGGCTGGGACTAGTGTCGTCAAGATGAGAGAGGACTTTGGCGCGAAGGGAGGCGCGAATTTATATGACAGGTCAAATCTTGGTGGGGGTTGAGCAGAGTATGAGTACTTGGGGTGACGGTGTCTGTCACTCACCGCCAAACAAGCTAGTATGTTCCATGCTTATTTCGTTTTTAGAAGAAAAAATTATTTTCATCTAGAATAGATGTGTCTTAGTAGGTATATTTTGTTCATTAAAAGGGTCATTTCAGATTCGCCTACAAAATGCAGGTATTATTATCGATAATAATAGTTATTTTCAACATTATTGTTTCGTCACGACAAATAAGAGGGGGAGCATGGTACCCCCTATCAAAGCATTTTGTTTCAATAGGATAAGCATTTTGCAAGCTTGGTTAGCCTAAAAAGGACCAAAAGTTTTCGAGCCTAAAATCAATGTCCAGCCTTCCAAGTGAGAACTGAACCCATCAAGCCGGTGGAATTGAGCCAAAATCGGGTTCAGTTTTTTTGAGATTTCAAAACTATTGCCCAAGCCCCGCGTAGTACTAATGTATTTATACTTATCGTTGACATTTTTTAAAAAAGTATTATCTCTATTTTTCTTATAAGTACTATCTTTATCCAAAATTGAAAAGCATTTTTTACATCAATATATAAGTTTTTGTTTCATCTATACGTACTCTATCCAACGCAAAATGCGTGTTCTCCCGATTTACCCCTGACAAAATTCGCTACTCCGTTTTAACTTTGCGAGCTTACATACATGTACTGTTAGAATATCTTTTTGGATAATGATTGATAATAATAATAAGGGACAGTATACTCATATATTAAGTTTATTTGTTTATAAAAAATAAATAAATTGTTTGTTTATGTGTGTAGCAAAATAATAGTGGTAGTATACTACGTCTGCGCGCGGTCTCTTTCTCGAGCTAATACTGTAGAAACTTTGAGTGCGATCGCTCTTGCTTTAGTTTTCATCCCATTTTCCCATACATGGCTCGGCCGTGTCGAATTCTTGTGTCATGTGTATTGTAATGATGCGTCTAGCATGTGTTGTCCACTTCATTAATCGATGATCTGCCGTAACCTTTTTCACCGCCTCGATCATGTGCTTTCTTTATTGTTACATAAAAGCAAATCAGAGCACACCCTACGGCACATGGCAATTCACATCACAATTAGTACTCACAGTGCCAGCATGTTAAGGTATATTCATTTCCGCGGCAGTACGAAATTAGGGCGAAGAACACCAGAACACCAAAATCTATGACACTAGAAATTACACCGGATCTGTTGAAACTAATTCAGTGACGAAAATGTCGGTGCTCTTTTGTATAAGTTTGGTCAAAATAAAAATAGTTTAACTTAGGACAGCTTTAAAATCTATTTTCTCCATTCTAAATTTTTTGAATAAGATGAGCGGTCAAACTTGAGATTAAAAAGTCAAACGAATTATAATTTAGAACGGAGGGAGTATTTTTTTCTGGATAGAGGACGCAATTAAACAAAAAAGGTCTATGAGCAGGGCGGAGCCAGGGAAAGGGGGGGGGGGGGGGGTAGGCCCCTGGTCCCGTGACACCCGAAGGGGCCACTAAACATTATGTGTTAACCGTTCAGAAAAAGCATTATCTATTAATCACCAGCATTAGTTTTTATGGGCCCTTCAAGACTTACGGTGGCCCAACAGCCAGGCCTTGTTTCTAAATGGGTCCGTTTCTTTCACTTTGGGTATTTTTCTTGCATTGGCCGACACTCCACCTAGCATCAGCTACAGAGTTTGCTACTTGTTTCCGGTGAAATTAATTAAATAGCTAGTTTTGTGACAGCGTTAGATGCCATATCAATTACAATTTTTCTCCAATTCTGCTATGCTTTAGATGTTTGTATAACAAGGATAGTTACAGACTACACATTTGTTTACATGTACAATATAGTTTCTGAGATCTAATTTGCCATTTCATTCACATTTTGGAATATTGCATTCTAATTTTCCAAAGAGGAAATGAAGAATTTAATTAAAATGTACCATCTAACACAATCTTTTTTTATAAATATTTTCCATTCCTAATCCATGCTACTTAGAAGAGAAACTGATGCACATACATTTCTATATGGCTTCTTAAAACTGGTAATAACGTACTGCGACTAAAATTATGCCAAAAATAATCAATGCCAACACGACGTTCCAAACGGTGAAAAGAACATGTAAGCCTTTAGATACAACAATTGTATTCTTCACCTCAAATATAAGCTCTCGAAATCCCTACTTGGCGAAAGACCATCTATTAAGCAAAGCGCAAGTAGTTCTATATATCTGAGTGATTGATTAACGATTATGTCCGCTCTCACTTTAGTTCTCTTCGGCGCCTCGGCCCCCCTATGGTTGAATCCTGGCTCCGCCCCTGTCTATGAGCTTGTCTAGTTACATGTCATTTGTTATTCGTGTAAAACAAAATACACTGGCACAGTATAATGAAAAGGTACCCACTTAAGCGAGCGTATTGGAAACTAAACGTCTATAATCGGGTGAATTCAGAAAAAATAACTTTCTTTTAAAATGCTGTGCTGTGTGCACCTGTTACGGTCGGCTCTGAACTGCATGGGCGACACCGCTGCCGTTGGCATAGGCATCAGTGTGGCATCACGTGCAAGGTGGCATGGTCGGTCGTGTCCTGTTCAATAGTAACAAGAGTTTTATGAGCACGGCGCGTACTACGCAGGTACGATAGCTGTGCCATAACTAACATCATTATTATTATTAATGTGCCTACTTGGAGCAATGGAGACGTGGAGCTAGCAGATCCCTGCAAGACAGTAGGAGCAAGGAGAATCGCCAGGGACTGCACGGACAAGGAACAGGATAATTCCATTTCCATGTGTGGCTGGGAAATTTGACCTCCTGTACGCAGTTTGTTTTTTTTTCTTTTTGTTTTGGGCGGGATCCTGTACGCACTTATTGCTGACCACTCACGACTGTTCCAGCGGTAGGAGCATCTATTCTCAATGTCTCGTCTACTAGTAGTACAGTTCTCGGAGTAGATGGGCTCAACTCTCCCGCTCCCCAGCGGCTCTCCAACGCTCCTCAGTCTCCACCAGATCCGGCCCCCCTCCTCTTCTCCTCCGGTGTTTGCCGGCGGTGAGAGGTAGGTGGGCCGGCCCCCGTTCCTCCTAGTATTAGGATAGTGTTTGGTTCATTCGTTTTCGGCTGGGATCCGATCACAGCGTGAGCCGATTGCGTTATTCTGTGTTTAGTTACGTTGCATTGTAATCGCATACCATGTAATCAGATACTGATCAAGTCAAAAGTGTTAACGCTCTGTCTTGAGGTGAAACAGGTCCCGTTACCGCAGCGTCGTCTCCCTCTCCTAATTCCCCACCCCACCTCGCGATTTTCTTCATCGTTTCCATCGAGCCGCCGCGGCGCCATCGTGCATGAGCTCACGTGGACCACTGATGGCCTCTCGCCTCCACTACCGCGTTCACTTCTCCATCAGGTGACGAGCTCCGCCACCAATCACCTCCGCCGCGTTCACTTCTCCATCTGCATCATGGCCAACGACAATGAACTCTGGAGTCCCTCGATCTTCACATCCACGAGACCACGATTGGTCGATGGCTGCCCAAGTTCATCAAGGTGCTCATCCGCAAAGGCCGTGACTCCACACCCCTTCTCCAATTTCGACATCAGATCAAGGAGAGAAGAGTGCTGAGTTCGCAACCCTAGATTAATTTCTATATGTGCCTGACCATCAACTACGACACAGCCACCTACCTCTCAGGCCAACAATGGCTCTAGTGTCACTTGCAACTGGGATCGGGCTCCTGGCCCGAAGCTCCTGGCTGGTCGTCCCTCGAAGCCAACATCATCCGCCAAATCCAACTCGAGCTCAGGCACACGCCATCGGCACCGGCAAGGCATGGACTTGTGCTTGAAAGTAGGGATGACACAGGCGACGGTCGACAACAGGGAGCCGCTGATATTCTGTTACCGTAGTTGAACCAAACAGATCCTGCAATCGATTACTTTTTTTGCGTTACCGCTGTTATCGGATCCCGTTTACGTTTACATTGCAGAGCTTGAACCAAACACTACCTAGTAGTTTTAGTTTATCCAGTTGTGTCTGTATGGGCTTTCTGCGGCTTTGCCGCTGCTCCCTTACCGTCGCTGTGGTGGTCGCCGTCATCATCGACGTCTCTGCCATCGTCGTCGTTGGCTGCTGCGGCGCCCTTAAGGTGAGCTCCAATAAAATAAACTCATCGTCTTCCACCGGAGCAGATCTACTCCACTTCATCCCCTTCATTCGCCTCCAAGATCTGCCCTTCCCTGCTTCACCTCTGACCGAACTCGGTGTGGATCTGGCCGATGGGCTTGTGGATTTGGTCGTCTGCTTCGCAGATTTGCTAGATCCTCCTCGTCCCCGGTTTATCTGCCCTGATTGTGCCCGAGATCCACCTCGATGTCTCCACCGCCGCCTTGTCCACCCCACCTCCACGTCCATCTATGCCTACTCTACCTGCAGCTTGAAGCTTAACAACAACAACCTGTCGCCGTTTTTGCCGTCGCCGCCGTGGCAGCTAGCCATCGGTCCCGAGGAAGGCGCCTACAAGCACTCTGCCGAAGACTACAACCATATCTTTGGTTCGACGGAGACGAAGAAACCTGCCGGCTTCCTTGGCCCTTCAAACCGTCGCATAGCGCGGTCCCCTTCGGCGATCTGCTCGTGGACGTTGCCGGTGAACTCGAAGACAGTACTTCCCATTAGGGACCTTGTTGTAACTCCTTCCTTCATGGAGGACTCCCATGTAACTTGGCTGCTTTAATATAATATATTACCAATTGTCAAAAAAAAAAACTTGGAGCAGCCAGGGTTCAGTCAGGCTGCTTGGATTCCTGCCAAAGCCTGCCACGTCACGATGCGGCGAGCCACGGTGCTGTGGCGCTGTTCTTCGCCACGCTCGCCACAAAAATCTGTTGCGTTCCCTGTCTTCTGCGTCGCCACAGTTACCAACCAAGCAGCAGCCAGATTGTTTGTGGCAGCCACAAGTGTGGCTTGGCAAACTGAGGCTGGCATCCAAAGTTCCAAACAGAGCCAGTTGGCTACCCCTGTCCTGTCTCGAATACGTTGGTGAAGAAAATTAAACGTACTTGAACGTGAAATATTCAAGTGTATGGAATTTGCATGGGTAGTTTATTTATTGCCGGTACACGAACACGCAGCACATATTTGGGACGGACCGACGGGGAGGCAGGCAGCCTGTTGCTGGGAGCCCCGAGACCTTAATCATGTTGCAGGAGGAGCAAGCCGTAACTATACTTAGAATTAGAAGAACGCGTGGCCACGCTATATACGATCATTCATTGTGCTCGCAAATTACTAAGCGGTGCCTTGCTTGCTAAGGATATACGTATACCCACTCCTACTTTTCTAAGAATCCCTGTCCGTGCATCTGTACACACTGGTAGCCATCTGCCCACACTCACACTGCTCCGATCAGATCGATCTCACCTGCTCCCGCGTGCACCGCGCTGCACGGCGCCATTCTTGTCTCGCAACGACGAAAGCTCAGCTCAGCACCGTAATAGCCGCCTTGACTGATCATCATGTACGTACGAGTAGGTGTAAGACGACATCATTGCAGCGTGCCGGCGTCGACGTCGACGTGGTTAATTAGACTGTATTACACGGTGGCTGATAAAAAAGAGTGTCTGCGTGGAACAAGCAGTGTAGCATAGCACCTCTGAAGATCTGATTTCTTTTCTTTCTTTCTTTTTACCTGGGCCCAAATCGAAGACACACTCGCTCAATGCTCTTTTCAAGCATGGGTGGACGCGTTTGGAAGTTTAGATTCAGGAGGGAGGGACGACATATGCAATGCCCTGGTGTAGTTAGTACATATTCCCTCCATCCAAAAAAAAAATGCAACTCTCGTTTTTCGAGAAGTCAAACAATTTCAAATTTGACCAAGTTTATACAAAAAATTACTAACATTTATATTTTTAAATAGATTTAGTATTAAAATACATTTCATGATCAATTTAATTATACTTATTTTGTATCATAAATATTAGTATTATTTTATATAAATCTAGTTAAACTTGAAATCGTTTGACTCCTTAGGATGCGAGAGTTGTATTTTTTTTTGGACGGAGGTGGTAATAATTTTGCGAGTTGGGAGTTGACCGCCATGCCTCAACTGTAGTACCAAGCGAGCAGATAAGGAGTCCGTTTGGCCCATCTGCTGCTGTCACTCTCATGCCAAAATGAATTTCATGCTCATGGGCTCGTGGCATTGCGCTTGCGCCGGTACGCCAATGAATTCCACTTCCCGCTGCATGGATTGAACAAGCGGAGCGAGATCCATGACCAACCGATGGACGGACGATCTCACTAGTGTCTCACTCTCTCCTGCTCTGCTCCGCGCTCTGTTTTTTTCTTTGCCTGTGGGCCTGTTGCCGGCTGGCCGCAGAGCAGCAGGATGTTTCTCGAGCATCCTCAGCAATCATGGACAAGCGTCCTCCTCACGCAGTCAAGCTGAGATCCGTTACGATGGATAAGGATTCTACAGGGGAGGGTATGCACGTAGATTCAATCCGGACCATTTAAATATGAAAACTGTACCTCGAGATATGGACCGCACAGGAACAGATGCATGAATTGTGTCCCGTCAAACTTGTACCACTGTATAATATACGGTAGAAAAAACAAACCTGTACGTAATAAAAAGGCGCTCCTTCAATGTTCAAAATCATTTGAATCGGCTCTCTCTCTCACTCATCTTCGCACTCTCTCTCTCCTCGTCTCTCCTTCCGCCCAGCGCCCACCACCCCTCGGCAGGCCAGATCCGGCGCCGCCCGGGCCAGATTCGCCGACGAGCGGCCCAGATCCGGCAACCACGGGTCGTGCCCCAGGTAGAGGAACAGGCGGTGCCCGGCATGCGGCTCCGTGCAGGGCACGCCGGCGGCGGCCGTAGGGGAGGACAGGGGCAGGGTGTGTGCTGGTGGTCGATGGGTGCGGGCCGACCCTCGGCGACGCGCTGCTTGCAGCGGTAGCGCTCGCGAGGCGGGAGGCCGCGTTGCGGGAGCGCGCCGGAGACCCCGACGCTCGAGTTGCGGACTTCCACGAGAAGCACTGCACCGCGCCGTCCTCGTCGCCTTCGTCGTTCCCCGTCGGGCTCCGTCCCGGAGGCGTGGCGATGCAGATCCGGTGGCGACGCGGCTCGTGGAAGGGGCAAGCTCGACGTCGGCCCAAGCGGCGTGGCCACGACGCGGCTGCGCGGCCGGGCCCATGGGCCTGCGTGTGGCCGCTGCACACGCGCAGCGGCGCGGGTGGAAGAGGAAGGCGGGGCCCGACGGCCGCGGACCTACCCATCGGCTCGCAACTTCTTCGCCTGGACGCTCGGGGTGCTCCTCGCCGCCGCCGTCTTCGCGGCCCGATTCGGCGGCACGGCGAATGGATCTAGGCCAATCGACCGCATCCCCGTCTTCAGCGCGCTACTCCGCCCGCATATCCAACGGCTCCAGTTGGTGGATGCGGCACAAGGGTCGCGGCGGCAGCAGCGGCGGCGCCCTTCTTCCACGAGAAGCACTGCACCGCGCCATCCTCATCTCGGAGTAGTCCAGATGTACCTGTCTGGAACAGAGCTGTCGGCTTCCTCTTCCTCTGCATATCAAAGGCAGTCACTGGATGCCAACACACGGAGGCAAATGCTAATGGCAAGTCACTCATCTTCTGTAACTCGATTATTTTATACCTTTGGTTAAAGACAGAATCAAGGTGCCAGACAGGTAGGCATCCAGCAACTGAAGTCCTCTGCTGTCTTTGTACTGCACATGTGTATTCTGCTCCATCTGCTAGTTCTCGTGACCCTTCCTTGCTTATGTAGAATGATTAAATCTCTCTTAGATGGAAGTACTAAAAGATTTGATTTGTGGGTGAACTATTTGTAGAAGAAAATGAAACAAAATATTTTAAATCCATGTTTGTGCGGAGCCTTGTTGAGCTAATGTACCAAACAACACATCTCTAGGAGTTGCAAGTAGCACTTCTGATAATGATTTCCCTTGTTGTAGATACAGTATAAATGAGTTGAACGACAATGCTAGAACCTTTGGTGAATAAACATCAATTTCACTTGGCTTGTATTTTCTTATAGAAATTATAGATAATCTTGTACAAAAGGTCTAGCTGTATCATGTGTGCATTTTCATCTATCATCGAGAAGCATGCTCTCTCAAAGATGAACTTTAATCTTGTTTGTTCTGTGAGGTTCTACATCAGTAGTACTGGTTCGTCGAGGTTATGCACCCGCAGCAAGCAAGGGTCGCACAGCCAAGCTCGCTGGCGTGCAGGACATCACGGTCTTCCTCCATCCCGTCCGCGTTAACCGGTAGTTTTCTCCCATTTTCACCCTCTCTCTCTCACTGATTTGGTAGCAATAGTTTTGTCTTTCTTTTTTTTTCAAATCGTTAATGTTTCTCGTGTCTTGCCAAGAGGAAGTCACCAGGACACCATGCATCATCCTCATGCACGAGGCCGCCTCGCAGCAAGGTTTATCGTCTCTTTTTGTTTTTTTCTTGAAGTTAATTGGTTTACATATCAAATTTTCCATAAAGAAAAACTGCAAATTGTTGATCAGTTTAGTTGCATACTTAGATAAACATGTTGGTTATCTTTGCATTTCAATCGACTTTGTTCTGATTATGGCATGGTACCATCAGATCAATACAAATCGATAATCGATGAACAATCTAGCATGTGCATGGTGTTTCAGTTCCAATCCGAATCTAATTAGTAGGAGTACATTTTTATGGTATTTTTGAATTCAAGTTAATTCGTTTATTGTTATGGAGCATTAGCAATAGACACTTAAAAACACTCGCCATGTGTATTCTGCTTCATCTGCTATTGTCTCTTCCTCTATGGAGATATATTTTTGATTTGTGGGTGAAAGAGTACCAGGCGTTCTGTATCATCCATGTATGTGACTTGGGTACAGTTGAGTTACACTTCACAAATGAAGCTATTGTTTTTTGCGTACTGAACTTCATGCTTTGTTGTGGCAGGAAGAGGTGATTTCGATTTTGCTTGTAGTTCTTTTTGAAACCATCTGAGTGCTCACGATCTGATCTCATGTTCAGTAGTAGCAATCATTTTGGCTCTCTTTTGTTAATACCTCCTACTTAGCAATCATGATCTGATCTCCATCTTGTAGAATTTGTATTTGTGTTTGTCTTGGTTTTAATGTAGTAGTACATATGCAGCACATCTCAGTCTAATGCCCTTGTTATTTTTTTTGAACAATCACCTTTTTCTGCTCTGTATTGGTACATTTGCGGTACATCTCAATCTATTATTTCACTAATGTCTTGTTCTGCAATGTGTTATAACCACAGCCGACCTGGAGACGCCGCTCTCGCCATGAACACCATCCTCCATCCTCGCCGCCGACTACCTGGTCAAGAACCTCGCCTGCTACTTCTCCGATGACGATGATGCGCTGTTCATCTTTGAGGCCCTCGCCAAGACGTCCAGCTTCGCGAGCACGTGGGTGCTGTTCTGCCGGAAGCACGGCGTCGAGCCGCGCAGCCCCATGGCGTACTTCGACTGTGTACCAAGGAGTACCAGGCGAGAATGCCCATGCCTTTGGTCGGTAAGAGATAGAACCTTATAAGGAAATAAATATCATGGAGCATTCATAGCAGATGTTGAGTTTCAGGCCTCAAAGCACTCGTATAGCGAATACATCCAGTAGGCACTTTCGTAGCAGATCAATGAGTTTTTGTCTGTGTCCACTCCTTAAATATGGGGCTCTTTTATAACACTGGCAGTAACTGATTCACAAAGTTGAAGGTTTCTTCAAGGAACTTCAGTAAGAAGATTAACCAGGATGCACACATTACTCTTGCTCACGTGAATAGACCATGTGTATTTTTTTTTGTAAATTTGATATGCTCAAATGAAAAAAATGTTGGCAGTACCACCTGATTTCTAATAAATCCACAAAATAAAAGTGCAGTAAAAACACCAATGTATTGCTGCCGCTTTCCCAAAAAGAGCCACAGCTACTAGCTGCTTACTTTTTCTTTATTTCAGATTTCTGGTATTAACTTTTTATACTGTCAGTAAATGCCAAATAAATTCTGCAAGGTGAGTACATCTCCAGTACCTAGCATGCGATGCAAGTGCAATGTATCTCTGGTACTTTTTGCGTTTTTGTGGTATCTCTGTTGATTCACTTGTTGAAAAATTGATTAGCTTGTTGCTCTAAGTTTTGTTCTCAAAATCGATTTGCTTTTGTTCGTTTTTTTTCATGCACTGGTTGCTGTACCATATGATAAGTACCTGCGACCGTGGCTTCAATGGGAAGCGGATGGCCATTTACTTTTTTAATCTTTGTTTCTCGTGTTATGTATTTGATGGCTTAAAAATTAAAGCAATTAGTAATGCTCGATGGAAGCCATTTGTTGCAGATTCAATGTTTTAGGAAGAGCCTGCGAGATTTAACTTTAGGTTGAGTACATAAGTGACACATGTGATGGTAGAAAGAACCAAAATGCTAGCTTGTTTCATGCTTTTAATTTATGCAGTTTTTGGTACATAAAGTCTACTTGAATGTTATATTTTTTTACAGAGATTATACATGTGATTTACAAATATTGGCGATAGAATTTAGTACGTGTCTTGTGTTTTTCTGTTTACATGATTTCGATTAAATGTACTACGTAAGTATACATTTCCTTTTCGCTAAGCACTCTCTCTTCTCGGTACAGTGGCGGTGATGATATCTTCTGCGTTTTTGCCAAATATATATCAGTCATTACTAATGCAACATGAGTACATTATCGTTACATTGGTTACTAATGCAATATGAGTACATTCTGAGTACATTTTCGGTACATTAGTTAAAGGTGTATTAAACGAGAACATCCAACATAAGTACATTATGAGTACATCTTCGATACATTGGTTAGATGTGTATTAAATGAGAACATTGTAAAAAAATCATGCTTTGTATGAAACGTTGTCAGAACACATGCAATCTTTGTTAAGTGCGGTACATATTTTAAAATGAACAAATTGATTTGAATATAAAATCATGCTTTGTATGAAACGTTGTCAGAACACATGCAATCTTTGTTAGGTGCAGTACATATTTTAAAATGAACAAATTGATTTGAATATGTGGTGAAGGTTTGATGCAAGAGGACTTAAGTACCTTTTGTGTTCAAATTATTTTTATATTTATTCCATTTTATATTTTATTCCATGCTTTCAAATTATTTTCATTCAATCATGTCGTTGGATTTGAAGAATAAGGAGGTTAACTGCTCAGGTGGCGTAAAAGTAAAGAGTGAAATATTTTTTATTCCTTCACTAATTCAAAATTTGAATTAGTGGAGGAGGATGGCTGTCCACATGCATGAAAAGTTGTCAGATAAATGAGTGGTGGAGAGTAGTTGTCAGATAAATTCGTTGGATTTGGCATTAGAGTCAAAAAGTTATATTGCTTTCACGCGTACCGAGACCTTCAATGCACTCTCCACATGTCCGGTCAGATTGCACGGTACTATGCTCTTCCTTTTCCCTGGCGTATCTGACACAAGGTTGCAAAAAAATGAAAATACAGAATCAATACAGACATATGAGACAAGATAACACGTACATCAAGACAGGATCAACGGCTTGGATAGAATCCATGCGCGTTGTCTGGAGTAAACACGACTTATCCGTTCGGGATCAGTGAATCAGCGTGGGGGCTCCGACGGACGGGACGGTGAGCGATCGGATCAGCAGCATTCAGCAGTGCACGCATGTGCGCCCGCGCAGCGCAGGCACCAAACATTCCCCCGTTCCCATCACTGCTTCGTGGACTACAGTTGAGCAGACCACCAGACCAGCAATGCTGTGCCGGCCCGGCCGGCCGATTCGACCGCCGCCGCCGTGGGTAGATATCTCAGCAGGGGTCAGGCCGTCAGGACGCAGAGGCTGAGCATGTGACATGTTTGTGCAGCGCGTGGCGACATGCGTCAGGACCATTCCCGGTGCCCGGGCCGCCTGCGACGCAAATCAAATGCCTACGGGGTTGTTTAATTCCGGTGAAAAATTTTGGTGAAAAAATTTGCAAGAGAATCTTACCATTTAGGAGTACTAAATGTAGACTAATAATAAAACTAATTACAGATCTCGTCTGGAAATCGTGAGACGAATCTAATAACGGTAATTAATCTATGATTAGTGAATGATTAGTGGATGGTTACTGTAGCATCACTGTTGCAAATCATGGCCTATTTAGGCTCATTAGATTCGTCTCGCAAAGTTACCCGGGGTTATGGAATGTGTTTTGTCATTAACACACGTTTACTACTCCATGCATGTAAGATTCTCTTTGGTGAAAAATTTTGGTGCAAAAGTTGGTGAAATTGAACACCCCCTACGATGATTTTGTGTGGACCGAACCAACCCACGATGGACTTGCTCCGAAATGCATCACCTTAACGGGATGCACACGTAGCATGCGCACCTCTGAGGCCAGACCCAACGCACCATGCTGGAGTGCTGCCTCAAGTGTCGTGTAGGCATTGAGTGTCCGTGTCTACTTCATCTGACAAAAGGTGGAGGGAGCACTTGGAGCGACCGTTGGGTGGGAAAAGCGCCTAGGGCCTGTTCAATTTTCCAATATATTTTTCACCAAACTTTTTCCCAAGAGAATCTTACATGCATGGAGTAGTAAACGTGTGTTAATGACAAAACACATTCCATAACCCCTAGGTAACTTTTCGAGACGAATCTAATGAACCTAATTAGGCCATGATTTGCAACAGTGATGCTACAGTAACCATCCGCTAAACATCCACTAATCATGGATTAATTACCATCATTAGATTCGTCTCGCGATTTTCAGGCGAGATCTATAATTAGTTTTATTATTAGTCTACATTTAGTACTCATAAATGGTAATATTCTCTTGCAAAATTTTTCACCAAAAAACTTTTCACCCAATTGAACAGGTCCTAGGAAAAGCTCTGTATCTGACGCATCTTAGTACAACCAGCAGTGTGAACGGTCACAGGAGAGAGAAGAGTGAAAGGGACATCCCTAGAAGCGCATGGTGGCCCGGAGTGTGAGGATAGATGTCTTTGCTGTGTCTTCACTTACGTGAAATCTGCTTTTTGGTTGAAGCCACTGCTACATGTGGCTTGCGTTGGGCTTAGCCTGACACGTCTGCTCAAAGCTTCACAAAGGACAGCAATGGAGATGCCATTTCACAAGCACGTGCGTGTCCGTGAAATGGAGAACACACACTTTCTCCGCGCACCATATCCGCTCAGACGGGAGACTAATGTGGTATGGACCCCATTAATACGACATGTCACGCTTTAGGGCTGAGTTTGACTTCTGTTAAGTGTTGTCTACGACAATGCAAAGCCTGAAATTCATTTGCTTGTTCATTGCACATCAGGGGCGGAGAAAAATGAAAGGAGCAAGGAGTAGAAGAGGGAGAAGACGAAGAAAACAGAGGATATAATAGAAAGAAAGGAGCTCAGTCCCCCTAACTTTTATTCCTGTATTCGCCACCGTTGCACATGTGTGTAATACCGATGTGCTACACTATGCTACCAATTTGCATCTGAACATGTTTTGGAACAAAAACATGCCATTTCCTTTTTTTTTTCTTGCAATCAGAAAGCCCACTCACGTCATGTTTCCAACAAGTGCCTCCGGGTGCTGGCTGCAGCTGCAGCACAACAATTAGGACCCTGCTTCACCACTGGTAACTGTCTTTCTACTCGTGCATCGTCAGCAGTGCGCAACCCCGGCAGCAGCGGTGGCGGCCATGCGAGGGTCAGCGGCAGCAGCGCCGTGCAAGGGTTCGAGTGCCAATGTGCCATTGCATTGTCAGGGAGAGCAAGCACGACGCCTGTGCTCGCGGACCATGGAAATGCCTGAAGCGCGAAGGTCACGATCAAGTTTCTAACCAATTATAATAGTACTTATGGCTTTAAATAAATTTATTATTAAATATATTTTATAATTAAACTGGTGATATTTATTTATCATAAATATCGATATTTGTTATTTATAATTGATCAAACTTGAGATACTAAAATATGATTGTGTGTTAGAATTGTATTTTTTTTCGACGGAGGGAGTAACTCATAGCGGACGGAAAGTGGTGGATAAAGAACGAAATTAAACATAAATTTTGGACGGTGAATACGAAATTGTCTTTTCATTTTTCGGGGGTCGGAGCAGCTTCGAATGTCCAGTACTCGGAGGTTCCCCACCTATGCCGCCTGTCACCGTTCGGCTCGGAACCGTCACAGCCTCGCCTCTGATTCTCTCCCATCCCCTTCGTCGTCGCGAGCGACGAACCCCTCATCCTGCTGCCGCGGTCGGCACCGGAGCCGTCCTCTGCTCCGACCACTCCAATCCCGGACCTCGAGGCAGACGGAGGCCAGTCCCAGCGATGGCGCAGACCCACGACGCCTTCAGTCCGCGTAAGACCCTGCCTCCTGCTTCCTATGTTTTCGGGCCCGCCTCATTTCGCGTCCTATCGGGGTTAGTATGTCCCCGATAGTTGGCAATCGCAGCCGAT
This sequence comes from Alloteropsis semialata, assembly GCA_004135705.1. Lineage (NCBI taxonomy): Eukaryota > Viridiplantae > Streptophyta > Magnoliopsida > Poales > Poaceae > Alloteropsis > Alloteropsis semialata. Next base: position 36,129,695 of record CM014274.1, read on the forward strand.
TATTGTGAAAGACTCTTGGAAATTACTCCCTGTACCATAGGCGAGAAGGCTTACCATCCCCTTGAGGCCATGAGGCATGAGGTCAACGATGCCTTGCGCCAGCGGCCAGCCTCATCCAGCAAGCAAATCTTGCAGGATTCAGAGTTGAGGGCTTCGTAATGATGTTGTTCCATTTGGATGTGCCTTGAAATTGTGTAGTCTGGGATACTCCTGTAACCGAATTAGTGTTAAAAGCTCCAGAAAGAAGTCCTAGGAGCTGTTATGCTATTTTAGCGTTGTACTGTAGATGAGTCGTGAGTGGGGAGTTTTTGAACTCTAAACCTCATTTTGCCACATCTGTGCAGCAGCTTCTGAAGAAAGACTCGAGGTAACTAACAAGCATGGGGAGAGGCTTGTGGGGTTGCTGCATCACACTGGTTCCAACAAGATTGTGGTCTTGTGCCATGGTTTTATAGCTACCAAGGTATGTAACTCTTTAGCTGCCAGCCAGAATAGACCCTGTTATCTTCAGCATATCAAACCCCTCAATTGCAAGTCAACTACTAATATGTTTCAGAAGAAATGCAAGGTATTTTAATGTCTTTAACGTAATTAGTGCTTTTTCATGGAACTTACTGCGGATTTTCCAGAATGACAGTCTCATTCTGGACCTCACAGCAGCATTAACAAAGAAAGGGATCAGTGTCTTCCGCTTCGATTTCAGTGGAAATGGGTAAGCTGCACCAACAGAACTGTGTAGTCAGCAGCAATTTAGTCAAATTATTGAAGCAGTTATATAAATTTTGCTTTATTGTGACATCATACTGTTGAAATCAAACCATTTCCAAAATTTTGGCTTAGTAGTTATTACCATTTGATGAGTTTGATGAGTTGAGGTACTATATGTTTGTTATGTTAAGTAATATATTATATTCATTAGTCTTTTTCAGGGGTCCTTAGTAAATTATCAAAGGATGTAACAGTTGGCTTTTCCCATATGTGTTCTTTATATTGCATTCTTAGTCGTTTAAGTTCCTGTTGTTTGATATATGGTTTTGCAGTGCCTGTTTTTTAAATGACTCCAGCACGACATTATCTTTATCATGCATGCATTCTATTTAAACCCCACTTGACAATCTTCAATTTTTTTTATACATCTCAGAGAAAGTGAAGGTCAGTTTGAGTATGGTAACTACAGGAAGGAGGCTGATGATTTGCATTCTGTTGTGTCACATCTCTATGAAAACAATTATGATGTAACAACAGTTGTTGGTCATAGCAAAGGTTAGAGAAGTATATTCTCCTTTCTTTAATAAATTATGTTCATGTTCTTTTCTCCTGTTGAGTTCCTTTGAATTTTCTTCACTAACGAAATAAGAGTTTGTTCAGTTAAACAAGAACTTGCACTCATGTAGTCAGTAACTCAGTATTGTACTTGAAATTGTGGTAACAGGAAAACCTAGCTGTGCTATATATTTGGGCTTAGTAACTTTTTATGAGTTTGCACTTGCATTGTTTGAAACTTTGAGGAGTGATATTATTTGGTTATCACTTTCTTGACGGTGTATTGTTCTGTTAAATACGTCGAACATATCTTAGCTGGTATATTGCTTTTATTTCTCAATAGTTAGTTTTGGTTTAATTTCCAGTGTAGCAAATAAGTGAAGCCAATCTGAATGATTCCTTTGTTAGTGGTATTCTATTGCCACACTTTGCGTGTAACCGTCATGTCCTGATCACCATATAGTCCTTATAGTGACTTCTGGTGCCATATCTTATTGAATGTTAACGTATCGGTTTGGAAATTTCACTCATTGAAACTGCAGTTCCGTTTTTGCAGGAGGAGATGTAGTGGTTATATATGCTTCTATTTATGACGACGTCCGCGCAATTGTTAACCTATCAGGTCGATTTGATTTAAAGAAAGGCATTGAAGAACGTATAGGGGAAGGGTCTATCGATAGAATAAATAAAGAAGGCTATCTTGACATCAAGGACAAATTTGGTAAGAATAAGGCCTGGGTAGCTGTGGCTGTATAATAAATTTGATGGGCATCTTTTGACTGTGTTGGAACCAATGTAGAAAATTTCAACTACAGGGTAACCAAAGAGAGTCTGACAGAACGTCTTAATACTGATATGGGTGCTGCAAGTGTTTCCATTAGCAAGGAATGCAGGTACAGAAACTATTTTAGACATTATAATCCCTTGTATTCCAAACAGAAAAAAAGATGAGTTACTTGAGCATTAGTGTTTCATCTGTGCACACTAAAAGTCCAAATTCTCCTGTTCTCACTATGGTTAAATTGTGCTAGAATAGCTTGCATCTTGTGCAGCCTTTCAGACATGTTACTGTCTCTATTCAGGTTCCTAACTGTCCATGGTTCAGCGGACAAGACCATACCTGTGGAAGACGCCTATGAGTTTGCAAAGCTTATACCCAACCATAAACTACACATCATAGAGGGAGCAAATCATAACTACACTGCACATCGCAAAGAAGTTGCCGACGCAGTACTGGATTTCATCACATCAAGTGGGGTGTAGGTGTTCCATACAAAAAAGTTTTCTTTTTGCAGTAAAGGTAAGGGACACCGCATCATCAAGAGATGAATGTGGCCATTACAGATCGTTTAGCCGTTGGCTGCACATCTGTGCCCATTATTTGTTCTTCTTTCCTTTTTGGAACAATACCTGTGCCATTATTGTCAGTCAGCGACAGAGACTCTTCCATCCTGGGGCATCTAGTAAGCAACAGAGCTTTGCAATATAGGCGGGGATTGTTTTCTCGGCTAGTGTCAAAACTTGTATGTTGCTAGTATTTGCTTAAAGAATACATGTAATATCATACTCATGGTAGGCCTTGTATTTCACATTTATTCGAGCTCCTGTTTGTTTGAGCTAACTGTACTTCTGCCGATGTGTTCAGGATTCAGTAGATGTTGAATATACATGTGTATGGTAAACTGCTAATATGCATGGATCGGAGTTTGTCGCAGGGTTTTTGTTTTGCCAGATATTATTTTCTGCCGACGTGTTCAGGATCAGCAGATGTTAAATGTACATCTCATATGCGTATGCTAAATTGCAAACATGCAGTTTCTCTTTTTGCCAAATACCATTGTCTATCGCGGTGGTGGTGGTGGTTCAACACAAATGGCAGATCAGGGCACTGCAACCTGAGCTTTCTTGGACGTTTACAAGCTATGGACAAGAACCTGGCAATAGGATCTTCTCCGCAGTGACGGACCGTTTGCACGACGACGTACTCCGCCGCGGCCATATGCTGCTGCTACAACTACAACGCCATGATCCAAAGCTCGGCACACTGGGCTTCGACCCCTGCCGACGAGGTCGTCGTCTCTTTTGTGCTGGACCGGCATGGACACCTGCTCGTCTACTCCTTAGCCGTGGCACACTGAGCTTTGTACCTGGATGCGTGCAGATCAGTGTACCAACGGACTCCATTGATTGTTAGCAATGGCCAAACACCAATGTTTCCAGGCTACAATTCAAGATAACAAAAAGAAAAAAAAAGGCACAACTGGGGTCGGGCTATGTGTAATCCTTTAGGACTTGTTTGGACAGAAGTGGATTGGAGGGGAACGAAAGGGATTGAGAAAAAAATGAACTAATTTTCTCTTCAATACCTCTCATTCCCCTTCAAACCACTAGTTTCCAAACAAGCCCTTAAGGTGACTGAGGAGCAGCGAGGCGAGGCGTGGAAAGGCAGTGTCGGAGGAAGCCATCAATAGCGGTGAGGGCATGCTGCACTATGCTGGGAGATCCCCTGCCTGCATAGGACATCAGTCATCACAACCATGAAATCATCCAGTGAAACAGATTGCAAAGTGCCGACTGCAATAAAGTGACCAGTGGCGCTTTGTCTATACCTCATTGGATGTGATGGATTCTACTATGGCGTCACAAAGTTCTTTACGATGAGCAGTGTAGCAGTGATTTGCTCCCTCAATGACACGCAGTTTGTGGTTCGGTATAAGCTTTGCAAACTCATATGCATCTTCCACCGGTATAATCTCATCAGCTGAACCATGTATTGTGAAGAACCTGGGTAGAGTCGCATAATAATTTCTGTGAGGAAGATTTTATGCTAGAACATCAATGAACGTTGCCAAAAATGTAACTATTTACTATCTTGAATTCTAGGCAGGTATAGAAATTACATTTTAACCAACATAATTGCTATGGCTGGCTGCTTCAATTGATAATTTGTATGAAAAAAATTCTAAGCCTAAATTAATTTCTTAACCTGCATTCTTTGCTGATGGAAAGGCTTGCTGCACGCATATCAGTGTTCAGTCGTTCCATCAAGCTGTCTTTGGTTACTCTGTACAAAAACTTTCCTACATTACAATCAACAAACAGTTATAAGATGCACATGAAAGAAAAATTGTAAGCTGCACTTAGCATAAATGATTTGTTTATCATGTAGCCTGGAATATAAAAAGGTCAGGCATGTTCCCTCACCAGATTTATTTGTGACATCAATGTAGCCTTCTTTGTTTATTCTATCCATAAATTCTTTGCCTAGGCGCTCTTCAACACCTTTCTCCAAATAAAATCGACCGGAAAGGTTAACCACCATGGAGACATCGTTGTAGATAGAGGCATATAGAACCACCACATCTCCACCTGAAGAAAACAATAGAGTAAATGACTGGTATTTCAAAATTTCCTAGACTAATGCACTGCCTGAAAGGAAGGCCAGGTGGCTACAGCTTGCTTTGAGTGAGACAAGGACGAGCATTTTGATTCCTTCTTGCTTGTTTCAAAGGATAACAAAACCACTTTTTATTAGAGGAGTTCCTTAACAAACAAAACCTTGATAAATCCTAACTGAATGCCACTCGATTGCAGCAGCACATTTTCATTGCTGAACTCTTACTAATGCTGCACATGGTTACGCACAAATATACTGGAAAAATTCTCCATATTTTGACCACCACTATTAGATAGCATATGCAAGTTCTTGTTCAAGAACTGAACGAATTCTTTTGGGCACTTGGCCAACCATTGATACAAATTCAACTGAACAACGTAATAACACAAACAATGAACTGCATGATTATAATCAATCAAACGATGATTGTAAGTTTGTAGCCCACCTTTGCTGTGACCAACGATTGCTACTATATCGTACTTCTCTCGGCAAATATATGAAACAACAGAATGAAGGTCATCAGCCTCCTTCCTGTAGTTACCGTACTGGAATTCACCTTCACTTTCTCTGAAAAGAATACAGTCAAAGGCATCATATGAAATGAGGCGATGGGCCATGATTATTGAAAAATGAAAATAGATTCTGCAAAATAATTCAGTAGACACTACAAATTCAAACAATTGGATTCAGCAAAGAATATTTAAACAGAAATTAGTAATTACTTTAGTAATGGACTATGTTTATTTCTCTGAAAAATGCTGGTGTAAGAGAAAAGTAATCAAAACTCAAGCAGTATATCGAGGTAATACTGATAATTAGGAAGCTTGGCTAATTTAGTTTCAACATTTCCAAACCAAGCTTCCTAAAAAGAAAACTAAGCAATTTATGAAACGAAGGATCCTTACCCATTTCCACTGAAATCAAAGCGAAACACACTAATCCCATGCTTAGTTATTGCTGCTGCGAGATCAACAATGATTCCATCGTCCTGAAAACGAACACTAAATTTCATTACATTGGCAACAGTTACATAATCCTACAAGAAAATTTAATTCTCTACAGCTCGCATAAAAACAATGTTAATCAACTTAGCAAGCCATGTCCTTCTCAAAAAGAAAAAAATAAAAAGGCAAAACTCGTTCAGATGATGAATGACGTATTCGTGTACCTTGGAGGCCGTAAAGCCATGGCAGAGCACTACGACCTTGTTCGACCCCGTGTGGTGCAGCAGCCCGACGAGATTCTCCCCGTGCGTGTTCGTCACCAGTACCCTCTGTTCCGGAGCAGCTGTTGAGATTGAGAAACCAAACCACATGGAGTCAACTGTCCGGATGCAGGATATATAAATTCTACCCCGCTCTATAATAATCTCTAAGGCGAAGTATTACGGCAACCAGAATTACAAGAAGCGGTAGTAATACGAGATCGGGGAAGGGAGGTGCTCACGGGGATTAGGCGAATCTTGGGATGAGCCGAGCTGCTCCGCCATGGCCTAGCCGCTGGGGTGACCGTTCGCCCCAGTTAGGATCGGATTCGGATCGGAGGAGGCCGGTGCTACCGACGCCGCCGGCCGCAGCGAGCGGAGAGAGGCAGGCGTGAAGAAATCTCGGGGCTGGCGAGTGGAGATGCTGAGTGGAGTGAGTGGGAGAGAGGGATCCGGGAATGGAACATAGAATGGCCGAATAGTAAACGGTAAAAGTCAATTCTCCTATCCCCTCAAAAAAAAAATCACTTCTCCTAGGTTTTCAAAGTTTTAGAACATTGTGAATTTATCATGAATACGCAGGTGAAATTGATAAGCACAAAGGAAAAAAAGATAAAGAGATAAAGCTTTGCATAATTTCTTCGTCTTTTTAATCATGTGATTTTATAATTTTATATTAATAGATTAGTTTCTTGCGGTAGAATCTACCCACCCGGTTTTCGAATCCTAGACTTAGGCCCCGTTTGGTTTTCCAGTGCTAGAAACTGTTCACAACTTTGACCACTAATTAAAGGTATTAAATAAAAGTATTTTACAAAACTAACTTCAGAACCCCTGCACTAGGAACCCTGAAGAATCTAATGAGGCCTTTGATCGCATGATTAGAGGATGATTAGAGGATGGTTACTGTAGCATTACTGTAGCCAATCATCGATTAATTAGGCTCATTAGATTCGTCTCGAAAAGTTACGCTCATCCGTGAAGAGGTTTTGCAAATAGACTTCATTTAGTACTTCATGCAAGAAAAATTCCCTCCGTGCTAGATGCTACACTAGACAACCAAACGGAGCCTTAGTATATGGGCTCATATTTTCTTAAAGGAAAAAGTCTAAATTAACCCCTCAACTATGGTCAAAAGTCCAGTTAACCCTCTAAACTATATTTTGGTTCAATTTATTCCCACAACTTTGCCGATTGGTCAATTTACCCCTTAGTAAAATTTGTCTTTTTTGTTTCTCCACACACAAATAAATTTCGAAGTTCAAATTTCGTGGGATGACGAAGAACATCATATATTATATTCAAAATATTATATAATTTTTTGTACTTAATTTTTATACGGTTCATGATTAATTTATAATTAGATGTACTAGCCTATTAAAATAATACTAAAAAATTCATAATATATTTTTTTAACATAAGTTATGATGTCTTCAATCACACCGCAAAATTCGAACTTAAAACTCTATTTGTATTGAGAGAAACAAAAAAGACAAATCTTACTAAGAGGTAAAAATTGGACCCAATTGACATAGTTTAGAGGGTTATTTGAACAAAAAAATAGTTTAAGGGGTTGTCTAGACTTTGCCTATAGTTGAAGGGGTAATTTAGACTTTTTTCTTTCTTTAAATTCCTCCAAGGAATAAAATAACAGTATTCTATTAGTAGTTGGTGACATGCTGATGATGATGTGTTTATGTATATTTGTAAGGTTGTGTGTACACATTATGTGTTTTGGAAAAAAATAATGTTGAATTTTCTTGAAATATTGCAAGGTTCATTCGTACTACATCGGTAATATTATATCCATTTTTATCAAGCTAGATTATTTCGTCAAGCTAAGAAAGGTTCCTCATTTGCTAAGAAGGATTTCTCATTTGCTCATTTGTAATTGGAAAAATTAGCCGGAGGACACTGTTCAAAGATGGATTTTGCTATAAGCCACTAAAAAATTGTTGACAAAACTCCAATATAGCGGGAGGTCGATGATGCAACATAATTCCACATTGACTTTTAAAAGACCTACTCAGTATCTAGATTTGAAACTCCAGATCCAACAACAAAGAATGTAAAGATCGACTTGCATTTCCTCCGTGATCGTGTTGCACTTCGCGCCGGGCAATACGTTCCGTTGCTGACATTCTCTGAAAAGCCAAATGGTACGGCATCTACACTAGTAATCTAGTTCAGGTCTAAGCCTCAACGTCCATGCTTAAACAGATGAGACAGATGGAGTACCATACTGCCTTGTTTGGTTTCTTTGGTCAACTAACATACACTACAAATTCACACAGTTCAGAATTTTTTAAAAAAAATCACGCAGTTCATGATGAAACCTTTGGAAACTAAGGAATCTGTGGGGCCTGTTTGTTTGCAAGCAAAATTGTATAATCTAGCTTATAGAAGATGGATTATATAATCTGAAATAAGCATATTTTTAGCAGCTTATGGATTATGATAATATAGGAGGTGTAGAATATATAATCTGATGAATAAGCTAGAGTGTTTGTTTTCTTGAGAGATTATTTTCAGATTTTTAACCTGGATTATATAATCTTGAGTGGAAACAAACAGTTGCTATTCGGAAGTATCCAACAGAATGTAGGTCTCTATCTACAGGTCATGATGCTAGAAATGTTACCAAAATCTATTCAAAGGCACGACAGAATCAGTTAGGGCTGCAGCCGTACGGTTTTTGGTGCATTGCCTTGTGATCACAGTTCATACACAAAAACAATTCCATTGTCCCTCATCATTGTTGAATAGAGCGAAAGGAACCAGAGTGGTCAAGAGGCACTTCAGATCATATTGATTTTTCTCATACGCAGGGTGGTATATTCATCTATGGAAAGGTACACACATCTCCTGAACAGTTAGAGAGGAAGCATCGTCGGAATTCAAGTTCTTCCTTGATTTCCACATCTGAACTCGGCCCTTTTTCTATTCTCTTACCTTGCCTAATTTTTTCCTGGGGCGGGCCATGTCACAGTATAGCTCAAAATTGCCTAAAAGTCAGTCTGTTAAGGTGACTGAGGTGCAAAGGGGAGATCCAGAGGATGTGATTAAAGGACAGCATAAGTGCGCTGCTCTAGGGTGGAGTGTTCCCTGCCTGCACAAAGAAATAGCAATGTGGTGAAATAGATTGCAGAAGCACTTTTTACTATGAGAATTACAGGCGAATTGCAGCTTCCATGTACCTCGTTGGATGTGATGCACACCATGACGGCCTCACAAAGTTGCTTACGATGAGAAGTATAGCCGTGATTTGCTCTCTTGATGACATGCAGTTTGTGGTTCGGTATAAGCCTTGCAAACTCATATGCATCTTCCACAGGTATGATCTTATCAGCTGAACCATGGATTGTGAAGAACCTGGACAAAGAGTCAAATCAACAATTTGCTTGAGAATAATTTTGTTCTAGCACGTCAATATACTTAGCCAAACATGCAAGAAATGAACTATTTTGGGATCTGTAAAAATGCAAGTTTAACATGAATGTATGCTGCAGATTCCTTTAGTTGTTGATTCGCAACAAGGGAAAATGATGCTTAATTTAAATTCTTAACCTGCATTCCTTGCTGATGGAAAGACTCGCAGCATGCATATCAGTGTTCAACCGTTCCATCAGGCTCTCTTTCGTTACTCTGTACAAAAACTTTCCTACATTGGAAGAAACGGTCGGTAGATGTCCATGAATGAGTAATAGGCTACACATATGGCATAGATGAGTTGTTAAGAAAGTAGCCATGCCCATAGAAGGTCATACATGTTTCCTTACCTGATTTGTTTACGACGTCAATATAGCCTTCTTTGTTTATTTTATCCATAAATTCTTTGCCTAGACGCTCTTCAACGCCTTTCTCCAAATAAAATCGACCGGAAAGGTTAACCACCATGGGAACATCGCCGTAGATGGAGGCATATAGAACCACCACACTTCCGCCTGAAGGTAAAGAAATAAAGATTCAATGACTTTTCCTAATTGCCTAGACGGTTAAAAGGATGGTTGGGGTGGCTACAATTTTCTTTTCGAGAGATGCGAGTAGAGAGAGCATGGACTTGTTTATCCATTCTTGCTTGTCTCAAATGATAACAAATACTCTTCTTATAAGAGGGAGAACCCAACAAACATAGCATCTAACAATATGAAAACTAACTTGACATTCTAAATGAATGCCAGTTGACTGAAGCTTCACTTTTTTTTTCTGAACTCAAATAATGCTGCACGTGGTTATGCACAAATATACAGGAGAAAGTCCTCCATGTTTTGAATCCTACACATGTTCTTGTCGAACTTAGCAAATTCTTTTAACCTTCCTAATTCACTGATTCGATTAAACAACTTAGCAGCATAGTAAAAAATCAAACAATTGTAGCAACATAACACTATACCCACCTTTGCTGTGACCAACAATTGCTGTTACATCATACTTCTCCTGGTAAAGATAAGAGAGAACAGAATGCAAGTCATCAGCCTCCTTCCTGTAGTTGCCGTACTGGAATTCACCTTCGCTTTCTCTGCAAAGCATGGTCAAAGGCATCATGTGGATGTAGCTATGGACCAGGCTTTGGTATTAAAAGTAAGCAATAGTGTTATGGACACATTCTTTGGGAAGCAATTCCAGCGCAAGAAGAAAGGAGCACCAGCAACTAGTGGCTAGAAAATAGCATCTGTTGGTTGGGTTGTTGGCCGGATCAGATAGGATAGCCGGCCTTAGTTTTTGGGATAAGTTTGTTAGGAGGTTTTGGAGTCTTCATGTAAGCAGCCACGGCTGCACTTGAGGGTTTACTGGTTTAGGCAGAAGATAATTCTCAGCGCTCAGAGCCTCGGAGGAGGGCGAGCTAGAGAGATTATCATCCTGCTGTAAGTGTTCTTAGTCCAATAATATAGCCACAACATCTGGTATCAGACGGGTCTTCCTCGGCCTGATCCCTCCGCTTGCCCACGTTCCCCTTTCCCCAGCGCGCCGCCAACCCCCACCGCAATTCCGCCATGGCCGACGACGACAACACCACCGGCGACGACGTCCCCATCATGAAGGCCATCTTCGAGGAGGCAGTCGACAAGCTCGTCCGGATGATCGGCGACCTGGGCAAACGGATCGATGCTGACGTCGCCACAGTCCGCCAAGAAACCGGCCTCCTCTCCGCCTCCCTCAAGAATGTCCAGACCCAGATCCTCGAGAAGAAGGGCCGCTTCGACACCGACGCGGTCGGCGCTGGCAAAGCGCCGCCTGCCCCGGACCACAAACTCCGCTTCCCCAAGTACGACGGCATCGAAGACCCCCTCACCTGGCTGCACAAGGGCGAGCAGTTCTTCCGCGCCTACGGCACGCCGGACCACCTGATGGTGCCGACAGCCACGTTCTATCTCCAAGGTGCCGCCAGCCAATGGTATTACCGGCTGGAGTGATAGGATAAGTCTTGCTGCTTGCTGTTTGGGACAGCAGCACCTTGCTGCTGCACCTCTGCACCTTGCTGCTGCAGGCTGCACATTGTTGCTGCAGCTTGACTAGCATCTGCTGCAGGCTGCACATTGTTGCTGCAGCTTGACTAGCATCTAGAGGACAGCATCTTAGCATCTAGGACAACATCTCTAGGACAAGCATCTAGGACAGCATATTAGGATAGCATCTTAGGAGCATCTTAGACTAGCATCTAGCATATGCTTGGCTGCCTTGCAGCTATAAATATGTACCCCAACCCCCT
>CM014274.1:36143920-36157862 GCA_004135705.1 Alloteropsis semialata
CAAGAACGCCTCGGTGCTCCATGTCCTGGAGCTTCTCCTCGGTGATGGAGGATTGGCCCCAGGCCGGCTCCTGTGGCGGCACTCCCCCGGGCACGCCTTCCTCGGCGACGGCTCCAGCGACGACAAGATGGACGGGTGGTGCCTCGACACCGGCGCCACCCATCACATGACCGGTCGGCGGGAGTTCTTCACCGAGCTTGACTCCAGCATCCGAGGCTCCGTCAAGTTCGGGGACGCCTCCGGTGTGGAGATCAAGGGCGTCGGCTCCATCATCTTCACCGCCGAGTCTGGTGAGCACAGGCTGCTCACCGGAGTCTACTACATTCCCGCGTTGAAGAACTCTATCATCAGCTTGGGACAGCTGGATGAGAATGAGTCGCGCGTGGAGATCAACCACGGAATCCTGAAGGTTTGGGATCGCCGTCGTCGCCTTCTTGCCAAGGTAACCAGGGGCGCAAACCGCCTCTACGTCCTTAATGTACAGGTGGCACAACCCCTCTGCCTCGCAGCTCGTCGGGATGACGAGGCGTGGCAGTGGCACGAGCGCTTCGGGCACCTTCACTTCGAGGCCCTGAAGCGGCTCAGTGCCAAGGAGATGGTGCGAGGCCTGCCGTGCCTTGACCATGTGGAGCAGTTCTGCGACGTCTGCGTCTTGACGAAGCAGAGGCGGCTCCCCTTCCCTCAGCAGACGAGCTACCGAGCCAAGGAGCGGCTTGAGCTCGTCCACGGGGACTTGTGTGGCCCGGTGACACCGGCCACACCTGGAGGACGACGTTACTTCCTGCTGCTCGTCGACGACCTCTCCCGCTACATGTGGGTGATGGTCCTCGGCAGCAAGGGAGAGGCTGCGGCCGCCATCAGGCGCGCGCAGGCTGCTGCGGAGGCGGAGTGCGGCCGCAAGCTGCGCGTGCTGCGCACCGACAACGGCGGCGAATTCACGGCGGTTGAATTCGCGTCGTACTGTGCGGATGAGGGCATTCAGCGCCACTACTCCGCGCCGTACAGCCCGCAGCAGAACGGCGTCGTCGAGCGGCGCAACCAGACGGTTGTGGGGATGGCTCGGGCCCTCCTCAAGCAGAGGGGGATGCCGGCTGTCTTCTGGGGCGAGGCGGTGGTGACGGCTGTCTACATCCTCAACCGCTCGCCTACCAAGGCGCTCGACGGCAGGACGCCGTACGAGGCTTGGCATGGGCGCAAGCCGGCGGTCTCCCACCTGCGGGTCTTCGGCTGCCTCGCGTTCGCCAAGGAGCTTGGCCACCTCGGCAAGCTCGACGACAGGAGCACTCCGGGAGTGTTCATCGGCTACGCGGAGGGCTCGAAGGCCTATCGCATTCTCGACCCAGAGGCACAACGTGTGCGCACGGCGCGCGACATAGTGTTCAACGAAGGGCGAGGATGGGCATGGGACAAGGCGGTGGACGATGGCTCGACTCCGACGTACCACAACTTCACCGTCGAGTACGTCCGCATCGAGGGAGCTGGGGGAGCAGGCAGCTCTTCTTCACCGAGCGTGCCTACCCCAGTCCCCGAGCCTCCACCGACTCCGGCGCCAGCTACTCCGACAACGCCGCGCTCTCGGGCCACGACTTCGGCTGCGACGCGCTCTTCGCCGACACCGCCACAGCCGGTGACCCCGCGCACTCCAGCACCGACAGCCACTCCTCCGGGCACGTCTACTCCAACACCAGCTCATGTCGAGCACAGCCCGGTGGAGTTCGCTACTCCGCTCTCTCACGATGAGGAGCGCATCGACCAGCTCATGTCGAGCACAGCCCGGTGGAGTTCGCTACTCCGCTCTCTCACGATGAGGAGCGCATCGACACGTACCATGACGGCGAGCCGTTGCGGTACCGTACGATGGAGGACCTTCTCGGCGACCAGCCGGTACCGGGATTGGTGCCTCACGACCTGGAGGCGCAGTTGCACCTTGCGTGCGATGACGGCGAGCCTCGGTCTTTCGCAGAGGCCGAGGGACACGCGGCATGGCGTGCCGCGATGCAGTCGGAGATGGACGCGGTTGAGACGAACCGCACTTGGGAGCTTGCTGACCTCCCTCGTGGTCACCGCGCGATCACCCTTAAGTGGGTGTTCAAGCTGAAGAGGGATGAAGCCGGCGCCATCGTCAAGCACAAGGCTCGCTTGGTGGCACGCGGTTTCTTGCAGCAGGAGGGGATCGACTTCGACGATGCCTTTGCTCCCGTGGCACGGATGGAGTCCGTGCGACTCCTCCTTGCACTGGCTGCCCAGGAGGGCTGGTGCGTCCATCACATGGACGTCAAGTCGGCGTTCCTCAACGGCGACTTGAAGGAGGAGGTCTACGTGCACCAGCCGCCGGGATTTGCGATCCCCGGCAAGGAGGGCAAGGTGCTTCGCCTGCGCAAGGCCCTCTATGGCTTGCGGCAGGCACCGAGGGCGTGGAATGCCAAGTTGGATTCCACGCTCAAGGGGATGGGCTTCAAGCAAAGCCCGCACGAGGCGGCCATCTACCGGCGGGGCAATGGCGGAAGCGCCCTGCTGGTGGGTGTCTACGTCGACGACTTGGTGATCACCGGCGCCAAGGATGCGGAGGTGGCGGCGTTCAAGGAAGAGATGAAGGCCACTTTCCAGATGAGCGACCTGGGGCCTCTCTCCTTCTACTTGGGAATCGAGGTGCACCAGGACGACTCCGGGATCACACTTCGACAGACCGCCTACGCCAAGCGCGTCGTTGAGCTGGCTGGGCTCACCGACTGCAACCCAGCTCTCACTCCGATGGAGGAGAGGCTGAAGCTGAGCCGCGACAGCACGGCGGAGGAGGTGGACGCTACGCAGTACCGGCGTCTTGTGGGGAGCCTTCGCTACCTCGCCCACACACGGCCGGACTTGGCATTCTCCGTCGGCTACGTTAGTCGGTTCATGCAGCGACCGACGACGGAGCACCAGCAGGCCGTGAAGAGGATCATCCGCTACGTCGCGGGGACTCTCGACCACGGTCTCTACTACACAAGGTGCCCTGGCGAGGCACACTTCGTCGGGTACAGCGACAGCGACCACGCCGGCGACATCGACACTAGCAAGAGCACGAGCGGGATTCTCTTCTTCCTTGGCAAGTGCCTTGTTAGCTGGCAGTCGGTCAAGCAGCAGGTGGTGGCCCTGTCCAGCTGCGAGGCCGAGTACATAGCGGCCTCCACCGCTTCGACTCAAGCGCTCTGGCTTGCTCGACTGCTTGGTGATCTCCTCGGCAGAGACACTGTAGCGGTGGAGCTCAGAGTGGACAGCAAGTCCGCTCTGGCCTTGGCGAAGAACCCCGTTTTCCACGAACGGAGCAAGCACATCCGGGTGAGGTACCATTTCATCCGCGGCTGCCTGGAGGACGGGAGTATCAAGGCGAGCTACATCAACACCAAGGACCAGCTTGCAGACTTGCTCACCAAGCCCCTTGGGAGGATCAAGTCCCTTGAGCTCTGTTCCAGGACCGGGATGGTCCAATCCTCCCACCAGACGACGCACAAGATTTAGGGGGAGAATGATAGGATAAGTCTTGCTGCTTGCTGTTTGGGACAGCAGCACCTTGCTGCTGCACCTCTGCACCTTGCTGCTGCAGGCTGCACATTGTTGCTGCAGCTTGACTAGCATCTGCTGCAGGCTGCACATTGTTGCTGCAGCTTGACTAGCATCTAGAGGACAGCATCTTAGCATCTAGAACAGCATCTCTAGGACAAGCATCTAGGACAGCATATTAGGACAGCATCTTAGAAGCATCTTAGACTAGCATCTAGCATATGCTTGGCTGCCTTGCAGTTATAAATATGTACCCCAACTCCCTTGGGTTGGCCATGGCATGTAAATGAGAAGAAAAACCCAAAAATTTCCCAACTCTGAGTGTCATCCTCTCGATGAGAGTAAGAGTGCAGCTACTAACATGAAGAAGAACAGGGGCATTCCCTCATGGTCGGACTTCGTTGAGGCCATCAACAAGCGATTCGGCCCGGCGCTGCGCAACAACCCGCTCGGCGAACTCTTCCAGTGCCGCCGCGTGACCACGGTCGATGACTACGTCGAGCACTTCCTCAAACTCCTGGCGCGCTGCGAAGGGGTCAGCGAGCGCCAGCAGATCGACTTGTTCCCTACGGGCCTCCAGTAGCCCATGAGCACGGACGTGGAATTCCACAAGCCCGAGTCGTTGGAGGACGCCATGGCGCTGGCCCGAGGCTACGAACGGCGCCAGCACATCACCGAGGAGTCTCCGTGTTCCCTAGCGCGTACCTCACATCGCCAACCGACCCGTTCGACTGGGCCGACGGTCGCCGCGGCGCGCCCTCCATCCACGCCGGCGGTCACCATGACGCCGGGCGCCCCAGTCAAGGCGCCCGCCCAGCCCGGCGCTCGGTTCACGCGACTCACGCCCGAGGAGATGGCGCAGCGGCGGCTCGACGGCCTCTGCCACAACTGCCCCGCCAAATTCTCTCGGGAACACATCAAGGAGCGCACCATGAAGGGGATCTACTACCTCGAGCTCGACACCGCTCCCGACTCCGACTCCGACCCAGAGGCGGAGGATCCGCACATCTCGCTGCACGCGCTCACCGGGGTCCAGACGAACGCAACTCTGCAATTGGCGACGTCCGTCCGGGGCGCCACCATCACCGCCTTGGTCGACTCGGGCTCCACCCACTCCTTCATCGCCACGAACGTCGCGCGCCGCATCGGCCTCGTCCCCGAGTCCCGCCCTGGTTTGACCATGGGTGTCGCCAACGGCGATCGCGTGTCCTCCACCGGTGTTTGCCGCGGCATCGACGTGACAATCCACGGCGAAGTCTTCACCATCGATCTGTTCGTCATACCTCTAGATGGCTACGAACTGGTCCTGGGCTGCGAGTGGCTGCGCACCCTGGGGCCCGTTCTCTGGGACTTCGGACGCCTGTCCATGATGTTCTGGCGCCATGACCACAGCGTCAAGTGGGTCGGCGTGAACGGCCGGCCATCCCCGCGCGTGGCCTTCTCAGAGCTGCAAGACCTCATGGCCCTCCTTCTCGACGAGTTCGCCGACCTCTTCGCCGAGCCATCGGGCCTCCCGCTACCCCGCGCCTTCGACCACAGGATACACCTCCTACCGGGGACGTCGCCAATCGCGGTGCGACCATACAGCTACCCGCAGATGCTGAAGGATGAGATCGAGACCCAGTGTTCAGCGATGTTGTCCCAGGGCATCATCCGCCCAACCACTTCGGCCTTCTCTTCCCCGGTGCCGCTGGTCCGGAAGCGGGACGGTGCTTGGCGATTTTGCGTCGACTACAGGGCGTTCAACTCCAAGACCGTCCGCGACAAGTTCCCCATTCCAGTGGTCGAGGAAGCTGCTGGACGAACTGCAGGGCACCACTTTCTTCTCCAAACTGGATTTGCGCAGTGGCTATCATCAAGTGCGGATGCACCCCGACGATGTGCTCAAGACAGCGTTCCGCACCCACCACGGCCACTTCGAGTTCCTGGTCATGCCCTTCGGCCTCACCAACGCGCCCTCGACGTTCCAGGCGCTGATGAACGATATCTTGCGCCCCTTCCTCCGCTGCTGCGTCCTGGTGTTCTTCGACGACATCCTCATCTACAGCAAGTCATGGGCTGAGCACATCCAGCACGTCCGCGCGGTGTTCAGCATGCTGCGCGCTCATGGACTGGCCCTCAAGCGCTCCAAGTGCCTCTTCGGGGAACAGCGAGTGCACTACCTGGGCCACATCATCGCCAACAACGCCGTCGCCATGGATGAGGAGAAGCTCGCCGCTGTGCGTGCCTGGCCCCTGCCACGGTCTGTGAAGGCGCTCCGGGGATTTCTTGATCTCACCGGGTATTACCGGAAGTTCATCCACAACTACGGCCTCATCGCCGCCCCCCTGACCGCCTTGCTGAAGCGCGAGGCTTTCCACTGGACAGAGGCCGCCACTACCGCCTTCAACACCCTCAAGAATGCCCTCACGTCAGCCCCTGTTCTCCACCTTCCCGACTTCTCCAAGCCGTTCATCGTGGACTGCAACGCCTCCGTCATCGGCTTCGGCGCCGTCCTCCATCAAGATGCCGGCCCCATCGCCTTCTTCAGCAGGACGGTGGCGCCCCAACACGCCAAGCTTGCTGCATATGAGCGGGAGCTCATTGGCTTGGTCAAGGCCGTCCGGCATTGGCGGCCGTACTTGTGGACCAGCGAGTTCCTCGTACGCACGAACCACTGCAGCCTCAAGCATCTGCTGGATCAACACTTGTCCACCATACCTCAGCATACATGGGTAAGCAAGTTGTTTGGCTACTCGTTCCAGGTGGAGTACAAGCCTGGGCGTCTGAATGCCGCAGCTGATGCGTTGTCCCGCCGCGATGAGCACAACCCGGACCTGCACGACGTCGCGGTGTCCATGCCGGAGTTCGCGCTCTTCGCCGACTTCCATCGTGAGGCTGCCTCCCTGCCGGGCATCCTCACCAAGCAGCAGGAGATCGAGGACGGGACTGCAGGCGTGTCCTGGACGATCGACGACGGCCTGGTGATGCACCGGGGCCGAATTTTTGTCCCTGAGTCGTCGTCCCTGTGGCCTCAGCTGCTGAGCACGGCCCATGGGACAGGACGCGAGGGCGTTCAGAAGACCCTCCACTGCCTGCGCGCCTCCTTCTACAGCCCGCACGCGTCCAAGCTCGTCCGTGAGTTCGTCAATGGGTGTGCTGTGTGCCAACGCAACAAGACGGAGCACTTGCATCATGCAGGTCTGTTGCAGGCCCTGGACGTCCCGACCACCATGTGGAGCGACATTGCCATGGACTTCGTTGAAGGATTTCTCAAGGTCAGCGGCAAGTCCGTGGTCCTCACCGTGGTGGATCGCTTCTCCAAGCTGGCTCACTTCCTCGCCCTCGACCACCCCTACACTGCCACCACCGTCGCCCAGGCCTTCTTCGACAGCATCGTCAAGTTACACGGCCTGCCCTGCTCCATCGTTAGTGACCATGACCCTGTGTTCACCAGCTCATTCTGGACGGAGCTGTTAACTCTGTCCGGCTTCAAGCTCCGCCTGAGTTCGGCATTCAGGCCACAGACGGACGGCCAGTTGGAGGTCACCAACCGCGTCCTGGCCATGTACCTGCGCTGCTTGGCGGGAGACAGGCCAGGAGCTGGCTGCGCTGGCTGCCTTGGGCTGAGTACTGCTACAACACCTCCTACCAGTCCGCTCTCCAAACGACGCCGTTCTGAGTCGTGTATGGTCGCGACCCGCCGACGCTATGTCCTATGAACCAGGTCTGGCACGGGTCGTGGCCCTGGATAAGCAGCTGCAGCAGCAGACGAATTCCTCGCCGACATCCAGGTCCGCTTGCTCCAGGCGCAGACCTGCATGAAGGCAGCCTACGACAAAGCTCACCACGACCTGGAATTTGAGGTCGGCGAATGGGCATGGCTTCGTCTAAATCAGCGACCTGCTGCCTCCCTCGCCGTCAAGACTAACACCAAATTGGCGCCTCGCTACTACGGGCCGTTCAGGGTGGTGGAACGGGTCAGCAAGGTGGCATACCGACTCAGTCTTCCGCCCAAAGCTCGCATTCATGATGTCTTCCATGTGGTGTTCCTCAAGAAGCACCATGGCGAAGTGCCTGCTGCTCCAGTCGCTCTGCCTCATGTGGTTCATGGCCGGACTGTTCCTACCCTGGCAAAGGTGATTCGTGTACGTCCCATGCGTGCAACCTGGGAACTGTTGGTGCAGTGGGTCGGCTGCACTTCAGCTGAAGCAACCTGGGAGCCCTTGGATCAGTTCAGAGATAGATATCCAACATTCAAGCTCGAGGACGAGCTTTTTTGCCGGGCGGGTGGAAGTGTTATGGACACATTCTTTGGGAAGCAATTCCAGCGCAAGAAGAAAGGAGCACCAGCAACTAGTGGCTAGAAAATAGCATCTGTTGGTTGGGTTGTTGGCCGGATCAGATAGGATAGCCGGCCTTAGTTTTTGGGATAAGTTTGTTAGGAGGTTTTGGAGTCTTTATGTAAGCAGCCACGGCTGCACTTGAGGGTTTAGGCAGAAGATAATTCTCAGCGCTCAGAGCCTCGGAGGAGGGCGAGCTAGAGAGATTATCATCCTGCTGTAAGTTTTCTTAGTCCAATAATATAGCCACAACAAATAGACTGCAAAATAATAATAAAAAACAACATACCAAGCAATACCAATTTAAACAGTTTGGATGCAAAGACAGAAAATATCGTTTTTTTAAATGTTTTGTATGTTCATCTCTGGAGAATAAACGTGGGTCTCCATATGTGAAAAGAATTCAGGTCCAAGATACAATTAAAATCTGAGATTGAAGCAATGCTTCTGTAATGCACAGTCAGGAAGCATCAGGTAGATCCATAATTCCAAGAACAACTTACCCGTTTCCACTGAAATCAAAGCGAAACGCACTAATCCCTTGCTTTGTCAATGCAGCCGCAAGATCAATCATGATGCTATCATCCTGAAAAGGAGTGTTACGTTTGATTTGATCAGGAAAGTAATATACGCTTGCTCCTACAAAAACAAGGTTTAATTTTCTATAACTTGAATTGAAGCATGCAAAACTAATTTAGGTAACCATCTCTTGAACAGAACAAGGAAAAGCTTCTTCACATGATGCGTCGTTCAGATACCTTGCACGCCGCAAAGCCATGGCACAGGACTACAACCTTGTTCGAACCCGCGTGGTGCAGCATCCCCACAAGATTCTCGCCGTGCTTGTTCGCTACCACCACTCTCTGCTCCGGAGCAGCTGTTCAGAAACAACATGGAGTCAACAATTCAGAGATTCTTATCAAAAAAACAATTCAGAGATAATCTCTGTAGCAAGACATTGCTGCAAACCCGCCATCAATCTTTTTTTTTTTGGAAACTCGGATAACAATGCGGAAGAAACTGAGGAGAAGAGAGGCGCTTACGGGGATTGGGGGCATCTTTGGATGGGACGAGCGTGTGGGCCATGTTTGGCTGTCGGCGGCGACCTTGCGCCCCGGTGGGGATCGGTTCGGAGGACTCCGGTGTCGACCACGGTGCCGGCCGGATCGCAAGAGCAGGAGCAGGGTGATTCGCGGAGCGGGGCGAGTTGGGGAGGGATTCGCCGGCTCAAAGATCCTTCTTTTGCTTAGGGTATCGGAACGGAAATCCGAACAGAGAGACTGTTTCTTATTTGCGTAAAAGGGCATCAAAGATCCATGTTTATTTCAACACCGCCATCTCATCTTCCTTTCCATATTCGAAATAGTAAGGCAATCGGCAACGGGTGTGGAAGGCAGATAGAAGGATCGAAGCAAGGGAGGGTTTTAGGCCCTTTTTTCAAATAAAAAAAATTCTTGGCCTTTTTCGTTTCGTTTCACTCTTAAAGGTTTCTTCAGTCGATTCAACTCTATCCATTTATTTGAGTTCTCGCTATCGAACACCTGAACATGTTCACAACATTGCAGACAAGTGATTTGTGACTCGAGGGCGCACCGCCGACAAGACCCCAATTAGGCACAATAACGACGGTGGATACTGGAACCACCAAACCTTTTTCGTTGCCAAATGAAGGGTTACATGACCCTTTTCTCTGTTTTCTTTTCAACACCTCGTGTCAATAAAAACTGCATGAAAGCAACTAGGATGGCATGACAATACCCTCGTCGAACAAGGCTGCCGAGGTGACAGAATTTCACACACCAGAGAGTTACGGATACCATGGTAAAAACTGAGTTCAACGCCTAGTAGTGAAGGAAAAACGCCATATGCAGCGTGGCTACTCACAATTCACTAGATCTTCACCGGCAGCTTAGTATTACGGCAACCAAATTTCACCGAGCAACGTTAGGAGTATTGGGGCCTGAAGATGCAGACTGCGATTTCAAAGATCACCCGAGGCCACTCCATAATACAAAAGCGCCAGGAATATGGCACAAAACAGTTGAATAACTCAACTCACATCTTGCATAAAAATAGCAGGGCATAACTAGATGGACTAAACACCAGCAGGTCAATTAGACATAGACGCTCCGCAACAGCAATGAGCTTCTTTGGGAAACATTTCCGAGTACCCTGGTCACAAGTTCCCATCAGAAAAAAAAAAAACAGTTCGCTAGATACTTGGAACCACTAGACCTTTTCGTTGTCAAATGAAGTGATTTGAGTGACAGTACCCCCAAAAAAAAACATGCTAACATTTGTGCCAGCTAACAAAGCAAGTAGTTTCAGAGCATATCCTCACTGGACTGCAGGGGGAGAAAACGAAATCAAGACCAGCAGGACTGCTGATGCAATCATCACAAACGAGGGAGAGACTCAGCCCGAAGGAACTCCTTGAGAAGAGCTTTCTCCTCATTGATTTTCTTCTTCTCAGCAGCATCGCGTGGTTTGATCTTCCGCTTCTCCTCCAGCATCCAATTGTACACCTGCCGCTGTTCATCTTCGGATAGTGGTGGGAGAACCTTTTTGGGTGTGGGTGTGGGTGTGGGTGCAGGTGCAGGGGCAGGAGCAGGATCTACAGCCTTGGCAGTTTCACTTGCTGGGGACGACAATGATGCAACAGCTGCAGCGGCGGCAGCAGCCTCAGCATTTTTCTTGTCCTGGTCTCTTTTGTAGGTCTTCGCAAAAACATAAACTGCATCGAATAATAATGTTAACTTACTGCAGCATGTGAACAAAAGATAAAATAAGAGTACTAAACAAGTGCAAAATTCATTTTCCAATAGCTTTCAGTGCCTCAAAGGCCAAATATAGATCAACGCATTGTCAACAATACAATGCTTACAACCATAATGTGACAGGCATGCCTACATGGATTATAACTCTGATGTTAGCTAATTAAGTTCTTTTGCATGCTTCAATCAGTTTGTCAAGGAAGTGATGCAAGTATGGAAACAACAGTGAAAGATTAAGCAGGGTGACAAAAAAGCAAGCAGGGTGACATCAGTATCAACCAGATATCAAGTTCAATTTGTAGCTAATTTAAATGGTTTGTGTTGTGTGCCCATGTATATCAGTTAGACGAATAGACCCTGATGTGTGGCTTACAGTACCTTCCTGCTTTTAAGAAAAACTGATAATCAACCAAATAGATGAAAATCGTAATACATGCTCTCCCATGTGAACTATATGTATATCCATCCTGCTCATCTTGACCTGCAGTACATGCTAAATCAAGCTGCTGATTGGCAATCTGGCACATACCCAGATGACTAGCCAAGTAACCATCAAACAGGATTGTGAATATACAACATCATATCTTTTGAACTTCTAGAATGTCACTTGTACGGATGGGTTATACATAGCAGTGTAATTGTAAGCAATTGTTGAACTTCCCTTTATGACAGGTAAGGGGCTGAGATACTCTAGATTTTCCACTGTGCACTAAGTGTATTTCACTTGGTCTCTCCCATCAGTTTCCTGCTAAATGGGAGCAAACACCACCTAATAAGTGGGGGAACCATTGTCTAGAAATCCTCTACCACTGCAGAGGCATTGAATCTACACCAACCAGGATCAAACTATATCGGTTGATTTCACTCCCGATGCCCTACCACTGGTACCAACAAATTCCAAGTAATGAGTGCATCATCATTAACTTCATTTAACAGTGTGGTTACTCTTTTACCTATCCTTCTGTTTGATCATTTAACATAGAGAATTTTGTAGTGGGTACAATTCGATGAACAAGTCTTATACGTGTCTTGTTCACTCTTTGAAACTATAGAAAAACACTTAATAATCTAATTCTTTACTCTTGACATAAGACAGAAAAAATGCAGATTTCCACAAAACAATCATTCATATCTTACCAGCTAAACATGTCCCCTTGGCATTTACAGCACTGAGATTAACTGATTCACTCCCTTTTTCCATCAACTACAAATTTTAACCACAACATGCCAGGCCATCCAACCCTGGCATTTAATTTTTAGAGTTTCTACAAGTGAAATGCCACATCTTTCCATGTAAACACCAGGACCAAACTAAGGTGACTTAGTTGAACAACCATTAAGGCCATGGCTAAAACTACAACAAGCATGAATGGCTTCTAATCATTTTGCAGCATTTAATCACTAACCTTAACAGCAAATCGACCGAATGTAATCTTTCTCGCGCAAAATCTACACAGGGAAGGGCCGCAAAAACCTTAAGGAAATGGTATCGCAGCCCAAACTCGCATCAAAAGTACTGTAGCGAGCCCATCGAGCACATGAGTGAGAAGGGGAGAGAGATCGGTCGATGTGGGGTTTTCCTCTCTCACCTCCGATGAAGACGTTGGCCGCGAGGAGGAAGGGGAAGATGCGGCGCATGAAGACCCCCTTCGCCGTCGAAGGTGGCTGCGGCTGCGGCGGCGGCGGCGGCGGCGGCGCGGCAGGGTCGGGCTTGCCGCCGGCGGCCATCGCGACGGCACCCGGAAGTGAAGATCGAGGATGGCCGGGGGGAGGCGGGGACGGCGGCGGCGAGACGATTGCGTGGAGCCGTGGGCCACGGATGGAGATTTACCTTCGACTTTTTTACCCTTTCCCTCCCATCACGGCCCTTCACAAAATAACATTCACAATTGTTTCAATATAACATTCACAAAATATAATTGTTTTAATACAGAGGTTCTGAAAATTTCCCCTTGCAAAAAAAAAATATAATTCTCTAATGAGATCGGGCATTACGTACGCACCCGTGCTATCAACGGTTCTCGTAGGGGCCATAATTTTGAAATACATCAATATTAAGAATTTATGAAAAAACAGGGCCAATAATCTAAATTATTTCTTACACTCTCATTACTCCGTCCGGTTTTTTCTACACGTCCGATTTGTTCTAAGTCAAAATTGTTCAAATTTGACCAAATTTCTAGAAAAATATAATAACATTTATAATACAATATTTGTTTCTTTGAATCCACCGTAGAATATATTGCAATAGTACACATTATTGGTATGATAAATATTGCTATATTTTTTTACAAGTTTGTCCAAAGTTATATAACTTTGACTTAGGACAAACCTAATACGATATCTATTAAAAAAATAGAGAGAGCATATTTTTGAGTAAAATGCAACCTAGGTTCCAAAATTTGTCCCGCATGCTCATCTAATTTCTAAGCTCTCAAAACGCATATCTGGGTACATAAACTTTGTAAAGGGATCCATCACGGGTCCCAAATGTGCCACTGTGCTCCAGATGCTGATGTGATATGACGTGACATGCCGGCGAAAATGTATAAAAAAAAGACCCCAATTTCTTCCTCGGCGGTCCTTCTCTGTCTATCCTGAGGTGTGGGCGGAGCAAGAGGGGTGCGGCGGCGCAAGAGAGCTGGCAGCGACCGGAGGTGTGGGGCGAGGTGCGAGTGGGAGCTGCGAACGACGCAGGGGCATCGACATGCGAGCTACGATATAAGGCATGACAGCCCTTTGGCCGGGGACGGGCACGGCGGGGCATGCGGCCAGAGCTGCGGGGATGGAGGCGGAAACTGCACTCGCCAGAGGATATTGACGCTCGTTAGCGACGCATTTTTAGTACTAATTAAGTAGTGTTTTGGGACCAATTCATATACTAACCGCCACTTGGCACTTGAAATAACCCCGTTTTCGCATATGCATGTATTTTTGGAGGATTTTGGTTTACGCAGATTTTTGAGCTATAAATGAGCACTTTTGGACGAAGACCAAGGTTATGCGTAGCATGAAGGAATATGAAGGCTAAAACCTAATACGACTCAGATTTCGTTCGCTCTCATCTATGGTGAACCAACCTCCAAGAATGTGGAAGGGCAAAGACTTGAAGATAAGGTCGGATGACTTCGAGATTAAGGCGAATCAGGCAGACATTTGGAAAGCCATCAAGACCCAATATTATTCCGAAGCAACCGACGTTCAAATAACCATATGCATTGGAACCTGAACTCCTGGAGGATCTAGAAGTTTGCACGTAAAAGATGGGACCGAGGGGCCACAAAAGGACCTAGGCCGGTCGGCCCA
>CM014274.1:36158323-36171260 GCA_004135705.1 Alloteropsis semialata
TTGCGGTTCACAATTGGCGTGTCTAAGGACCGTCAACAAGCTTTTCTTGCGCCGTTGCCAGGGATCGACAACATGAGCTCTAGGAAGATCTATCTAACTTTTTGGACTAACCCTAATTATTATTATTGCGAATATCTTGTGTTTCTTGTTTGTGTCCTTGAATGCAGGTAAAGCCCTAGACACAAGGCAATCGAGAAGTTCTCAACATCTGGACTTTTGCAAGTCCAAATCTCACTCAAACAAGTTGATGGCTGCGTCAAGATCTGCTCTTTAGTGGTAGGTGCTAACTTTTGTTAGTGGCCCATCATCCGCTATCGAGCCCGCGCACAAAACAAGTGAAGATGAACAAGGTATGCCACCGTGTCAATTAATTTTTAAAGACTAATATCTCTTGGAGATTTGTTTGTACAAGCTATATGTGATGAATCATGCCCCAAAGAAGTCGTGAGATCCGATCGTCAACATCTCCTGAAGGTTGCTGTTGAGACCAGTTTTTCGCCCATGATCAGAAAGGTACCATGGAAGAAAATTAGAAAATATCAAGCTTCATCAAATTTTCTTTCCAACGTATCAAGAATCGTAAATTTTGGAGATCGATGCAAGGAGTTATGGTAAAATCTTTCAACACTACGCGTTCTAAAATCGCTCTGGATAGAACATAGTGCCAGAGTAAAGCAAGCGTAATTCTTCCATCCGGAGTCCATTTAAAGTAAATGAGCACTCGTTGGAAAAGAAATTTGATGCATAATGCAATGGAGTAGAAGTTTAGTACATATTTTGCACTGGATGAAGAGAAATTCAATGAAAAAGAGGCAGCAGCAAACAACCGAGAAGGTGATGATGATGTCAAGGGAAGATTGGAAGGCTTTGAGCACAAAAGATGATGATTTGAAGTTGATCAAAACTGGATAACAAGATTAGAAGCACCATGACACCACCAATCTTCTCCAGTCAGATGCTCAAGAAGCTTCTAATTGAGTGATGCTACCAACGAAGGAAACCACTCAGATCATCGACACAAAGCACAAGAGCCCCTTATGATCCCGGCACCTTAGGTAAAGCAAGAACTATAGAGAAGACTCATAATTGAAACCATGCTACTCGCTGGTGAATCAATGGTGATGACCTTGAAGCCTAAAGATACACAACACGACGCTCCAAAGACCACAAGATCAAGATCATTAACATCTCCGGATCAATTCACAAGAAGGTACTGTTCGCATCAAAATTCTGCACAACCTTTGAAGAGAACAAAAGAATATTTTTGGATATTTAAAATACCATAAAGTTTCGGTTCCAACGAATCAAGAATCAAGTCAATCGGAGATTCCTACAAGCGATTATGATCAAAACATCGAAGGTCGTGCATTCTGCAAATTTTTTGGACAGCACGCAGCGCTAAAGTAAAATAGGCATAACTCTCTCTTTTGAACTCCGTTTAAGATGAATGACCACTCGTTGGAAAGGTAATTTCATAAACTTTTCAATAGAGGTATATTTTGGTATATTTTCTATTCTGGACATAGGGGAAAATCCACAAAGAAGAGGCAGGAGCAACGTGATGAGAACAAGGTAGAGGAGATAACGATGACAACAATGAAGAGAAGTTTGGGCAATGCTTTCATCGAGCGTGCATGATCAAATTCAGAAGCTTAGAACAAAAGAAAGACCCCCAAGAATATTGGCATATTAAGACACAAGCCGGCGACATTCAATGCATGGAGATGTTTAAAATAAACCATGATGGATTACAAAAGGTGACATCAAGCTGCATGGACATTTTGGATTCTCGCACAAAAGACCATAGCTTCGTATGAACATAACCGAGGTGAGAAGTCTAGCTCTATGACTTTAAATGATGCGCTTTGCGGGAGGCAACCCGATCTTTTTATCTATCTAAAATGACGGTCTATATTGTGCTCTTTAATTGAATCATCAAGTAACATTGTACCATTGCTCTAATAAATGCCACAACTTTATGTTGTATGATCTAAATGTTATTGAGAGACCACTTTGTTATTTGATCTTGAAAAACTTGTAGACCCTTTTGTGTGCCTATTGCTAGTAGTGTTTAGAGTCTTTTTCTTTGAGTCTTTTTAGAGAGAAACATGAAGCATGACACCACCCTTTGATTCTAAACTTGTGGTTAGTTAACTTAGGCTAACTTTTATTTTGTTTTTAGACCACCATATCATGTTATATCTTTTTGTTCATTTGCCTCATGTTTGGTTCATGCCATGTTATTCTCACCCTTGCATTGCATTGCATTGCATGTTTTGTTTTGATCTAACCTTTTGCTAAACCCATCCAAGCCTTCCTATCACCCCCGCCAAAAATCGGAGCCAACAAGGATAGGATTGACTTGTATTGATCGGCTTGCTGCACCATTCATATTAACCAAGTCAATCTCTATTCCTTGTCCTAATTGAAAACTTTGACTAGCCTTCCTACGAGATGCTAAACCTTTAGGAAAACCTTTCATACCTATAGCCATTCTAAAACCTTAGGTTTTGTTTTCCACCCAATGAAACAACCTTTGTTTTTTTTGTTTTCAACCAACTTAGGCAGATTTTTTAAACTTGACTTCTCCTTTCAAAATTCTTGTTTTAAGCCAAAAATATAGGATACCCATGAACCTTCCCCTAAACCTCGTTAGCTAGGTTGTTCGGTTCTTTTCGATGAATGATTTTCTTGTTGATAATACTTCACTTCTTATGAAGTGGCTGACCAAACTTTGTTGCTCTAAGCAATTACTTTTGAACCATCTGATTGCGGAACAACATTGAAAGACCATTCAAACCTTGCTAACTCTTGTTTTTGCTAACTCTTTGTATTTGCATTTTGCATCCATTCCATCGTTCCATCATGCATTTGTTAGCTTGGCTCTCTCACAAAACTTCATGATGAATGCTTTCTTATCCATGATAGTGCTTCATGTGGGGCACTTTCCATTTGCAATCTTGTGTAAATATGGTGTTTAGACATGATCGCGGACCATCATCATTTAGTTCTGTAAGCTTCGTTAGCATTTACATTGCATTGGTCGGTTTATAAGCTTTGTGATGCGCTTTATTTTTCTTGTGCTATAAAAAATTATTGACCTTGGGATAGACATGGTGTTTTGACCTTGGTTAACAAATCTTTATGGCTATGCAGAAATTCGGCAATCTAGTTGTAAACATGCTGTTTAGAACTAGGTGTAAATATTGTCTTTGTTTATATGCTTTTCTCTCATTTGCATACTCACTTTGCACACACGCACACCCATTAGGTTTTTATTTTTCTCTTTTATTAGGTTAATTATGCCACAAGTTAAGGTGTTAGGGATGTCATTGGTTGTTGGCATTAGATTATACTCTTGACCGTCACCCCGGGGGTAGTTTGTGCGTTTCAAGAATTTTACAGGCATGACGAAGGAATCACATGAATTCGTGATCAAAGTGGCAACCAAGATCGTCATCCTCCCCGAAGATTTAAAGGGACCCTGTAGTTTTCATCAAAAATCTACACATGTTCAGAGATGTACGAGAAAGAAAAAGTAGATATTCAGAGACTCCATCAAATTCTCGTTCCAACGCATCCAAGATCAACAAATTTGAAGACCCATACAAGGAGATACGACAAAAAAATTGGGCGCTGCGCGTTCTGAAATCAGCTCGGGACAGATTGTAGTGCTGGAATAAAATAGGCATAACTCTTTTGTTCGGAATCCGTTTTGGGCAAATGATGACTCATTGGAAAGAGAAATTTGTGCACTTTACAAAGGAGTAATGGTTCAGTACATATTATATTCTAAAAATAAAGAAAAAATTCATGGAAGCTGAAGCAGCAATGAAGACAACAAGCAAGGAGGTGATAAAGGTGCGAAGAATGATTGGGTCCATGGCTTAGTGACAATAGGAAGTGGTTGAAGGAAAATTAAGACAACAAAAGTGAAGAAGCATAAAATAATATCCAAACACATGGTGGAAGGACTTCAAGAATTACAAGATGGTCCATCTTCTTTTTTCACGCTTAGCATCATGCTAAGCATGGGGGAGAACTTATTGGACGAAAAGGAAAAGGCCACATGGAGTACAATGATCGCATTCACCACAAGATGCTCATTTCTCTTATTCCATACTTAGCACAATGTTTAGGCATGGGGGAAGCCGCGCTACACTTCATTGAAAGCATCGAAAAGGACGGTAACTCTTCCTTAACCTTCTCTTTGTTCATCTCCTTCTAAATGTTTGTATATATGTATGCCATCGACCATAGGTTAGAAACCTTTGTATATCTCTCTTGTTAATAACATGGCTACTAGGAGGACAACTTAGTTTGGTTTTTGTTTTCAATAAATGAATCATCATCACTTTGTGCTCACCACGATGCAATATTTTGAATACTTTGCTTATGGAAAAGTGATGAAAGTTGCCGCTTTGTTCTACCTACATGATGTTGTATATGACTTGACCATTTGCTCTCTATTAAATGATCTTTAATTGATTAAATACGGCTCTTTTATTGTGGAGGTTAAATGACTAAATTCTAGACCCACATATTCCATGTTGCTCTTTGATTTAAGTTTACCGATGACCTTATGCCTTGTATTGTTTTATTTAAAACTTGATTCTTATGCTATCTACATTCGTGAATCTCTTGCAAAGCTCTACCTACTAAAGCCTTTACATATACATGATCTATCATGATGAAACCTTTAGTATTGCAAACTTATATTTTGATGAGTTGGATTAAGATTGATTTCTATGGTTCGAGACTAAGAAGCTGGCCATTCCATTTTGCGTATCTTCTTTTTGCTAGCCTTTCTATTCATGCATTGCGAGTTTCTACACCGGAAACTTCACAAACTTCGCTGGATATCCACCCTAAACCCAAAATATCTTTTTGTGATTACCTACAATTGAGTATGGATAATTATCGCAATGAAAATTAAGAAGAATCAAGAGCCTAATTCGGAGAACATTAATTTGGGAGACATCGAAACTTCCTGAAGATTCAAATGATTCTCTCGAAGGTTAAAATGGATTTTGTGTACTTACTTCAGCAATTATCGACCCTCACTTCTATGCTCGAGGACGAGCAATCGTTTAAGCATGGAGGGGAGAATGCTGAGTAAGTAATATGTTGCAAAAAGTTCTTAGGAGTAAAAAGAAAGAAAAATGTGAAAAAAGAAAAAAAGAAAGAAAAGAAACAAAGATGAAAGGAAAAAAGAAAGAAAGAAAGAAAGAAAAAAGAGAAATAATGCTCCTTAGTTCTTTTAGCTTCATCAAATTACAAGTGCTTTGAAGACAATTCCATATTCAATTTTTCAACCATGTGCAATCCGATAACGAGGACTTCATTTGTGCCTCGGAATCATCCACTTGCCATTTGCACATGTCCACCTACCAAAATGTGTGTGTTTCATCACTCTCTCTCTTTCCAACATTTATTTTTCAAGGTCTTTTTGACTAGTCTCGAGATTCCAATAGATCTCTCTCTTAGTTTGACAATATTTGAGATATAATGTTTTGTTAGGATTGTTTTTACCTACCAAGCTCCACATAAGCCTTCCACTTTCATTTATGAGTAGAATAGGTTGAAAATAATTTAGTATAGGCTTGAGCGACTTGATGAGATGAGTGTTTCCATGAGCTTTTGCAAGAGAATCTCACTTATGTTGGATATGCATCTTTTTGAAAAGTCTTCACGATGGAACAAGATAAAGATCTAAAGTTTGCTTAAGTTCAAGAGCATTATATTTATTTATTATTGTGGCTTGTTCTTTATTGCTAGTGTATCTTCCATAATGAAAAGTGGCCGGTCACAACTTGAACTTTAAATGCTAAACACTTAAGAGCAATGCGCCTTATTGTGTATAACTAAGTGCAGGAAAGACATTGAAGGGCAATGCTGATTTTCTAACTAAGCAAAGATCCTCGACTTACTCGAGGACGAGCAAGGTTTAAGAATGGAGGGATTGTTGACGCTCGTTAGCGACACCTTTTTAGTGCTAATTAAGTGGTTTTTTGGATCAATTCATATACTAAGCTGCCACTTGGCACTTGAAATAACCCCATTTTCGCATATGCATGTATATTTGGAGGATTTTAGTTTACGCAGGTTTTTGAGCTATAAATGAGCACTTTTGGACGAAGACCAAGGTCATGCGTAGTATGGAGGAATATGAAGGCCAAAACCTAATACGACTCGGATTTCGTTCGCTCTCATCTATGGTGAACCAACCTCCAAGAATGTGGAAGGGCAAAGACTTGAAGATAAGGTCGGATGACTTCGGGATCAAGGCGAATCAGGCAGACATTGGGAAAGCCATCAAAACCCAATCTTATCCCGAAACAACCGACGTCCAAATACCCACATGCATTGGCACCTGAACTCTTAGAGGATCTAGAAGCTTGCAAGCAAAAGATGGGACCGAGGGGCCACAAAAGGACCCTCGGCCGGCCGGCCCAAGCCCTTTGTGTCGGCCGGCCTAGGTCCTTTTTGCGCCGTCTCGGCCTCCTCTTCGAGCTAGAGTTTGCTCGGACTATTTATAGCCCCGATGCCCGGAGGCACGCAGATCCATTCACCAGAACTCGGTGAAACCTAGGACATACATCAAAGGGAGACGACGGCCACCACAAGTCCTCGAAGTTGTCTAGGGGATGGCTTAGGCCAACCCTAGCCGCCATGGTCTCCCTGCGTGGTTGTGTCATGACAGAGTTCAAGAGCTAGTTGGATCATCAACGTTATGTACTCGGTGGTGATGCTCCAAACACATCTATTATATGAGTAATATTCTTCATGTCATTCGATCTTTTAGCGACTCGATTCCTCCTTTTATGATCTTGTGATTTTCTTGGGTTTGCTTTGATTTCAATCTATTATCTATATAGATTGCTTGGGGGTAATCTTGTAGCCATGGTGGCTAGAGGTTCATACCGGATCTACCAAGAGGTTCAACACGTTCTTCGCAAACACGCTCTTAAGTTACCCACGCTGATAGGGAGAATCGTGACAGGGTGTGATCCCGTGTAAGGTGGGGCTTTCGGGGGTTTGGCCAGAGGGTAGTAGTTTAAAGATGGCTTTGGATGAGATACATGATGCGCTTGCTCTTATTGGCTAGAACTACAACTAGGAGGCAATAGGCTCGTTTACCCCTTTGGTTGTGCTTAATCTTTGCCTATGTTCATGGGTGTGATCAACCTATACACTTCACTCATATCTTATAGATTTACCCCTTGATATGCATTCAATGCTTCATGTTAGGATAGATCCGTTAGATTAGATGGGGAACCCTAGTAAGTTCACTGTCGATCCACGGATTGATAAACCTTGGATGGAATACTCTAAGGGAAAAGCTACGATGATCCGTGTGCTTGCGGTTCACAATTGGTACGTCTAAGGACCGTCAACAAGGACCTCGGGCCTCGGCAACGCCAGTGGGAGCGGCGAGGGCTGAGCCAGGTTGTGGCTGAGCCGGTGAAGGTCGGGCAATAGCCCGCGGTGCCGCTGACCTCGCCCCCGAGCATAGTGCTGCCCGCCCTCCCCAGGCCGCTGCTCGCCCATGTCTTGAGTGACGTTGATAGGCGTGTCGGCCTAGGCTGGCACACGTCATGCTCCCACACAGTGGCCTCGGCGGCGCAGCCGGCACCTGCCAGGCGCGCGCGGACCATGGGTGTTGTGTCTCATCTCCCTTAAGAAGCTGGGCCGCACTTGCCTATCTTGGTCATTGGCCACCGCGGGTGCCTTGCCACGCCGCTGCTACCGGGCTGGCCACCGTGGCCGAGGCACGACGAAAACCTGCTCCTACCCTCGCTCCCGCTCCTTCATTTAAGCACCACGTCGCTACCGCCAGTTTCGGCCATCGACACTTCGCCATTCTCAAATCCGCCGCTTCCATGCCTTCACTACCTCCCTAACTTGCTCCGCCACCTTGCTCGGCCCCGCTCACCACTTCGTCGGGGATTCCAAATCTCGCGGCTGTCGCCGCCATGGCTGCCACCTGCACCTCCACACCGACGAGCAAGTTCACTGCCTCCCTGTGTGAACCAATGGCACAGCGAGCTTCCCCATGGTGCCCCGCAGCCCACACTGTCGCCCTCTCCCCGCACTTGCCGCCCGTGCCACCCGAACGCCACCATGCCGCCGCGCCCAAGCCATCCGCTCGTCGTCGGCCACTTGGGGCTAGGGACCCACGTCCAGAGCACCACCGCCATGTGTGTCTCGCTGAGGTGGACCTCTCCATGCCATCCACATCATCGACTGGCTTGCCGTTGGCGAGCTACCGCCGGTCAATGCCGGTGCCCTATGGCTTGACTATGCCTGGTGTGCAAGCTACTACCGGTCAATGCCG
The DNA here is from genome assembly GCA_004135705.1 of Alloteropsis semialata. Classification (NCBI taxonomy): domain Eukaryota; kingdom Viridiplantae; phylum Streptophyta; class Magnoliopsida; order Poales; family Poaceae; genus Alloteropsis; species Alloteropsis semialata. The sequence continues at coordinate 36,166,662 of CM014274.1, forward strand.
ACGCCCCATGGCCTTGACCATGCTTGGTGTGCAGGGGTCTTCTTTGTGTTAATGATTAGAAATTTTTAGGGGTCTTTTTTTATATTTTCGCCAGCATGTCATGCCACATTAGCATCGGGAGCACACAAGGCACATTTGGGACCTACGATGGACCCCTTTACAGAGTTTATGGACCGAGATATGCGTTTTAAGAGTTTAGGGACCTAGATGAGCATGCAGGACAAGTTCAGGGACCTAGGATGCATTTTACTCTATATTTTTTTTTCATTTTACATGACACCTCTATGCATGTTTTATACTTTGTTTAATTGAACCCACATGAATAAAACGATTAACATGGAGCAAAATACTTTTCAGTTGATGTTCTAATGGTCAGTAGATGTGCTCTGAGTATTTGTTTGCCACTTTGTACATGTAACTTTGTGTGTTTAAGCACCTGCATGTGTGTACGTATGATAAATGTGAAAAATAAATAACTTGCTTGAAAAGTGCTGATTATTTTTCTGTGTGTTATTTTCATACATATAAGTGCTCAGGAAAATCCATGTTACCAAAAAGTGTTCCTAGATTTACTTATGAGTTAATCTTGTTCCCAATAGTTAAATGTGGAAAAATAGTTAACCTCCTGAAAAATGTTGTATGTTTTCTGTACGCTGCTTTGATGAATATAAGTTCTCAGGAAAATTCATGCACCCAGAAATGTTTATAGAATTATTTATGAATTAATCTTGTTTTCAGCTATTTACTGATGTTTAAATCACCAGATAATATATTCTATTCAGAAAAAACTGAAAAATCTACAGTACATAAATCTGTGTCCAGAATGCTTCAGTAAAAATTTAAGGTCCATAAAAGTGAGTATAGAATTTATTTTGATTTTCTGATTGTAAGTGTGTTGTAGCTAGGGAAATAAATACTTTATGATGCTGGAAAATGCTGGAAAATTTCTGGAAGCTATGTTAGACCGACTGTACACAGAATCCATGCTCATATTAATTTTTTTTACTAGAAATATTGCTGTTGTCTTTATAAGCATGAAAATGGCTAGATTAATGCCTATGAAATAAATAGATTCTGTACTGATAATAATCTGACAAAATTAATGGTAACTTGTTTATCTGCTGGTTGAAGTAGGATTGTTTGTTCTGGTTGATGAATTTGTGTAGATAAATAAGAAGTTAATAACCTTTAAATGCAATAATTGAACTTTAAGCTCATGCATTTGCATCTCCATTTGTAGATCATGTGATAGATGTTGGCGTGTACAAGATGATCCACAAGCCGTCCGTGTGCTTAGTCTAACTGAAGCCACGGAAGACCCGGGCCGATGTCTGGAAGAGCCCAAGGCTGTTACTAAGCAAGGAGGTAAGCACCGGAGCATAACCCCTATGTTCAAAACTATCACTCCTACTTTACTTATGCGCATTTAAGTTTTCTAGGAGTTCTTTGAAACCTTAGATGCACGATCCCTAATACCTATGTTCAAATACTAGTATGTGTAGGTCGTTAGACTGCCCTGCTTAACAAGGACTCAGTAGAAGTTGAGTGTTTGCCTGACACTCTCGAGATATAGGTCATTTACTCTTATGTTGGAATCATAAGGTCGGCGGTTAGGGCTTGTGTGATATTCTTGTGTTGGTTGATCGCCCCGTCTGCATAGAAGAATTTGACTAAGCCTGAAGCGTGTGGTGTATTGGTCAAGTTTTCGAATGTACTATTTGTATACTCGTATGTTGGGGAAATATAGTATCCCGGTAAACTGATGTACCTGATTCAATCTGACATATGACGATCATCGCACTCCTTCGGGGGCATAGGGAGATGGCGGGTGTAGTAGTGGCCAAAACACATCTCTATCTGGGGTATCCAGGGCAATTGGGGCTCTGCACCTGGTGGGAGTGGGATGTGATGGCAAACGGCAGAGAGAGATGGGAAAGGTTGCCTCGTGAGGTCCTCAGTGTCGCTCACGTAGGCATATGGCTAGGTTATTTGTTGGGGATAGACCCCCGGATGTCACCAGAAGACGGACAGGCCCAACCAGCATGGGGCGCCCCAGTTCAAGTACTCTCAGGCTGGCCCCACCAGTCAGGCGGACCAGTCATAATCTTGGCGCGCAAGACACAGAATAAGACGTTGTGACATGCAAGCATACGTGTCGACCAGGATACAAACTAGACGAACATCTAGGAAAGGATCTTTGTAACCGCAATAGAATCTATTTTTTATAATCTAGGTAGGACACGATCCCCAACTGACTTGTAACCAAAGGAAGCCAGACTATATAAGGCGGCCTAGGACCCCCTTCAAAACTTAGAACCACCCGTATGCCTAGGACCCCCTTCAAAACCTAGAACCACCCGTATACTCGTACAATCCAATACATACACACACCCCAACACAGGACGTAGGGTATTGCGTCACCTTGACGATCCGAACATGTTCAATTCTTGCGTCTTATATTACCCTCGACTCCAGATCCACGATCCCTCCCTTGACAAATCAACCATGTAGGTCTACTCTAGGTTGACTGATGGATACAAACATCCGACATTATCCCATGCATGGTTAAAATCAACTCGAATTGTCCGTCTATCGCGGTTACATGAAGCTACTTGACTTCTTGTCACATTGTAGTAAGAAAGAAGAACAAGGATGATTAATATGGTTGTTTGTATAGTTATTAATTGTTCTTCAACCACGTTTGATGTTGGATATTTGCAAACCTAGTAATGGTTAGCTAGACTTAATCTGATGCTAAAATTTTGAAATTAAGGATTAATTTTCTAGTCATTTTTTGACAAAACAAACCTCACAGCAAAAAAACATTGCATGTCTAGGAGTTGGCTAAAGTATAATCCAATAGTCGGGTAACGTCAGGGATAGACCCCCAGGTATCACTAGAAGACTGCCTGGCCCAACCAGTAGGGGTGGCCCAGTCCGAATATTGCCCAAATACATCAAGTACCTAATAACATTTGACTTGGCGAACTGTTGGTGGTTCTACATTTTATCGATCAGGTGCTGGTGCTCCTTCAAGAATGGGCTCCTTCTGTGACAGAACCAGAAGAGTGCCCTCCATTTGACCCCGTCGTCGTCCCTGAGCTCTTTCGGGTACTGGATTATTTTTAGAATTTCAGAAGCAAGGTCAAACACAAATGAGAGCTTAGGAGTGTAGTTGTCATCAACTGACAAGCCGTAGACATGGTTTCTCTGGGATATTTAATTATTTGCCATCGTAAGAAAAGCCACACCTTCAGATACCACTATTAGAAAGGAATCAACACATTTGCCATTATAAGATTGTGTTGCTTACAAAATTGCCACTTTATCCGACGTGGCGTGCCAAATCACGCTTCCACGCTGGAGAAGGGATGCGAAATGACGATGCTGTCCTTGGCTTTTCTCTACGCGATGAACAGGTTGGTCTCTGATTGTTTTGTCCATCACTTACTTGTGGGCCCCACCATTCTTCCACCTCCAGCTGTGTCTTATCTCTGCCTCCCTCTCGCTCTCGTCGCGGGTCGTGCCCGGCGGTGCCGCCGTAGCCGTAGATGTAGGGCGCAAACTCGGCAGTGGTAGAAGCCCATGGCGTGGGCGCCGGCCAGCGCCAGCATCCTCGTCCAGCCAGCTTCCAGCATTCATGCTGGCGCTCCTGTGCGCCATTGCCGGCCTCTCTTCGGCGGCCGCTAGTCCCGACGTCCACATCGTAGGCGGTGAAATGCTTGCAGCAGCTGGACACCTTGATGGGCCACGAGAACGGGCCCGCTGCGGCGGCGCCGTCGCCGATGTCCTGCATCCCGCGTACGAAGTTGACGGCATAGCGGCCGACGAGGAACGGAGGAAGGGGTCCTCGTCGGGGATCTCGCTCGCGCGCCCCCGCCGCGGATCGCGGACCACGTTGATGTTGAGGCTCCAGCAGGCGAGCTCCACATGGCCCAGGTCGTACATGGCCCTGATCTCGTTGAACGCGGCGGCGCTGTTGATGACGAGCGGGAAGCTCTGGTGGCGCCGGGCACGACGTCGCCGAACCAAATGCCCCACGGGCCGACGTCGAACACGCCGCCCAGCCCCCGAGGTTGCGCGCCTTCTCTTCCAGCGTCAGCCGGCCCACCAGGTCGTGCACGCGGTAGCGATGGCGTACGGTACGGCCGCGCCGAGCCTGGTGAGGATGGCGGAGAAGGCGCTCGAGGAGATGCCGAACTGGCCGTGGCACACCGTCGGCGCCGTGAAGCAGCTTGACGAAAGGTGGCCCTGGGCAGCGACGCGGCCTGCACCAGCAAGAGCTCGTTCTCCTGGACGCCCAGCTGCGCCATCAGCCTGCTCGGCATGTGAAATTGATCGGGGTGAACTCTTTCGATCATTCCTTCGATCAAATTCTACGAACTTCACACGGGCATCGAAAGAACTTCACACAGGCATCTGCACGACCTGGTAAAGCTCAACGTCGCCGCCGCCTTGTCAGCACCTGCTGCCGCGCCGCGGCGCCAGTGGCGGCGGCGGGACGTTGCTGCCCTCGATGAACTCGAGGCACTCGACGACGACAAGCGCGTAGAACGAGTTGGAACACAAGCACGATGGCCGCAGCGGCGCCTTGCTGCT
>CM014274.1:36172260-36188270 GCA_004135705.1 Alloteropsis semialata
CGGCGAATGCCGACGACCGCCACGAGCAGCTGGATCTCGACACAATGGCCGCGTCTCCCGCGCCACCACGGAGTTGTCCTCACCGGGGAGCAGCGACGCCGTGGCTGCATCCCACGGAGGACCGGAGCAGCAGTAGTACTTACCTCGTGGATCTGGCGCCGCCGCCTGCTGCCCGCGGCTCCGCGTCCCGTCCGCGCGGTCGCCTGCCGCACCCGAGAAGGGCCGCGCTGCCGCGTGGAGGCTTCCTGTGAGGGGGCGCTCGTCCTGGCTGCGATGGGAGAACGGTGGCCGGTGGCGGCGGCGGCGAGTGAAACAGATGCGAGGCATGGGCGGCGACACAGAGAGAGGGGCAGCGGTAGGGGAGGGGATGGGATGCGCGTAAGGATGGAAGAGAGGGTGCGCGTGCGCCGTTTGAAGACGTACATACACATTTACGTTTTCCACAAATCAACCATAACCCGATTTTTAAAAAAATGGTTTGAGATATCCAGTTGAATTAATATCTATACAATAAAGATCCAAAAGAATTGGTCGTTTTTTACCCAACAATCAGTACCCCTCACAGAGGGCCCACCGCGCAGCTTGGAGTTTCAAAAACTTGATGACATGTTATAAAAAAATGGTGTTTATAAAATACCTCTTAACCTTTTTCACCGGGCGATTTCCGCGTACCCGCTCTCAGTCCTGCCCGCGAAACATACCCGCGCCCCTTTTTTCTCCCGTGAATTGACCTTGCCTTTCCTTTCGGAAAAAACTCTGGTGCAGGCCGGCTGCAAACGCCCTTCGCTGCAGACCTGCTCCCGATGCAGGACGTGTGGATGTGGGGAGGATCCGACGCCTGCCTATTTTGCACCTCAACCTGCTCGTTGCTCGACGCGGCTCGGCTCCACCGCAAGCGGCTAACCCCTCGGCTCCCAACAGAAAAACAAGAAGCCCCTCCGTGGCTCCGTCGCCGCTCTCGTCTGCCGTCGCAGTCGCATCCGTCGTCCGATACTCGTTGGGCTCCTCGACAACTGCCACGGCTCATGAACTCACCATTTGTTAATGGCCTTGTTTTCCAAAAAGGAGAGGAAGAGAGAACTGGCCATGATTTCTAATCGATCTGAATGAAACTGATGTATGTCAAATTGTCGATCATCAAAACAAAAGCAAGATTACATTAATTCAGGAGAAGAATCGAAGGACCAGCGAGCTAGGGTGCATATGCATGTTATGGTACCTCCTAGAATACACCTAAGGCTGACTCCAACAATAAGAGGCAAATTGGAGAGGCAAAACTCCATTTGCCTCACGTCTACCTCACATCTACAGTACCCCCATTTTCTTCCATCTCCAACAAGAACAGGCAAAGTGGAGAGGCAAGCACGGGCGAGCCATGGCCAACAGGATAGCGCACACCGAGGCCATCGCAAGGCGCTGACTGGTCCCACCAAGCTTGCGACTGCTGCACATGGTGGGTTAACGTATCATCAATACGGTGAGTGGTTACCTCAAGGGTTCCCATGCGATTGGATAACCCATCCATGCTGCTGCGCAAGTCTCTTGCCGAAAATGATCGTCGGGCGTCGAACGGAGGAGGGCCGCCACTTGAGCTGGACGACTGATAATAGCGCGGGTCTTGGGGGTTCCATTGTGCGTGCAGCGCTTCTTGCCATCCCGAACCTCCTGCCATGTATGGTGGAGGCGGCTACGGCTGCTCCCAATTCGATCCTTCAGGTATGTACGGCGGAGTTGGAGGCTCCCATGTTGATTGTGCCTGCGGCACTCCGGCTTCTCCCCGTCGGGACATGCTTCTTGTCACCCTCCCTGTCACGCTTTGCCTGCCTTCCTGTTGCAACTCCAACAACAATGTTTTGCATCTGTACAACCAGTATTCCGTTGCTGGCAACGGAATTCTGGTTGTGCTATTATGATAAACCATAATAAGCTTTTGGTCTATGGCATGTGTAACAAGATGACTCTGGATAAAATGGACTCATCCAGAGTTGGGCGAGGCTGCGGAAGGAACTCGACTCGGTAATTATCCAACAGGCCCATTGACTCGAAAATGCGAGTAACCAAAGATGTACATTCAATGGGACCTTGCCTCTTAAAAACACCCATCCATTGATCAATCATGAAAACCACAGGTGAAACTTTTATCTTTTTAACCATTGCATATAATAACTTCAATTCATCAACGCGAACAATTCGTAGATCATTCCGAGGAAACAAAGTCATAGCAATCCAACGGTGCATGAAACGGAGAGTGGGATTATGGATGTGGCTTGTTCTAGGGGGAGTGCCATCTGTGATACCCGAGATATCCCGCCAAAAGGATTCTCTAACAAAAAGCCTCAACACTTTATCAACTTCCAAACAATTATAAAACTAAATACACGGATGGACGGGAAATCGCGAGACGAATCTATTAAGCCTAATTAATCCGTCATTAGAGCTGTAGCACGACGTTGTCTAATCATGGCCAAATTAGGCTCATTAGATTCGTCTCGCGAAGTTACCCGGGGGTTATGGAATGGGTTTTATCATTAATCCATGTTTAATACCCTTATTAGTGTCCTAACATTTGATGTGACAAGTTTGCAAACTTAGTTTGTAAACTAAACAGGGCCTTAAGAACAAGGTAATTATATTTATGCAATGTGCAAATCGTCTGGTCAAGTCAACTACTTTTCACTGTTGTGTGTCTTACAGAACACTAAAACTGCTCTTGTTTCAGATCTCTTTGTTGTCTAGAGTGAACCATAAGAACTTGATGAACCTACTTGGTTACTGCACGTGTGACGAGCCATTTCACCAGGATGATGGTGTTTGAGTACTCCCCGTGTGGTTCCCTCTTTGAGCATTTGCATAGTGAGTGATCTCCACCTCTGTATCTTGATGCCTGAAAAAATTATTTTTAAAAAAATACCTTCTTGCTTTGCCAACTTCACGATCAATAATAACAATGCTGACTATGGTCAGTCTACAACTCTACATTTCTCCCTTTAGATATACCTTTTGTTGTCTGACCACTGGCCAAGGTCCAAAAACTTTCAAAGTTCGATGCTCTGTTAAAGCATGCAAATGGCAGGATCCCTTTCTTCAGTCCTTTCTCGTAGCACAAAGACCAACTAGTTCAAATTTAAGTGAAAATGATTTCATCATTTTTTATTTCCTAGAATCTAATGCACTGCACATTAGCATTTTTTTCAACAACTGAACTGATATAAACTCAAAAGGTATTTATTATTTTCTTGATTGTATATCAGGAACTTTATCTTCAAGTGGCTTTGCCTCTGGGTGTGCTGAATGGTGCTCTCAATGCCGGAGTGGCTGCAGGAGTCATCCATCCATTGGAAAGGGGATTCACAGGATCTGTCTCACCGCTTTCAGAAAGGTTTCACTTGGGTGGTAATAGCCTCTTGTATGCTGCTTGGGTGTCCACCATCATCACTATTAGGCTTCAAAACAAGAGGATTGGGGGCTACAGAATTATGACCCTGTGACCACAACAATAATTCTGAAAATGATAGTACTTCCTGTTCTCCTGAGATAAATGGTGTTGGAGGTGACATAGCAGTGACAGCCTTTGCCGACCTTTGCTTTGATATACCTCTGAAGCCGCTCAGGGACCTAGGAATTCATGGCCATGCATTTCTCTCTGTGCTGGAAATCTTGGTAAATGATCTGCGAAAATTTCCCCTCACCGACTTCCTACAAACATTCAGGAGTTGTGCAGGATTTGGTGTAGTCGTGCCAACCAGATTGTTTTGCATAGAGGTTTACCCTTGACATTCTTCAGCTACGCCACTGAAGTTACCGATTTTTTGTTTTCTACACTCTGCTAAACAAGTGTTTTCTTCTCTTGTGCAGATAAATTACTGCCACATCCTGAAACAGTTTAACCATGACAAGGGAAAGACTGGCATACAGTTTAACTTGGCTTCACCCTAGTTTTCATTGACAAGATGTTGTCATCAGGATGAATAGTTGTATATTTTTTCCTTGTATATATTCTGATTTATTTTTCCTTGTGGCAAGGCAAGAGCTGGGAGTGAAAAATTGATTGTACTGACTTTTATGTAAGCACATAATAAGCAAAAGGTGAGCAAGAGTGGTTGGGAGCTTCAGTTTGCAATGCAATGCTGATGAGAAGGTTCTGAACTGAACTTGATGAAAGTATGAAACACAATGTGCTGTACAGCCTGTACTTACAAAGATGAAGTCTTTTTCTTCTAGTAGAAACCGGCTTGGTTTTTCCGGTAGTACATGGATCGGACTCGGAGATTCTCTACTCTTAAAACGCTTGTGAATTCAGAGTCAATTTCGAAATCTCTCGGCTATATTATTGTGGTGGGTGCAGAGCCTCCCTTGGCCGATTGCATTGAAGCCTGCGGCCGCAATGAAACGCCGCCGGCGCAGCACGGCGGCGGCCCCAGTGAAACGCCGGCGGCGCACCATCGCTGACTGGTCCTCACTCCCCGGCGATCTCGTAGAGCAGATCTCCGACCGCCTGTCCACCGACGCCGACCACCACCACATCCACCAGGTGTGCGCCCATTGGCGAGCCTCCACCTCTCCTCCTCCCACCTCCGGATCCTTCCGCCCGTGGATCCTGGCCGTCCGCACGCCCGCTACCTTGGTGGTAACACCCGCCCACTACTCCATCTGGCTCCCTGGCCGCCGCCGCCTCCACCGGAAGGTGGACACCGCCGCCCCCCCACCCAACCTCCCGTACTGCGTCGGTGCATCTCACGGCTGGCTCGCCTTGGTCGACTCCACCCGGAGGACCCGCCTTGCGCTTTGGGACCCGGTCTCCGGCGCCCAGGTCCGCCTCCCGGCCCACCACAGCTTCGTCCTCCAGGTCTTCCTCTCCGCCGATCCGCTCGTCTTGCCGGACTGGGTGGCGGTCGCGTGGCAGCCGGGCAAGGCCTTCTTCTGCCGGCCTGGGGACGCCGCGTGGAGTGTCCTGTGCGAAGGATTCGTCCCTGAGATCGACTCCGTCGCCTTCCACGGGGGCAGGATATACTACACGGATCGGACGGGGAGGCTCGTCGTCTGCGACCTCGCCCTTGGTGTCCACCACACCATCGACATCAGCAGGCCCATGAACCGCCTCTGCAGGTGCGACTACGCCCACTTCGTGCACCGGGCGTACATTGTCAGCTGCGCCGGCGAGCTGCTGCTCGTCGTTCTGCGCGCCCTTAAGGCCCAGAACGCCCACCCGTCCTTCGTCGAGATCTATAAGCTGCTCAAGTCGGAATGGGCGCCGGAGTCGGAGCGGACGCTGGAAATTATTGGCGATAGAGTCACGGACCTTGGCGACCACTCGCTCTTTCTTGGTCAAGGCGAAAGCTTCGCCCTTTCGGCCAAGGAGTTCCCCGCGATCAAGAGAAACCGGGATATTTAATTTATTGCCACCATAAGAAAGGCCACACATTCAAATGCCATTATAAGAATGGAATCAACATATTTGCCCTAAGAAACACGTTTGGCTTACAAATTTGCCACTTTGTCCTACGTGGCAAGACAAATCATCCATCCACGTTGGATCTGTGATGCGAAATGACAAGTCTGCCCCTTATCTCATTCTTCTCCCCGATGCCTTCCTGGCGTCCTGCGGACCGCGAGGCCCAACGCGGCGCACGGCCCCTTGGGCGGCTGCAGACGCCCTCGCTCGGCAGCGGGAGCTTGGCCGCGGCCTTCGGTGGCGCGGCGTGAGGCAGGGAGGCCCGGGTACTCGGACAGCGGGCCGGCGCAGAACTCCGGGGGCAGCGGCGCCGTGTCGCCGTCGCCGTCGTCGACGACGGGGCAATGCAGCCACGGCAAGACGTCGTCAACTCGTCGTCGTGATGGCGAGGCCGGCGATCACGCCGAAGAAGTGCATCCCGAGCGGCACGGAAGCCAGGCTGCCGCCGTCCGCGTGGCGCTTGAGCTCGTGTCGCTGCCATCGGGGGTGTCGCTGTTGCCGCTGGGAAGAGATCAAGGGAAGCCACGGCACTGCCGCGGGGAGCGGCAGCAGCAAGGTGCCGCTGCGGCCATCGTGCTTGTGTTCCAACTCGTTCTACGCGCTTGTCGTCGTCGAGTGCCTCGAGTTCATCGAGGGCAGCAACGTCCCGCCGCCGCCACTGGCGCCGCGGCGCGGCAGCAGGTGCTGACAAGGCGGCGGCGAGGCACGGCAGCAGGTGCTGACAAGGCGGCGGCGACGTTGAGCTTTACCAGGTCGTGCAGATGCCTGTGTGAAGTTCTTTCGATGCCCGTGTGAAGTTCGTAGAATTTGATCGAAGGAATGATCGAAAGAGTTCACCCCGATCAATTTCACATGCCGAGCAGGCTGATGGCGCAGCTGGGCGTCCAGGAGAACGAGCTCTTGCTGGTGCAGGCCGCGTCGCTGCCCAGGGCCACCTTTCGTCAAGCTGCTTCACGGCGCCGACGGTGTGCCACGGCCAGTTCGGCATCTCCTCGAGCGCCTTCTCCGCCATCCTCACCAGGCTCGGCGCGGCCGTACCGTACGCCATCGCTACCGCGTGCACGACCTGGTGGGCCGGCTGACGCTAGAAGAGAAGGCGCGCAACCTCGGGGGCTGGGCGGCGTGTTCGACGTCGGCCCGTGGGGCATTTGGTTCGGCGACGTCGTGCCCGGCGCCACCAGAGCTTCCCGCTCGTCATCAACAGCGCCGCCGCGTTCAACGAGATCAGGGCCATGTACGACCTGGGCCATGTGGAGCTCGCCTGCTGGAGCCTCAACATCAACGTGGTCCGCGATCCGCGGCGGGGGCGCGCGAGCGAGATCCCCGACGAGGACCCCTTCCTCCGTTCCTCGTCGGCCGCTATGCCGTCAACTTCGTACGCGGGATGCAGGACATCGGCGACGGCGCCGCCGCAGCGGGCCCGTTCTCGTGGCCCATCAAGGTGTCCAGCTGCTGCAAGCATTTCACCGCCTACGATGTGGACGTCGGGACTAGCGGCCGCCGAAGAGAGGCCGGCAATGGCGCTGTTGACGCGGAAAATCGGCGGTCGTATTCCCCGCGGTCAGCACACGAAGACCAGGGAGATTAGCTTCGCTCCAGTGCCAGTCTACACTCCAGTTCAGGTTCGCGGCGTGCCAGTCAATTTGACCTGAAATTGACAAGGGAATAAAACAGTTAAATTGCTCTATGATTGTGTCGGCTCTATTTCAGACGATGGAGTAGCGTCGAATTGTAGCCAAGACCCAATCAAACACGTATCGGCCGATACCGATCGGACCTCAAAATCGGACCTCATTGATGACGTCAATCGGACCGGGTGATCGGACCTCAATCAGACACCAAATCGGACCTCAGAGTCGGACCAATCAGGATCGAACCTTGATTGATATAACAGATCAGCCTTTGGATAATGAAATAAAGTATAAAACAAGGCCAATATGTAAAATAATGGATCAGCTATGTCTTGAAACAAGATATTAAATAATCAAAGTGTAAGCCGATACATTGTCCACCTTGTCTAATTGCCAGTTTGACTTGTCTTATCGGACCATCTAACCAACTAATCGGACTATAGCCTTTTCAGAGAAATCTAGCTCCGACGTAGGGAATCTAGATTTCTCCAACTATGATCAGATCAGATAGCTAGATAATCAGACTCGATTCATCAACCTGTCAATTAAACAAGATGCTCGCACAGGTGTTGATCAGATTAAGCAAAATAAGCAGGTAAAACATTAACAGATTCGTTCTGATTCTAAGATATGCTACCAAACAATTAAGCGAGATCCAGCTCCGACGTAGGGAATCTACACCACACTTAACATTCAAATAGCAATAAGGCCTTAATTAAGCAAGATCCAGCTCCGACGTAGGGAATCTACACCACACTTAACATTCAAATAGCAATAAGGCATAACCAAAGCTTCCTTTAACTAATCAAGATGAATCTAGCTCCGACGTAGGGAATCTAGACCAAGCATGACAGTCAAAGATTAATCTAAGCGTATTACAAAGATCCAGCTCCGACGTAGGGAATCTACACCAATGCAATACTCAAAGAACAACCAGATTAAACCACAAAGCAGGATCGGACATAGAACGATGCTGTAAGATAAATATTGCTTAAATCGGACCAAGACCAATGCTCAAAGCCGTTGAAGAAGTAGAATTGATTCACATGGCGTAGATCTAAACCAATCTAGCAACTCCAACAAACCGCAAAGACTACCTTTAGTAACCAAGATTACTCTAGCTCCGACGTAGGGAATCTAGACTAATCTTGATACCTAGCTCCGACGTAGGGAATCTAGGCTTAAAGTGTAGTCCGATAAACGATAATCTGTTGAATAATCAATATTGATCTAGCTCCGACGTAGGGAATCTATATCAATCTTGATTATCCAGAGATAAATCGTTGAACAGTATAAACGAGAAAGGGCGATGCGCCTCAATTCAAAGCCTATACTAGTTCGATAAATTGACTAACTTACTGGTAAGCCGGAGATCAGAACTGATGCAGCCCGTCCACCAATGAGCTTCGTCGGTAACTACTACTAGGGTTTTGGCGTGAAGCCGGGTTGTATTGATTGTGAGAATAGTTCTTTACAATGGACGAGGGTTCAAATTTATACCCTGGTCATGGAGAGTCCTGATCGGACCAGACTAACTAATTAAGGTAAACTAAGATTAAGATAGAACGGGACTCTCATACGCCTTCTGAAAAGGAAATAGTCCCTGGATCTGATACGCCTCCTCCTTAGCCGACGCGCCTTTCCTCTTGAACTCGTCATCGGGTCGGACTCCTGCTTCATCGGACCCCTCTTCAGCATCGGCTTCCTTCTTTGTCACCTTCGGCCTTGACCAGTCAACGGGTCCACTGCGCAGTCTCAACCTCACCACGTCATCATCTGACTCAGCATGTCAGGTGCGAAAATCTGGTGTTAACACATGCCCCCCAATTTTGGAATAAAATATCATTTTGTTCCAAAATTCGTATCTGCCATCATAACTCTTTCACCGATTTTCGTGCCGAAACTTTCCATCCCTGTACTGCGCGGCTTCTCAATCTTCGGACCATGACCGTTTTCACCTTATAAAATTACTGCCGGCGGCCACACTGTACACTTCTCCTTCCTCGCCAAGAACCCGTACTGCTCATCTTCTTCCTCCTCTCTCCCGAGTGGCCATTCACATTCACTCGAACTTACACCAAAACTGTTTCAAATGGCTCAATCATCCTCCATGGGCGCCCTCCATTCTTCTATATCCGCCCCCACTTCCGCATCTGCTCCAGCGGGTTCTCCATCTGTCATGCCTCCCACCATGGCTGCGGTCACGAGCTCAACAATGGCGGCGGTCATGTCCTCGACAATGGCGGCAGCAACAAGCTCTTCAACCCCTTCTTCATCAACTTTCTTTGCCTCAAGTTCTTCCTCGGCACTCGCAGATCCAGCAGGAGAAACGCGTCATCCAATCCCGGAGGTACTTCACTGAATCTGAAATCATCTTAAGTTCCGCATTAGATTCGGCTTTCCCAAACTCGTTTTCATTCCGCATCTTCTTTTTAGGCCGTTCGCGCTCAAACCCTAATCCCCGTAGGCAACTTCCAAGGGGCCTACCTCCTTGGTCCAATGGGAGACCCAGATCCCACTGAATTCATTAATCTGGAAACCCACCGGATCCCATTCAAGACCTCGGGTTTTGATTTGGATGATTGGAAGAACGCCTTTCGATCTTGGCCGACAGTTCTACCTGGATGGAAGAATTGGTACTTGAGAGTGTCAGCCTCCAAGTCTGCAGTCTGGGATAGATTAGATATCGCCCAGTGTATTGGCCTTAGCATCGGACCCATTGCTAAGAACGAGAATCTCTTGATCGCCGCATCACACTTCTGGTCCGATGCATTGAATGCCTTCCTCTTTGGACATGGTCCGATGACCCCAACACTACTTGATGTAGTCATGCTTCTTGGCCTCAATGTCACTGGCGACAAACGTCCCTTCCGGCTCAACATCAAACTCAAACAACATTTTAAGACCAAGAACTGTGGCGGCTGGACAGGATATATGGAGAAAAATCATCGGACCGGACCTGTGACTGACCGTGAGCATGCGGCCTTTCTGAACATGTGGTTGGACAGATTCTTCTTTTGCGGCACCACCCTCGGTCCAACGGCCAACTTCCAACATCTGGCCGAATTGCTGGTAAGTGACCATGTCATCAACCTTGGTCAATTTCTCTTGGGAGCAGTATACAATCTGCTTCATCAAGTTGCCAAACGCCTGAGGACCGGATCACTCATCACCAACCTTGGCGGGCCGTGGTGGTTCATTCAGATGTGGTTAATGCTTCATCTGAGCAAGGCCGTCAAAGTAGATCTTCGAAAGATGAAATTCCCAGAGAGCAAGCCTGAATCGGAAGAAATCACCTGGCGCCGATGTACTTCGCTTGGTGAAGCTGCTATGGGTTTCCCTGCCGAGAAGTTATCAGGCAAAGAATCTTCCAAGTACTTTGCACTCCTTTATAGAGGTATTACTGATGACAAAATGCTCTGGTTCCTGTATCATCACACCGATGAATACGAGCTGCCCTACAAATTCAAATTCAACATGATTGTAGAGGCAGATTCAGAAGCCCTGACAATTTTCCGAACTTGCATCAATGCTCAATTTCTTCCGATCGGCCTCAGTCAGAGCAAGCCAGGGCAATCAACTTATGAATACTATCATCCAAACCTGGCCGCTCGTCAATTTGGTATCGGACAGCTTCCACCCTACCTAATCTTGACCGATCGAGTTTTTCCAAGGGGAAAAGTTGATACAGGCTTGGAATGGGATCGTCTTCTGGGACTTGAGCCTTCCATTGATAAAACCAATCTGGATACCTTTGCAATCAGCCTTGTAACTCATCGGATCTTCAACACATGGTGGGCTGAATGGCGTCAACACCTATTCTGTATCGCCTGCAAAACTTATGTTCGGAAGTTGCAGCCTACTTTCAAGGGCAAACCAGAGGTAATATTTGTGAACTTGCTTCCCTCCCTTTTCATAATTTTATTTTGTTAAACAATTCTTTACCAGGATGTCGATCGTACCCCTCCAACGATGACTCGATCGGGGAAACAAGTCGTCTACAGCAATATCTCGCCAGATCCGTGGATCGGCTGTGACTCTCCCACCATCGGCAAGCTTCTGTCGGCATACGGCGACAGCAGAAAAAGGAAGAAGCGGGCGTCCTCTAAAATTCCAAAACGCCCGAAGACTGCTCTGGCAAGTTCAAGAACTTCATAAACTTGATTTCTCTCTTTATTGAAATTAACCCTCTCTGTAAACTCAGGTCATCGGAGAATCTTCTGCACGCCAGCCCAGTCCAGCCGAGCCTTCAAGCCCATCGGCCGAGGAATTACCAGAATCGAACCCAGAAAGATCACCAAGCCCAGCTCAGATGCAACCAAGTTCGGCACAGGCCCGCTCGTCTCACTCGTCCTCATCCGAGAGAACCATAACTGGCTCGCCTCGTCAACCAAGCCCACTACACCAAGAAGAACAAGCACAATCAAGCCAGGGCCTTCAAAGAGATCAACCAGCAACTTCTCCACAGATCCAACTCCCTGATCCAGAAGCAACGGTAATTATCAACCGACTTATTCAATAATTGATATCCAACTTGTTCTTATTTTCTTTCTTCTAGCAAATCATCCAGAATGTCTTGACGGATCTTGAGATTGCCCAAGCAAACATCCAGGGCAGTAATAACCCTTTGATTGGACCCGAGCAAGAACTAGCCTGGAAACAAGTAAACTTTCTAGCCTGATATAATCATATCAGCTTTTTGACATTATATCTAATTATTTCTTTTGCAGGCTCAAGATACTCCTCAAACCAGCCAGACCATATCAGTCGATTTTGATCGGCTGCAAGCTGAAGAGGAAGAGATTAGCTCTGGGCAAAGCCTGCTATCTGATGAAGTGAAGGCAAAATTGCTTGACATATCTGCTCTCCTTCACCAAGATATCATCGATCTTGTTCAAGATGCAGAGCCGATTCGTCAGATTATCAAAATTCTAAGAGGCCAACTTCCGTCGGACCTGGAGGAAGCATTGATTCCGGCAGCATACATAGAAGGTCACTCCTTTCCAGTGTTGCAGGCCAATCGCCGAATCAACAATCGGACCTCCCAGCAGGATCTAATCAAGGCCAGGGATGAAAAACGTGCCCAAGCTGACGAATCAACAAAACTGATCAAAGATTTATCGGCACTTCCTGTCTCCATCCAATCAGAACTTGAGAATCTGCGAGCCAGAGAACAGCAGCTGGAACAGGAACTCATCCAAGTTCGATCAAGCATCCAAGCTAAAGCAAAAGAGCTTGATGACATCCCGGCTTTGAAGGTAAAAGCTGAAGAGGATTACAAGATCCATATCAAAGCGGCCAAAGAGATTCATAAATTAATCAAGCCTGTAGAGGGAAATGCTGAAGCTGATGCCAAGATCATTGCTGATGTTGACAAGATCCGTCAGACTGCTCTTGACTCGATAGTTAAATACCTGCAGCCTTAAACACTGAGACTCGTCTGTCTTACTAAGTTATCTGATACATTGATAGCCTGTTCCACCATCGAGCGGCTTAGCGATATAATACACTCTTCTTTTGTTGTATATAATCCTTAAGGCGATGCATATCGCATCGGCTCTTATCCTTTTATTCTTGAGGCGATTTTTCATCGGCTTTCAAGCCTGACGCGTAGCATCGGCTTTACAAATCTACCTAAACGCTAAGGTAGTATTATTAGATAAACACACTCGAACCTTGCCCCCAGGGCAAAATAATAATCAGGCCGATTCAATTTATAAGAAGAACTTTCAAAATACATATTTGAAAGAACTGATTAACCATATCGGCCTTTAAAATCTTCTACATAATCATCCATTTAAAACAAAGTCTCAGAGCCGACTGCTTGGATCGGCTGTAGCCCTTGGTCGGACACCTTGAGGAAGTCACCATCCCATACTTTTTCTGACAGGCATTCAACTCCTTCAAACTCCCAAATTGTTGACTCAGCTGTAGCAATGCTAACCGAATCATCAGCTGGGACAATCTCCACTTTATTGCCTTGCCATTGGATCAAACATTGGTGCATTGTGGATGGGATGCAACAGTTGGCATGAATCCAATCTCGCCCGAGGAGCATGCTGTAGGAACCTTGGCCATCAATCACAAAGAAGGTAGTCGGCAATGTTTTGCTGCCGATGGTCAATTCAACATGAATTGCCCCCCGAGGCTCTGAAACATTTCCGCCAAAGTCCTTGAGTGTCATATTGGTCTTAATCAGATCATCAATCCCTTTACCCAGCTTGCGGAATGTGGAATAGGGCATGAGATTGACTGCAGCTCCTCCATCAACCAGCATCTTGGTCATCGGCTTCCCGTCAACGTATCCTTTGATATACAGAGGCTTCAGATGCCGATACCCATTTGCATTTGGTTTCTCAAAGATAGCTTTCTCTGAATCCAGAACCAAGCATGCAGCGGCTTCTTCCAGTTCATAATCGACCTCATGGTCGTCTTGTTCATCAGGAGCAGCGAAATCAGAAGGCAACATCAAAACCATATTTATTGCGGCCGATGTACTTGCTTCATCATCATTGGCCATCTTGATGCGCCACTTCTTTTCTTTTGCCAATTCTCGCTCCTGAATCTGCTCATTATAACGCAAGCGTTGCACACGTCTTTTCTTGGACTTAGAAATCCCTGACGGGCACCACTGTCCAGGCCTCATTGGAGGTTCTTCAGTCCGATTCTGAACTGGAGCCTTCTCTTCCATTTTTTCAGGGCCATGAGCATCAGCCCGGCCTTCATTATTTTTGTGGCCATGAGTATTAACCCGGCCTTCATCTCTTTGATGGTGATCATCAATCCTGACGCCGATCCGTTCATGAACTGATCGTCGACCTCTCTTGGAAGCTCTGTACTCTTCATACTGGAAGCTACATTCAGGACAATCTGCTTTTGATGGCAGTCTAAGCTTCTCATTCCAGCAGAATACGAAGAAAGGACACCCCCAATGATCATCATCCTGATCGTATCGGTCATAAACTTGACGTTCATCCGTATACCAATTGGACCTATAATCGTACTGACGACGACCGTCAATTCTATCATCAAACCAGCGCCGGCCATCGGACCTGTCACCATACCGGCGTCGGTCATCGGACCACTCATCAAATCGGCGTCGGCCATCGGACCACTCATCATATCGGCGTCGGCCATCGGACCTGTCATCACGTCGGCGCTGACCATCAAACTCTTCATCAAGCCGCCTTGCCTGATATTCACGCCTCCGACGTCGTCGTTCCTCGCGTTCTTCCCACGCTCGGGCTGCTGCTTGCTGCCTCTTGTATTTGTTAATCAGCATTTGGGAAGTTACACGCGGCCGATACCCACCAGGAGCATTAGATTCACGTCCAAACGCCTGATGATTCCTGCGTAGCTCTTCAACAGTAACCTGAACCGCAGGATCAATGGCTCCAGAACTCTTGGCGTGGTCCGATGTAAGCACTTTGAACTTCCCCTTTTCATTAGCATCAACCATATTAACAGAAAAGGAGAAATCAGCAAAGTTATTTGGAAAGGGATGACCATCGATCTTCATGGCTTTCTTGCTGTCTTCAAACTTGATCTTGCCTGACTCAATAGCCAATTGGATCTCCCTTCTGAACACTTTGCATTCATTGGTCTCGTGAGATGTCGAGTTGTGCCATTTGCAATATTTGCGTTTCTTCAACTCATCGGCCGATGGAATAGAATGATTTTGAGAAAGCTGAATAAGCTTCTCACTGAGCAGCAAATCAAAAATCTTATCGGCCTTTGTTATATCGAATCCAAACTTCTCAGAGTTCTGTTTGATCCACGGGAGCGATACTGGCTTCTTGGATTTGGTCCATTCAGCTATATTGACATCAGCTTCCTCTTCAGATTCAGAGAGATAAGATACTTGCTTGGAAAACTTTACACGCTTCATCTCCTGATATCGGACCTCATGAGTTGACACCTTCTTAACCAGCTGCCCCAATGTCTCAAACTCTTGAGTAGAAAACTTTTCTTTAATTGGCGCGAGCAAACCCTGGAATGCAAGCTCGGCCAACTGCATATCAGACAACTTCAAACTATAGCATCGATTCCTAGTATCACGGAACCGTTGAATGTACTCCTTGACGGTCTCATCATTTCTCTGCCTGATAGCAATCAAATCAGAGATCTTCATCTCATTGAGACCAGAAAAGAAGTATTTATGGAATTGCTTCTCCATATCGGACCACCCTGTGACTGATCCTGCTGGCAACGACGTAAACCAGGTAAACGCCGGCCCCGATAGTGACAGAGGGAAAAATCTTAGCCTGAGTCCCTCCTCAGAAGCAGCCTCACCACACTGAGCCAAGAATCGGCTCACATGTTCGATGGTGGTCATATCATCTTGCCCAGAAAATTTGGAGAAATCCGGCACCCTGTAACGCGGAGGAAGTGGCACTGCATCAAAATAAGACGGGTACGGGTGCCGATACAACCTCGCTTCATCTTTAGGCTTCAAGCCGAATTGATTTTGGATCACCTCGGCTATTTTCTGCGACCAATCGGACTGTTGATTTCCAGATGGAATTCCATCAGCTATGTCCATCACATAATTATTGTAATCTCCGACCATGCGCTGATGTGAAGGAACCTCTGTACGTAGCCTTGCAGCAGCGGGTTGTTTTTCTTGTTCACTCAGAGTCCTGGCATACTTTTCACCATGTGGGCCGACAATAGTTCCATCGGCCATCAACAGAAAACCGTTGGCCAGTTCAACAGGAGGTGGTGGAGCAATCGGCATCTGTGGAGCAACGGTCATTGTATTATCTGCAGTTTCTTTGCCTCTTCCTGCAGAATCTGCTATAAACACGGGTCCCTTCAAGCAAATAGCATCGTCCACCGCCTTCTTGATGAGATTGTCCAAAGAATTCACCAAAGTGCCTGATTGGTTGATCAATGCATGATGAACAGCCTGGTGAATCATCTCTTGT
>CM014274.1:36198941-36265044 GCA_004135705.1 Alloteropsis semialata
CCTACCCAAACTGAGTTGCTATGGGCCAACCTGCTTGTGAGATACCATATACATCCAAGACTCAGTCATCAGGGGTGTATCTCGTCCCTTGTAGCAGTAGCCACACAGTACAACCACATGGTGCCACGGGTGAAAGGACCTTGATGTCGACTAGAGGGGGGGTGAATAGGCGAATCTGCAAATTACAAAAACTAATTCCAACTGTCAGCACCAAAACCGGTATTACCGGTTTCCCAAACCGGTAAAACCGGTTCCTATACAGATTGCCCTAACAAGTATAATTCCCCACTACGAATTCTAGCACAAACCACAAATGGTGTGAAGCTTCCAGGGATGTTTCCAAGTGTTCCAATGAAGCTCCTGCACACAGCTCAACACACCAAAGTAGATCGTAGCGGAAGCACGAGTAATATGCTAGATGAAGCTCCTGCACACAGCTCAACACACCAAAGTAGATCGTAGCGGAAGCACGAGTAATATGCTAGAAAAGACAATATGAGGAAAAAGCTCAAACCAAGAGACAAGAGATTTTTCTCCCGAAGTTCGGATTCACCGCTCGCACCAAGCAGCCACCACGGCACGGTGAATCCTACTCTCCGTTGAGGAAGCTTATACGACCACCCAAGGTCAAGCTATCTCCTCCTTCCCTGGGACTGATAATTGTATCACATTTAGTCTCTGCTTAGGCAGGGGCGCTTCAACTGCGGGGGAGGCTGCTATCTGGTGGTGGAGACGGGGTTGCGGGCAGGGCTGCGAGGGCGCCGCTATCATGGGAGGCAACCGCTGGGCGCGCGGTGGGTGCGGCAGTGGCGCTGGAACAGAGGTTGACACTGGCTAAGCTAAGATAAAGGCGTGGGAAAAGGCGAGATGTGGTGGTAGTGGAGTGGGCCCTATCCTTTTTTTCCCCGCTGTTGTGGGTGGTGGGGAGCCAGTGACGGCGGGGGTGTAGGTTAGATGGACGCCCACGGAGCTGAGATGGAGACGTGGGAGAAGGCGGGACACAGCGTCGGATGCATGCCCCTAGGTTCGCGTCGATCATAGTCATAGGTGGCAGTAACGGCAATGTAGGTGCCGCTAGAGCCGTCTAGGAGACGGCAATGGCCAGGGGGGCGGAAGGGGGGGGGGCTCCACTGATCTACTGGTTTGCGTCGGCTGCGGTTGTGAAGGTGGTGGCCTGTTGACGATTATTTACTGCGACAGCATCTTGGGTTCCTCGAATAATGCGATATCTCACACCGGGTAAATCCTTAACCCTTCCTCCTCTTACTAATACTACAGAATGTTCTTGTAAATTATGGCCAATACCAGGTATATAAGCAGTGATTTCAAATCCAGAGGTTAATCGTACTCTGGCAACTTTACGTAAGGCAGAGTTGGGTTTTTTGGGGTTGATAGTGGAAAAGTCGACAGATAAGTCATCCTTACTGTCCCTCTACAGAACCGTACATGAGATTTTCACCTCATACGGCTCCTCGTTCAATTATTTCGAAGGGATCCTTTTCCTCGTTCAAGAGTCTCCGCCCTTCTTCCACTCCGTCCTGAAGACTAACTAAGACCAATTGAGTCACGTTTTCATGTTCTAATTGAACACTTTCTATTTATGATTAAAGGAGAAGATTGTTCTTTTACCAAACATATGCGGATCAAATCACGTCTTATAATAAGAAGAAATCTTTCTCGGTCGTGCATCGGCTGAGGGCAGGAGACCGGGAGATGGAGGGGATGAGATGCAGGGTGAGGAAGAAGATAAGTTGAGGTAGGGCCCATATGAGGTTTTTATGGTGGAAGGGTCTTGTCAAATTGTTAGCTGGAGAGGGTCTCCCTCTAGTCAAGTCCTTATGTAAAAGCTTCATTTGAGAAAAAAAACTTAAAAGGGGTTATACTCATCTTTTGGAAGGGATTAGATTCTCACCTTGTAGGGTAATTAGATTTACAATCACGTTAGGATAGGATTGATGCATATATTTGGTTGATCTTTCCCCTATACAGTTATCTTTTAAAATAAAAACATACCTATCTTTTTCTACATGTTATATGACATATTAGTTTTGTTCTAATTTAAAGTTGTACAAATTTGACCCAACTTATAGAAAAGCAAAATAACGTCTACAATACCAATCATATACTATCAAAATATATTTAATGAAATAAATTTGATATTATAGATGTTATTATATTTTTGGGGAATGCTTCAATCAGGATATCCAATTCCAAAAAAAAAAATCGACATGTTGCGCTCGGTGGATGAGCATTAAACATTGTGTCATGTTGGGGCCGGAATTTTCCATCACAAAATCGGATCGAAGTTAGTTAACTTTTATGATTTGTTTCAATTGTTGCATTAGGCAATTTCTGATGTTCGATGTTGCAATCGCACCGGTAGCACCGTATATTTTTCTATAAACGGTCAAAGTTGGACAACCTGATTTAGGATAAAACTAATACAATAGTTAGAAAAACGGAGGAAGTAGTAATTATATTCATTGACCTTTTAAATAACTCAGAGGGAACTAATGGACGTTCTACTGTCATTTTGGATTACCGTAGAAATTGCTATAGTATCTTAAATAAATTTAAACCATTACGTATTGATTAGTGAGCTTTAGTGTTCTTTTTCTTCGACCTGATAGGTTCCCTCGTCACTGATCATGTTTGTCTTTGTTCGATGCAGTTAATAAATAAAAAAATGCAGGCTTAAGAGAACACGAGACAGCCGATCCCAGAGGCATTTATCGTCCTGCAGCACCCGTGGCCGTGCAGTGAGAGGAAACTGTTGATCTATAGCTCTGCCGCTGCACTTCAAGAGTCCACAGGTTGGTAAGGTAGCCTGCACGCTGTGTCGACTGCCGACAATGGCAGCAGTTCAGGTTCAGTCTTCTTTGTTCACTAGTTCAGGTTCAAGGCAACGACACGTAAGTAGATCAGGGAAGATGCACTGCCAGTACTAGGTCCATGTGCTAATCACCGATCACTTGTTGTATTCCACTTCTTTGGCTGGCGAGTGGGTATGTGTTGATTGAACAGGCAGAAGCTCCAGGCAAAAGTAGCCTATCATATTGCGGTGGAAATTTTCTACTCTAGAATTGGATGACAGAGTTATTTATATACATGATTTCTGATGTTACCAAACATTATTTTTTAATGTTGCAGTAGTTAACTTTCGATATTGTGACCGAGCGTCCGATGCAAAATTTCCAGCACCAGAGTAGCTTCGTTTGCAAATCTCTTGCGTAATAATTTTGAAAAAAAAGGTGCACCGGTACCTTCTCAAAAGCAAGCTAGACCGTTTCCTGTCAACTGACCCGCGCCCTGATCCTTCAATTTGACATGAAAGATCTGACGATGTGGCCTGGTGGCCTGACCAAGCTTATGGTTGATGGTGTAAGCACATCATCTTACATTCTTACTACATCGAACATCACTCGGATCCCCCGTATCTGCTGCTTTTGGCACCAGATTCCGCGGCATATTATCTCTTCGGCCGTCGCGTCCCTGTTAACTTTGCTAAGTTAGCCGTAAGCGCAAGAATATTTAAGAGCAGTCTGTACCATGTTTCCTGCAAACATCCATTAACAACACTATATTATGGTTTCCTCTAATGCCACGGATGACCACAGAGACCAGCGAGAATTTACCAATATACCATTAATCGAATTAAAAAAGATAAAATAATATGAGTACGGATCCCATCTTTTTCTTGGTACTAGTTATCTAGGTACGTACTTTTTTTTTTCAACCATTGGATCTATCTCAATGCAATGGTCTTGTTATTTCCAATCACCGTAAAATTCGTTGAAAACAAAATAGCGTCCATCTGCTGAACAAACAAAAATAAAGTTGCTTTCAGAAAAGGGTTTGATTTTTAGGGATGTTTTAGGATTGCATTATTTAGCACTTATACATACATTTTTCAAAAGGCCAGATTTTTTTATTATTTCACCTGATATGATTTACTTGTCTCTCTCTTCAGTTGGATATGCAGACTTAGAGGAATGTCTGTTGCCTAGCTGTGTCATGCAAGTTCAGAAACCTTTGTGGACGAACAAATTTGAGTGTGCGTGCGTGTGTGTGTTTCACGCTTCACCAAGGTTTGCGATGGACAACATGGATCAACTGCATCTAATTTCACAGGTGATTGTTAAGCTACTAGGCAAAAATAATAATAATGTCGGCAGGTGCGTGCTGAGTGCTGACCTACGGTCAAGTGAACAGATGATGGGTACATCCAATTGGTAGTGCCTTTGAGGGGGCTAGTCGTACAATTATTCTCTCATTTGTCTGCGATCACCTCAATCAGATGCCTAGGTGCATCGATCCACTGGCCGAGCACCAAGGTGCTCGTTCCAGACGTGTCATGATTACCTTCTTTCTTTCTGTCGAAAGATGGATCATGATCACGGGCTTGAAGCTCAAGAACAAATTGCTTTGAAAATTTTTCGATGAAAATTGTTTTTAAAGTTACTCCTGCTGAAACAGAAAGTAGTGGGGCGTGGAGATCATGCATCAGGCGCTCATGTGAGGCAATGGCTGATGAAAATCAAGACGCGGTAGCTGACGAAGATCACGCGTAAGCACACTCTCTCCTCTCATAAACACATGACAACGAAGAATTATGGTTGAAGCATTGGCAACTTTGTCACTAGCATCTTGGGGAAAAAAAAACTTTGTCGCTAGAAAAGCAGGCATCAGCAGTGGCTTCTTTAAATCCACTGAGATTATGAACACGATTACCGTAGAACGGAGTACTGTAAAAGAGCTCAAAAATAGCACCGATGGTAGGATCTCCTTGCCTTGGCGATGTCGATCACCAATGATTTGGATTGCACAGGATGATCACACAGGGACAAAAAAGGAAATGTAGCGTGTTCAATTCCTATCTCAGGCTAAAACCCACCAATGTTTCTTTGAGATCTCACCGCTGTCGAGAACTCATACGTTGGAGGAAAGAAAAATGTAAAAAAACTAAAAATATACGACTCTTTCAGATGCATCACCATGACGACGTGCAGGGTGGCTGCAAGTTTTGCTTTGCAACGGAGTCTTCACACTTAAGAATAGCAGGCATCTCATTAAGAGTGAACCATAGATTTTGTCGTACAGTGAACAGTAAAAGCGACCCGTAGCTGAGGCCACCCTTATCACTTCTCTAAATTCTTCGAATCAACCGAGTGGTCGTTTCTTTGAACCTTCCCTCTGTCATCTTTAGTGACTCGACAGTCATTGGATGGTGTCACTGGGAATAGACTCTACCTCTTTTTGTTGGCTCTATCTAATCCTAAGACCCTATTGTGTTCGAGACCATATATATAGCGTTGTCAAAAACTCCTCTATTGGATGATGGAGAAAGGTAGCTAAATTTTGTTGATTTCAGCTCATCCAAACACCCTTTTCTGTTCGATGGTTGTAAAAGGGTTCATGTGGCGGGGGAGTTAGTGGCAAGATCTCCAATTCAAGGCGGACTCGGTGGGGGTGAGGACACCATGGCTGCAGCTCCATTCTGCGGAGGAGGTGAGACAGGAAGAAGGTGACAAAGAAGACAGCATTTGCATGGACATTGGTTCAAGATACAATGGTGGAAAATTTGGCTGTTTTGAGGTCAATCTAGTTTTTAAGGGAGATCACATCATTTTCATTACTGTAAACTTTGATTATATACTTTTTACCCTATATGGCGTCATCAACACTAGAAGGGCACATCCAAACCCATCCATGAGCATTTAGACATGCTTCTCACTTCAGATTTTCAACTAAATGCATAACATAGCTTTATCAGAAAGCGTATCAAAGCCATTACAGAGGTCGAAACCTTGCTAGGATTGCCAGCTTTCACATGTTTGGCATAAGGCTAAACCGGTCAACGGAGCAGCTAATAACCGCAGCAATTTCAGAGGTTAAAAGCTTTACAAAGCACGAACTACTACAGAAAGGAGTGTTACGGCACTAGAGCCAGCTCGTTTCAGATAGATCATGATTACGGGAATGCAGCTCAGAATAAACGACTTTCAGAAGTAGCGGCTTCGAGGAGACCATGACAAGCTGGCAACCTACAAAAGTATATAGATTCAGATGCGACACGGTATAGCTGATGAAAATCATGATCAATCGCTGACAAAAATCACACGCGGGCACTAAGCATATTCCCTTTTTTTCATTAACTCACACTGCTGCTAACAATCTTATCTTATTAGTACTAATTAGAGGATTCTTTTGGAGCCTCCATGTCAAATCTCACGAGATGTCTAGGGAAAAAAAAAAGATGTTCCAATCTCACAAAAATCAGGAACATCATGTCATCAATTCGGTAGACACTATAGTCATCATTGATAATATTAGCCACAGGATATATTGCATTTCTATAAAATTATCTGTTTTTTGCAATTATAAAAGTAGTCTAGAGTAACCCCTTAACTCTATATGTTAGTCTACATTATAACATATATCTGCACTCAAAGTCTAATTGTAAGCACTTTTTTTGTAAAAACAAAGTAAGTACTATACCCCAAAATTCTTTGCTGTATAAACTACACGACTGATGCAGCACGAGAAGTACCTACTGCGTCATGGACTAGAGCTTTATTTGCAATGAAATCTTTACTCTTAATAAGATCACAAGGCATCTCACAAACAGAGAAGTATAAAGGACCACCCGTAAAAAAAGGTGAAGTATATAAAGGTTTTGTCGTACGTTGAACAGCAAAAACAGCAAGCCGTAGTAGATGCCAGGCAACTGCATCTAACCTCATCACCTTTGTTTCTTTTCTTTTCTTTTTTGCGGGGTAATCTCGTCACCTTTGCTGGTTCCAGGACCCACCCGATGGTTTTATTGTACATGAATCCATTATGCGCGAGGATCATGGCCACTACCGGACCCGGCAGATTGGCACTGCCAACTGGAAATACCAACTTTGGACATGACGCCGACAAGTCAACTCGTGATGTCCAAACATTCGATCTGCTAAAAGGCCTAGCAGGAGAGCAGATCCATTGTTTTGTTTCCCGCATGGATCAAATATCATATAGATCAAATTAAAGTAAATACTATAGAAAATTCGAATGTAAATACAGATAATATCGAAGATGAGATCATTGTTCGCCAAGGCACTATTCCAAGCTTGCGTAGACACGCATAGTCACTAGGCGGAGGGGTACTGACTTGCCTAGAGGGGGTAGGCGGCGCATGCAGATCCACAAGAAGATTTGCCCTAGGGACGCGTGGGGAAGGCGAGGACGAAACGTTGGGTGGAGGTGGCGGAGGAGATGGCCACGCCAGGCCACAACGGGGAGGCAATGATGTCGGGTAGTGGTAGGAGAGGCAGTGCTAGAGGAGGTGGAAACAAAGGAATGGGCATGAGGAGGAGACGTAGTTGAGAGATGGCGCTAAAGGAGGCAGAAACAAAGGAAGGGGCGTCAAGCAGCGGCGCAGTCGGGGAGACGAAGTGGAGACAGGGGCATCGTCACCGCTGGCATAGTCGGGGAAACCGAAACAAAGGTTGGGGCGCTATGTAAGACAACCGATTCTTAGTGTAAATCGGTCATCCAATAGGGCCCTCGTGCCCGCGAACTGCGAGGCCGGTAGCACTCACACTCGACAACACGAAAGGGTTGGCAGGCTGGTGGTGGAGCTCGCGCTCGTCCATGCAGCTGATTTTTCAAAAAAAAAATTACATTTGTTCCATATTTTGGGACACTTGTTCCATGTTTTGGAACTACTAACGTGATGAGGAAGAAGATGTGACCACCGTTGAAATCGTCTTTTGCGTAAAGCTATCTAATATACTAACGTGATGGGTCCAAAAGTTTGACGTGTGAAAGATAGGATTTGCGGTGGGAATAAGGTAAGCTAGGATTTCCTGAGATGCAAGCAGGCGTAGAAATGTCCACATGCAAAAACAGCATTAGCAGGTTCTACAGACCAAGTGCATTTTGTGTCTCGGGTTTACACGAGCGCGCCGGAAATGCCTATGCTTAAACTGTTCAACCTGCGAGGCCTAGAAGTAGCCTACGGGCAAGCAGTTGACTCTGCGGCCGTCATGATATGTGACCGCTGCTTGTCCTCTCGCGTTGCTGCTCTATTTTTGATTGACTACTGCATACACATGTCGGAGCCTGGCCCAGTCCTGCAGCCAGCCATGGTGTGCCGTGTACGCCTCCTCATTACAGGCTTCAGCAGGCTCTGCAGGCTTCTGCGCACCTACAAGTTTATTGCTGCAAGGCCCCATAGGACAAAGGCCTTGTTTAGTTTCGCCAAGTTTTTGAAATTCAACCAAAAGTAACACATTGAAAAACGTACCTCCTCTCTGCGACATACTTCTCAATGCACTTTTTCTATAGGAAATTCAACCAACTAAACAAGGCCAAAGCGGCGAGCACAACAGATGCTAGCGAGTACTTGCAGGTTGGACAAATTACTCTGGCGATCATGCTGAACGCTTGCAGACAGGCCCGATTGCATCCTTACTCTTTGTCCTTTAGATATATATGGGCGTGTTTAGTTCCACATAAAATACATAAAGTTTTTATCTTGAGAACCATGCCAGTTCATTTCTTCTCTCTATGCACACGGCCCAATGCATAAACTTTATGCATAAAATGGGCATCGAAATGAATTTTTTTATTATTTAATCCTTTTTAAACTGAAATTTTAATATTAACCTCAGCCGAACTAAATTTCCAACAAATAACCCTTTTGGTCGCGCCACGCGCCGTGGCGTGACTGAAGGCGAGTCGCGCCAAAGCATGTGGCGCGACTGGCCTGCCACGTCAGCCGGCCGGGCCACGGGCGGCCAGCGCGGCTGCTGACGTGGCTAGGCGAGTCGCGCCACATGCCTTGGTGCGACTCAGTCGCGCCAAATGTCGTGGCGCGACTCGCCTGTATACAGGCGGGCGCCCATGGCCCCTTCTTCCTCCTCCTCCCTTTCTTTCTTTGTCCTCCAACCCTAACCCGAGCTTCTCCATGGAATCCGCCGCCGCCACCCCCTAGATCGGCCCCTCCCACCACGCATTCGAGCGGGAAAAGTGGGGAAACTACTCCGGGAAGGTAACTCCTCCACTTTGACCATCTACATTTTGCGGATTTGGTTGATTTCCTTAGTTTTGGATGAGGTTAGGTTTAGCTAGGGTTTGAGTTGATTTGGTCGATTGAGCATGGATTTGAGATGATTAGTTGTACTAAGTGGTGGATTTGGTCGTTGGTAACGCCTGTCTATCGTATAGATTTTTTTGCATATGACGATTTCGTTGACATAACCATGAGTAGATGTGGATGATGTTAGTAATGTACTAAATGAGTTAAACTTGGTTTTTTCGACTTGGTATTAATTTCAGTTAATGTACCTTGCTATGGAAATATAGAACTTCATGTCTTTTATGTGTATATGGTGAAGTTCATGGTTATGTGTATATGGAAATGTGAAATATTGTACCTATTCTTTTGATGATAGGATTTCATGGTGATGATTTAGTTGACATAAGATACATACAAGTATTTTGTATGACTTGTTCATATTGTAATGTGAAATTAATTTGACTTGCCTATTCTTTTCAAGATAGGCTTTCATGGTGATGATTAATTTTACATGTATGTGAAGTATATATGTGAAATTTTTTTGATATATGGAAATGTGAAATCTTGTATGACTTGTTCATATTGAATTGTTTTAGCATTTGTATGTGAAGCAATGTTCTTTTTTAGCACATGAAATTTATTTTTGTTTATTTGATATAGGTCAAAATGGCGCGGCACCAACAATATCCATTGCTTGAGATGGCGTACGACGAGAGACACCGCGGGAGGATACTTGAGGAGCGTATTGAGATTAGTTTGTCCTTAATGGTGACTTTGTATGGAGTAAATAAATTTGGTGGGTGGATGTAGTCCAACACGGTGTTTGATTTATTATTTGCAGGTTTTGAATCCTCTACGTATCCGCACCATTTGAGGTGTCCGTCTTGTTACAGAGACGCTTTTTCTTCCTTCTCCCAACCTTGTCTTTCTTTGTGGTACTATCCGGTATATACTCAAGACCGTTGTACATTGGCCAAACGGAAAGGTCAAGTAAGGGCTCAAACCGGGGTGTCCAGGTCTTCAACACGGTAGACTTCAAGTAAAACTGAGAGGTATATAAGGGAGGCCCGATGATCCACCCCTCTAACACGGCACGAAGCGATCATATGGGAGCAAGGAACATGCAACAATTGCGGCACGCAACAAGTACAAGTCATGTGTGTGAGATCAACCTTGTATATACGGGCACCTGTACTCTCTCCACCCACCGTTAGAGCGTTTGCGGTCCAAATGGAGTACACATAAGAGTTAGGGTCAAACAACTCCGCGGTCATGGTATTCGCTTTTTCCTCTTCCATAGCTAGAAGTTTTGCCGCACCTTTGCCCCACAAAATCTGGTTTGGCCTCGCATCAATTTGACTCTTCGCTTTCTGCCACCTTTTAACAAAGTAAGAATTGACCTTGTAGAAGGTGTACTCAACAATGGCCGACACAGGCATGCCGCGAATCCCTTTAAGTACCTTGTTTAGCACTTCAGAGATATTAGTGCTGCAGACACCAAATCTCCAACCACCTTCGTCAAAGGCATTGCACCACTTATGGATATTTTCCATTTGACCCTCAAGCCACTCGGTCGCTTCTTCATTCATCATTTCCTTAAGTTTCACAAGCCGTATGCCAAAAGTTTTCTCTACCTTCGATGCACACACCAACTTCAGTTGTTTTATTACATTCTTGTTTTTATGCCTATGCCATATGTTTGCAGCAAAGTGGCGCATGCACCAACAGTGCACGATCGGTTGGTAACCATCAATGTGCTCTTCTAAAGCGTTTAGAATGCCTTGGTGCCAATCAGAAATTATGCAAATCTTACGATCCAGTCCAACCACATCCCTATGCACCAAATGAAGGAACCAAGACTGTAACACCCCTGGTGTCACTATAGTAATTAAGAACCATAATGAACTTAATTAAACCATTAATGGCATGCATCATCTCATAAGCATATTGTTGTGCATATGTGTGTATGTGTGACCCAAGTCAACTATCATAAAGTAAATACTAGAAATATTTAAATGAGAGTTGGTGAGAGGTTCCCTTGTATCTGTCCAAGGAAATGTTTATTTAGTTCCTATTGAACCCTTGGACATGAGATAAGCCTTAGTTAGGAAAATTTCAAATCAAAACCAACTTGAAAGGTGCAAATGTCGCTAGTACAGCAAGTTGCGGTGCTAATGGGAATGGTCACCGCAACAATATGAGCACTAGTGACTTAACCCCATACACTGCTGCATGACAGACTGTTGCGGTGGTCTACTTTCTGCCACCACCGCAATAGTCGGTGCCCTGTGTCTTTTATAACTGTTTTTAGGCCACCACAGAATGTTGCGGTGGCCAAACCTCTGCCATGACGGCAACAGTCGG
Source organism: Alloteropsis semialata (assembly GCA_004135705.1). Classification (NCBI taxonomy): domain Eukaryota; kingdom Viridiplantae; phylum Streptophyta; class Magnoliopsida; order Poales; family Poaceae; genus Alloteropsis; species Alloteropsis semialata. The sequence continues at coordinate 36,210,370 of CM014274.1, forward strand.
ACGCCCTGGCAAACTTTGAAAAACCTCTCTGGATTGACAGACTGTTGCGGTGGTCTCTCACTTTTTGCTTCACCGCAGCAATCTGTGGTTGTTTTGTCTGGCTGAAAATGCCCAAGCACCTAATGTTGCGGTCCTTGCCCAAGGACATGACCGCAACAGTCGGTGGTCTTGAGAAACAGTAAAATTCGTCTCTGGATTGACGGACTATTATGGTGTTGGTATCATGGACTGTTGTGGTGCTTGCTTCCTACCACCACCGCAACAGTCGGTGGTCCGGGGGAGATTGAAATTGACCGTGGTTGAAACACTGTTGCTGGCTGACGGACTGTTGCGGTGATGAATTCACCCCACCATCGCAACAGTCGGTCCCCCGTGGCCGTCGCCGGTCTCGGCGTCTCCGACGCCACGTGCTGTCCTCTCGTCGTCTTGGCCACGCGTCCTCCGCTCCTCCCTTCCATTTGGCGCGTGCCAGGCCCCCTGCCCCGCTGGCTCGCCACGACCATACTTGGCAGGCCGAGCAGCAGCTCTCAGAGCAGTAAAACCGAGGATTAATGTCCGGATAACCATCCCCACGTCCTCACTCCGTCATTCCTTGATTCCTTGCGCGCAGGGCTCCCTCACCTTGCCATCTCCGTCCTCCACCCTTTAGCTCTTGCCGCCATAGGCCTCACCGCCAGCAATTTGGAGATTGCCGGCCGCCATTGCCACTGAGCCAAGCTCCACCCCTCTCCCCTCCCCCCACGTGGACGGCCATCCTCGCTACTCCTCCGCCCAAACCAGTAGCCAAAACGGAATCCCCATGGCTCAGTGATCCTCTCCGGCCACTTCCCCCTTTTCCCCCGGCCGGCCTATGGCCGTGACCGAGCGGAGCAGAGGCTCTGCTCGAGCTCCAGTCTGAAGGTTGAAGACGAGGACCTCGGGGTAAGGAATCCAAAACCTTAGGGGGTTATGGGAAAGTCTGCATGGGCTATTTTGTGAGAAATCCAAAGTTCAGGGGCCTAACTGCGAAGATGTTTTGCTGTTTTTCTTTTTCTTTGATTTAAATCGGCTAGTTACAAATAAATACGTATAAAATCACAGAAAGATTGTAAAATCACAATTTCAGTCTTATTGGAATCCTGGTGAAATTATCTTTCCAATGGTATATCATATGCCTGTGTAAACTGTGTAATGACTGATGTATTGATTTATGCATGGATAAGTGTTAAGGGTTGATTTATTGCCTTATAAATCATATGCATGAGATAAAAATACAAAACCACCTTTGATGGTTTTGTTGTGAATAGTGGAGTAGAGTTGAGTATCTAATGGGCAAAGTTTATTCGTGATTTTGGTAGATTTGGAATTAGTTAAGTTAATGGAGTAGAAAAGGTATTAAATATATATAAACTACTCAATAAAACATCTTTATATTTTAATTCAGATCTGAACTAGGCATAGTCAACAGATAAAAGCAACTCTCCCAGCTTTCTTGTGAGCTTCTTAGTTATTTATACTCCGTAAATGATTGCCCCGTGATGTATTAGAGAGTTGTTGCAGTTATTCCTGTGATTATTTGCTTATGCATTCATACATCTCATACATTGCATATCATGTAGAGAACACCATTGTTGACGGAGTATATGAGATTGAGGTCGAACCAGAGGCAGATCCTGCTGCTGGGTTGAACCTTGTTGCTGCTCAAGACCCGGACCAAAGTCTGGAAGGGCCCAAGGCCACTGTTGATCAAGAAGGCAAGCCCCGGAGCATGAACCTCATTTCAAACTAACACTTGTACTTTATGCCTTACTTTGTGCATTTAAGTTTAAGGAGTTGTTTGAAACCATAGTTGCATGATCCCTAGGTACCTATGTCCTAATACTAGTATGTGTAGGTCGTTTAGACTGCTATGCTTAATTAGGACCGGTAGAAGTCGAGTGATTGCCTTGTCACTCGCGAGATATAGGCTTTTACCTTATATCAGTTTATGATGATTCGGCAGGCGGAGCTTGTGCGATATTCCTGTTTGGTTGAACGTCCCGCCTGCACAGATGGATGTTGGCTAAGGCATTGATTGTGTGGCGATGTTGGTCAAGCTTTTGAAGGTACTAATCGTATGCCGGGAAATGTGGTAAACTGGTAAACCTAGTACTTGATTCAAACTGACGTCTGACGGGTCTTCCTACTCCATTGGGCGAGGGGTTGATGGCGAGTGTAGCAGTGGCCGCGGCACAGGTTTGCCTGGGGCACCTGGGGTTCGTTGGGGCGTGCACTCGGGTGGAGTGAGCTCTGATGGCAGATGGCAAGGAGAGATGGGAACGGTTGCCTCGTGAGGTCCTAGGTGTCTCTCACGGGTCGTACGATTAGGTTGTCCCATGCATGGTTAAAATCAACTCGAGTTGTCCGTCCTTCGCGGTTACATGAAGCTGCTTGATCTCTTTTCACACCTCAATGTGCTTGGGCCATGGTTAGAAAGGTTGTTAGTTGAGTAATATAGATAAATGGTTAATCAATTGTTTTTTCGACACTGATTGTTGTTGGATAGTTTGGCAAATATAGTAATGGTTAATCTCACTTTAAACTTGGCTAAAATATTAAAAATATGGATCAACTGGTAGATGCTTTTTGGCAAAACAAACCCCTCAGCCATAAAGCCTTGCATGTCTAGAATTAACCTTGTCGGGTAAGTCTTGCTGAGTATTAGTATACTCAGCCTTGCTTGTGGCTAATTTTTCAGATAATGGTGATGGCTATAATCCTATTGCTGCTCTGACTTGGCCATGTGTGTTGCCTGATGGGTGGACTGTGGAGCGGGTGCCGTCTGAGTCCGACTCGGGCCGCGGTGGCTAGATGTTGTGCGAGGGCTCCGCATAATGTCTTTTGTTTCGACGTTTAGACTTCCGCTGTATTATAACTCTGGTTTATAATAACTAAAACGTATGCACTGTATTTGTATAATTATCCTTGTGAACCTTGTGCTGTAAAATATGTGATGAGTTGTACTGCCTGAGCCCATCTTCGAGTGGGACGTGCTGCTATTTCGTTCTGGTCATGAGAATTGGTGGTTTAATCGGAAAGGTATCCGACGGATTGCACGATTAGCTCGGTTTAAGTGTGTGGAGCACCTCTGTGATAATGGTCCCATGCATTTAAGCCAGATTAATTGGGGCGGTCTGCCACAGCTGGTATCAGAGCCGAAAAATAGGCAGCGGGTGGTATGACAAGTCTTAAAAATGTTTTCTTGATGTGTAAAACTTAAATATGGACTTAGGAATTCATTGGTTGCACTAGGGTTTGAAAAGAATAGAACGTGAGCCCTAGGGAGAATTATGGGTATGTTTAGGTGGCATAATGTATATATGACTAACTCCCAGCACATTACTTTTCTGTACCGACGACTCCAGGTAAAGTATGGTCGCCCATTGCCAGAGGGTGTGACTACTGGACGCTGTTCCCCAAGCAGTGGCCTACTTGGGGTGCAGTCAATATAACATCTTCACGGTGTTATAATGACTGTAATGCTTTTACTTTACTGGTTGAATTGTTGCTTCTATAGTGAGCAACAGTGTGTGGTCATCATATGTGGGTAACCGCATATGCGTCACCCATGTGGCGTGAGGTACATGGGAACTGTTTGTGAGTGCTGGCACAAACGGTTCAGTGATGAATATTTTTGCAGGTACGCTAACCACGAGGCCATAGGATGTGTGCTCGCTAGAAAATTCGACTAATTATTATAGGGACAGACGTATATATGTGCCACCGATGACTAACTCCGTAAATCCAAGACGCTTGGCAATTGTTTCCTTTGGCGAGGACGAATAGGTCGCTTCATGCATACATTATATCATGAATGGCATGAAACACATAAGTTATGGGTTGATAAGCCACAAGAAAGTCTTTAAAGATGACCACCAAGGGAGTTCATGTCAAGCACCTAAGGATTCTAGATTATCTTTTAGACCTCCCTGTTGGTAAGAATTTTTCGACCAACAAGATCACCTCAGCTGCAAAAGCTCAAATTGGAAAAGTTGTTCCAAATTTCCTTATTTAGCCTCTGTCAAAATTTTGAAATTTTTGACCCTACCAATGGAGAGTTATGTCGGTTTTATCTTTGCACTGAAATCTGTCAACTTTGTGCAGATCTGGTTGTGGCAAGGATTAACCCATTTTAATGATGTTTCCTTTGAAACTCATATATAGAAAAGTTGTTGCCAACTTTATCCTCTGTTTATGTCCAAAATTTCAGGTCATTTGGCCCAGCGGATAAAGAAATATAGCCTTTTAAATAGCTCTCTGTTCTGCTGAAATTCTGGATGCACCAGTCATCAAACTTTAAGGATTTGAACTTTTTTCTGAGATATTTATCCCTGTCATAGAATACCAAAGTTGTGGATAACCTAGCTAGGAACATTTTGGTAAAATTTCATGATTTTTGGATTGCTCAATTTTGAGTTATGAATTTTTGAAATTCAGTCCAAAATCTGTCCTGTTTCGAGTTATTGCATTTCATTGCTAAATGCTTGGACTGAGCTCTATCTTGATTTATTTCTTCAGATGGCTTGTCCGAGCAACCGTACCATGCACATCGATGACCAGGGGCACTACCACTCTACTTGCCTCCACTTGAGGGCATTTCCAGTGCTTCTGTGGGAAACCGTGCAGCGGTGTGGGTACACCGAGCTGCCACGCTATGTTGGGGTGCACCACCTCGAATGGAACGTAATGCCCTTTGAGGTCACCATTACCATTCCTAGCTCACCCGAAGCGAGGCAGGAAGACTTGGTGGTGACTACCCGGGCCCATTCTTTCTTGCCCGGTTGTGAGATGGCGGCACAACATGCTTTGTTGCTATTTGGGTAGCAACATCAGATGCAGCTCCACCACACTCCTGCAGCCTTGTTTCTACCACGGCCTGGGAATGCCATATTGTGGTGGGACAGCAGGGCTTCGAGTCTAGGACCCAACCATGATAGCTTTGATTGACTATGTGAGGGCATCTGCCGATCTCATAGAAACGCTCACCCACCAGAACCGATCAGTGGCAGCCGCAGCTCAAGCTCTAGCTGATCAAGTCAGGGGCTTGGATCACCAAGTCCATCATCTCAATGAAGAGCTAGTCGAGCAACACGAGATAGTGGCCCACTTGCAGGATGACCTCAATGATGCTCAGGGAGTGATTGAGGAGTTGCAGTATCCTCCGCCAGCGCCGGTGGTTCCAGAGTTGCCCGTGCAGGGTGATTCAGGCCTGGACACCGTTTCAGGGCAACCGGTTGAGCTTAATGATCCTGCCATGTCAGATGGAGAAGGCTCAGTAAACCAGGCGCCACCTCCTAATGGTGGGAATGATGGATCCGATGATGAGGAAGATCCGGAGATGCTTTACCTTGTTGACTCCGACTAGATGATGTTTTTAGGGAATGACTCTCTTTTGTGTCCATGAATGTAATCCTTGAACTTATAGTAGACTTTTGTTCTACTGCAAGGATGATGTAAATTATTTCATGGATCTTGTAATATATGCCACTGGTAGGGAAGAACAATCTATGTGAATGTGCTGTTTTCAGCTTTGTGGCAACAAGCATGTCCTCAGCTTTACTTCTAGTAAATGATGTTTTTTCGAATGAGGCATGAATACCAAACTTGTGCAAAATATTATGATTTAGCTTGTGCCAAAAATTCAGCTCCTTTGGAGCAGGGAAACAAAAGTTATGGCCAAAATACCATGACCCAGCTTGCTGAAAATTTCAGAATGACAGGCAGCTGAAAAATTGCAAATTTCACATTCTTCCAATTGGAAATAGTCTGACCACCAAATACAAAAAATTTAGACAATTATATAAGCTCTCTTCTGGCAAAAGATGAGAATTTTTGGGTTAACATAACTGTAGCTATGAATTTTTGAATCTCACTTCAGAAATCTGTTAAGACCCCAGATTTGGTTTTTAGCAAGGAATCCAAATTTGGTAGTTCCTTAAGTACCCTTAGCAAGCTAGAAACATGCTCTCCAATGCAAGAGATGATGTTTGGTACTAACCTTACAAGGAATATTTCTTATGGTTGTTAGTACCTTTTATCATCCTTTTTGTTTTTGTCATTCCGAGAATTGCATGACTAATTGGGTTTTTAAAATAATGCAGATGTCGAAAACTCCAGAGGGTGGTCTACCTCTTCCACCACCTCTACCCACCAACCTCGCTGAGGTATTGGCTATGCAGACGGAGCTCCTTCGGCGCTTGACCGAGGGGCAATTGAATCCGCAGCCAAATGGCGGACGTCACAATCCGCATCCTCAGGAGGCAACGTACTCGGATTTCATTAGTACTCAGCCACCTCTGTTTATCAAAACTAAAGATCCTCTGGACGCTGACGCCTGGCTCAGTATTATTGAATCCAAGTTCTCTCTGTTGGTGTCTCCTTTCTCGGAGGCCAACAAGGCCCGCTTTGCCGCTCAGCAGTTACGTGGCTCTGCGCGCTTATGGTGGGACACTCATAATGGCATGCTTCCTGCCGATCACATTGTGACTTGGGATGAATTCAAGACGGCTTTTCGTGCTCACCACATTCCTGCCGGTCTTATGGACCGTAAGTTGAATGAGTTCTTGGCTCTTACTCAAGGAACCCGCAATGTGCTGCAGTATGCCCAGGCTTTCAATCAGCTGGCACGGTATGTGGGCTATCATGTTGACACGGATGCTAAGAAGCAAGATTGCTTCCGCAGGGGCCTTAGCTCAAAGCTGAGGGATAAGCTTTCCCTTATCAAAGCGGACAACTATAATGATTTGGTAAATATGGCCATTACCAAAGAAGACAGTATGAATGCTCATAAGGCTGAGAAGAAGAGGAAGGCCCCAGTTGGCCAATCTAGCTCTCCACCGCCCAAGTTCCGTTTGGTGCAGAAGAATCCTTCTCAGTCCTTTCAAAGGGCGCCTCAGCCAGGGTCATGGATTATCAGGCCCCCACAGCAGCAAAATCAGGGTTATCGTGCCCCAGCTCAGGGACAGCAGCCACCTCGTCCCAATAATGCTCCATGCTATAACTGTGGCAGGCCAGGCCACTTTGCTAGAGATTGCAAGCTTCCCAAGCTAGGTGGGAATAATGCTCCAAATCAAGCAGATAATAAAGGCAAGAAGCAAGTGGCGGTTGTCAGGCAGGGCAGGCTCAATTTCACTACCATGGATGAACTCCCTGCTGGTGCTCCAGTGATGTCGGGTATTTTCTCTATCCGCAATATGCCTACATATGTTTTATTTGATTCTGGAGCCTCACACAGTTTCATGAGTAATAAACTTGCTGCCAAACACAATTTTCCTTTTGTGCATACTACTCAACAATATGTCATATCTACACCTGGTGGTAGAATAGGGTCTCATCAAATTGTGAGAATGTACCTCTCAAGTTGGGTAGTAAAGTTTATGAGACCAATTTCATTCTCTTGGAGAATCAAGGAATAGATATTATTTTGGGTATGAATTGGATGGAAAAACACGGGGTCAATTTAGATATTCTTTCCCGTTGTGTGGAAATCAATTCTCCCACTCTTGGTGCTTCAACATTATATCTACCTCACCAAGACATCAGGAATTCATGTGCGTTCTCCGCAATCGAAACTCCTTTGGAAAGGATTCCGGTAGTATGTGAATCTCCTGATATGTTTCCAGATGATTTACCAGGAATGCCCTCTGACCGGGAAATAGAGTTTGTGATTGAACTACAGCCCGGTACAGCTCCCATCTCTAAAAGGCCTTATAAAATGGCACCCAAAGAATTAGCTGAGCTAAAAGTCCAACTTCAAGAATTGCTAGACAAGGGCTATATTCGTCCTAGCTCTTTACCATGGGGCCGCCCCGCTCTGTTTGTGAAGAAAAAGGATAAAACCTTGAGGTTATGTGTTGATTATCAACCTCTCAATGCGGTGACTATCAAAAATAAATATCCGCTTCCCCGCATTGATGCCCTCTTTGATCAGTTGTCTGGAGCAAAGGTGTTCTCGAAGATTGATCTTCGCTCCGGATATCATCAAATAAAAATTCGGCCAAGTGATATACCGAAGAAGACGTTCTCAACTCGCTATGGGCTCTATGAATAATTAGTGATGTCTTTCGGTCTCACAAATGCTCCGGCATACTTCATATATCTCATGAATTCAGTCTTTATGCCCGAGCTGGATAAATTTGTGGTGGTGTTTATTGATGATATTCTAAGATATTCCAAAAATGAGGCGGAACATGCTCAGAACCTCCGCAGCGTTCTCCAACGCCTCCGAGATCATCATCTTTATGCAAAATTCAGCAAATGTGATTTCTGGCTGTCAAGTGTAAAATTTTTGGGGCACACTATTTTAGCTGAAGGAATTGCTGTAGATCCAGAAAAAGTGCAAGAAGTACTGGATTGGAAGCATCCTAAATCAGTCCACCAGATTCGGAGTTTTTTGGGTTTAGCAGGGTATTATCGCCGTTTTATTCCGGATTTCTCCAAAACTACCAAACCTATGGCGGAACTTCTCAAGAAAGGAGAGAAATTTGTGTGGAGTGAGAGATGTGAGCAAGCCTTCCACACATTGAGAAAGCTTCTAACCTCAGCACCGGTTCTAGCTCAACCGGACACATCCAAGCCTTTTGATGTTTATTTTGATGCATCTAGCACTGGTCTTGGTTGTGTGCTTATGCAAGAAGATAGAGTCATCGCTTATGCTTCTCGAGCTCTTAGGCCTCATGAAGTGAATTATCCCACTCATGATTTGGAATTAGCTGTTGTGGTTCATGCCTTAAAAATTTGGAGGCACTATCTCCTGGGCATTCGTTGCAGCATCTACACTGACCATAAGAGCCTCAAATATATCTTCACCCAAGCTGATCTTAATATGCGCCAAAGAAGATGGTTAGAGCTAATCAAGGATTATGATCTTGAGGTGCATTACCATCCAGGAAAAGCCAACGTGATGGCTGATGCCCTAAGTCGCAAGGCTCAATGCAATTGTCTCACCACAACCTCTGTTAATGAAACTCTTTGCCTTAAAATGTACAAATTGAATTTGGAAATTGTTCCTCAAGGCTCATTAAGCCATATGGTGGTAGAGTCCACATTGAGGGAAAGAATTATTATGGCACAATCAAAAGATAAAGGAAATGCTCATATAAAGCAAGGGCTAGCTCAAGGGTTGCCCAAATATAAATGCTTTCAGCAAGATTGGAAGGGAATTCTTTTGGTTCGAACAATGGTTTGGGGTACCTAAAGACCATGAGCTAAGAAAACAAACTCTTGATGAGGCTCACTTATCAAAATTCTCTATTCATCCGGGTAGCAATAAAATGTACCAAGATTTGAAGGAGAATTTTTGTGGACAAGGATGAAAAGAGAAATTGCTAAATATGTGTCCGAATGTGATACATGCCAAAGGGTGAAGGCAAGTCATCTCAAGGTAGCCGGAACTTTACAACCACTTCCTATACCATCTTGGAAATGGGATGACATAGCCATGGATTTTATTGTGGGCTTGCCCAACATCTCGTGTAAACATGATTCCATTTGGGTGATTATCGATAGGCTCACAAAGACCGCTCATTTTATCCCGGTCAACACCACTTATACTACCAAGAGGTATGCTGAAATTTACATCGATCGGATTGTCTGCCTTCATGGATTCCAAGGACAATTATTTCTGATCGAGGCAACCAATTTGTTGCTCGCTTTTGGGAACAATTGCATGCTTCCCTAGGCACCAAATTGATCTATAGCTCCACTTATCATCCTCAAACTGATGGGCAAACTGAAATGGTGAATCAAATAGTGGAGGATATGCTTAGAGCTCGTGTCATACATTATGACAAAATTTGGGATCAATGCTTGTCTTTGGCTGAATTTTCATACAACAATAGCTATCAAGCAAGCCTAAAAATGGCACCATTTGAAGCCTTGTATGGGCGGCGGTGTCGTACCCCTTTGAATTGGTCTGAACCCAGTGAGTGAAATTTCTTTGGACCAGATTTAGTCCAAGAGGCTGAAGATAAGGTGAAAGTAATTCAGAAAAATCTTCAGGCTGCACAATCTCGCCAAAAGAGCTATTACGACAACAGAAGAAAGCCTTTAGCCTTTGAAGTGGGTGACCATGTTTATATTCGGGTTTCACCAACAAAAGGCGTTCAAAGATTTGGTGTAAAGGAAAAATTATCTCCTCGTTATATTGGGCCTTTTCCAATCTTGGAATTTTGTGGACCCGTGGCATATAAGGTTCAGCTTCCAAATAATCTCTCAGCCGTACACAATGTATTTCATGTCTCCCAACTCAAGAAATGTCTTCGAGTTCCAGAAGAGTCCATCTCTTATGAAGAAATTCCTCTTGAACCCGATCTCACCTATGAGGTTCGTCCTATCAAGATTATTGATCAAAAGGATAGAACCACAAGGAGAAAGGTTATAAAATTCTATAAAGTTCAGTGGAGTAATCACACTGAAAATGAAGCTACTTGGGAAGAGGAATCATATCTCAGATCTAAATATCCGGATTTTATGAGCTCTATTCCAGGTAACTTCTATCCCGCACTAGATTTTCGCACAGGAATCTCGGGACGAGATTCTTTTAAGGGGGGAGGGCTGTAACATTCCTGGTGTCACTATAGTAATTCAGAACCATAATAAACTTAATTAAACCATTAATGACATGCATCATCACATAAGCATATTGTTGTGCATATGTGTGTATGTGTGACCCAAGTCAACTATCAAAAAGTAAATACTAGAAATGTTTAAATGAGAGTTGGTGAGAGGTTCCCTTGTATCTGTCCAAGGAAATGTTTATTTAGTTCCTATTGAACCCTTGGACATGAGATAAGCCTTAGTTCGGAAAATTTCAAATCAAAACCAACTTGAAAGGTGCAAATGTCGCTAGTACAGCAAGTTGTGGTGCTAATGGGAATGGTCACCGCAACAATACGAGCACTAGTGACTTAACCCCGTACACTGCTACATGACAGACTGTTGTGGTGGTCTACTTTCTGCCACCACCGCAATAGTCGGTGCCCTGTGTCTTTTATAACTGTTTTCAGGCCACCACAGAATGTTGCGGTGGCCAAACCTCTGCCATGACGGCAACAGTCGGACGCCCTGGCAAACTTTGAAAAACCTCTCTGGATTGACAGACTGTTGCGGTGGTCTCTCACTTTTTGCTTCACCGCAGCAATCTGTGGTTGTTTTGTCTGGTTGAAAATGCCCAAGCACCTAATGTTGCGGTCCTTGCCCAAGGACATGACCGCAACAGTCGGTGGTCTTGAGAAACAGTAAAATTCGTCTCTGGATTGACGGACTATTATGGTGTTGGTATCATGGACTGTTGTGGTGCTTGCTTCCTACCACCACCGCAACAGTCGGTGGTCCGGGGGAGATTGAAATTGACCATGGTCGAAACACTGTTGCTGGCCGACGGACGCAACAGTCGGTCCCCCGTGGCCGTCGCCGGCCTCGGCGTCTCTGACGCCACGTGCCGTCCTCTCGTCGTCTTGGCCACGCGTCCTCCGCTCCTCCCTTCCATTTGGCGCGTGCAAGGCCCCCTGCCCCGCTGGCTCGCCACGACCATACTTGGCAGGCCGAGCAGCAGCTCTCAGAGCAGTAAAACCGAGGATTAATGTCCGGATAACCATCCCCACGTCCTCACTCCGTCATTCCTTGATTCCTTGCGCGCAGGGCTCCCTCACCTTGCCATCTCCATCCTCCACCCTTTAGCTCTTGCCGCCATAGGCCTCACCGCCAGCAATTTGGAGATTGCCGGCCGCCATTGCCACTGAGCCAAGCTCCACCCCTCTCCCCTCCCCCCACGTGGACGGCCATCCTCGCTACTCCTCCGCCCAAACCAGTAGCCAAAACGGAATCCCCATGGCTCAGTGATCCTCTCCGGCCACTTCCCCCTTTTCCCCCGGCCGGCCTATGGCCGTGACCGAGCGGAGCAGAGGCTCTGCTCGAGCTCCAGTCTGAAGGTTGAAGACGAGGACCTCGGGGTAAGGAATCCAAAACCTTAGGGGGTTATGGGGAAGTCTGCATGGGCTATTTTGTGAGAAATCCAAAGTTCAGGGGCCTAACTGCGAAGATGTTTTGCTGTTTTTCTTTTTCTTTGATTTAAATCGGCTAGTTACAAATAAATACGTATAAAATCACAGAAAGATTGTAAAATCACAATTTCAGTCTTATTGGAATCCTGGTGAAATTATCTTTCCAATGGTATATCATATGCTTGTGTAAACTATGTAATGACTGATGTATTGATTTATGTATGGATAAGTGTTAAGGGTTGGTTTATTGTCTTATAAATCATATGCATGAGATAAAAATTGTGAATAGTGGAGTAGAGTTGAGTATCTAATGGGCAAAGTTTATTCGTGATTTTGGTAGATTTGGAATTAGTTAAGTTAATAGAGTAGAAAAGGTATTAAATATATATAAACTACTCAATGAAACATCTTTATATTTTAATTCAGATCTGAACTAGGCATAGTCAACAGATAAAAGCAACTCCCCCAGCTTTCTTGTGAGCTTCTTAGTTATTTATACTCCGTAAATGATTGCCCCGTGATGTATTAGAGAGTTGTTGCAGTTATTCCTGTGATTATTTGCTTATGCATTCATACATCTCATACATTGCATATCATGTAGAGAACACCATTGTTGACGGAGTATACGAGATTGAGGTCGAACCAGAGGCGGATCCTGCTGCTGGGTTGAACCTTGTTGCTGCTCAAGACCCGGACCAAAGTCTGGAAGGGCCCAAGGCCACTGTTGATCAAGAAGGCAAGCCCCGGAGCATGAACCTCATTTCAAACTAACACTTGTACTTTATGCCTTACTTTGTGCATTTAAGTTTAAGGAGTTGTTTGAAACCATAGTTGCATGATCCCTAGGTACCTATGTCCTAATACTAGTATGTGTAGGTCGTTTAGACTGCTATGCTTAATTAGGACCGGTAGAAGTCGAGTGATTGCCTTGTCACTCGCGAGATATAAGCTTTTACCTTATATCAGTTTATGATGATTCGGCAGGCGGGGCTTGTGCGATATTCCTGTTTGGTTGAACGTCCCGCCTGCACAGATGGATGTTAGCTAAGGCATTGATTGTGTGGCGATGTTGGTCAAGCTTTTGAAGGTACTAATCGTATGCCGAGAAATGTGAAAAACTGGTAAACCTAGTACTTGATCCAAATTGACGTCTGACGGGTCTTCCTACTCCATTGGACGAGGGGTTGATGGCGAGTGTAGCAGTGGCCGCGGCACAGGTTTGCCTGGGGCACCTAGGGTTCGTTGGGGCGTGCACTCGGGTGGAGTGGGCCGCCCTGATGGCAGATGGCAGGAAGAGATGGGAACGGTTGCCTCGTGAGGTCCTGGGTGTCTCTCACGGGTCGTACGATTAGGTTGTCCCATGCATGGTTAAAATCAACTCGAGTTGTTCGTCCTTCGCGGTTACATGAAGCTGCTTGATCTCTTTTCACACCTCAATGTGCTTGGGCCATGGTTAGAAAGGTTGTTAGTTGAGTAATATAGATAAATGGTTAATCAATTGTTTTTTGACACTGATTGTTGTTGGATAGTTTGGCAAATATAGTAATGGTTAGTCTCACTTTAAACTTGGCTAAAATATTGAAAATAGGGACCATCTGGTAGATGCTTTTTGGCAAAACAAACCCCTCAGCCATAAAGCCTTGCATGTCTAGAATTAACCTTGTCGGGTAAGTCTTGCTGAGTATTAGTATACTCAGCCTTGCTTGTGGCTAATTTTTCAGATAATGGTGATGGCTATGATCCTATTGCTGCTCTGACTTGGCCGTGTGTGTTGCCTGATGGGTGGACTGTGGAGCGGGTGCCGTCTGAGTCCGACTCGGGCTGCGGTGGCTAGATGTTGTGCGTGGGCTCCGCATAATGTCTTTTGTTTCGACGTTTAGACTTCCGCTGTATTATAACTCTGGTTTGTAATAACTAAAACATATGCACTGTATTTGTATAATTATCTNGAATGCCATGCTTAATTAGGACTGGTAGAAGTCGAGAGATTGCCTTGTCACTTGCTAGATATAGGCTTTTACTTTATATCAGTTTATGATGTTCTGCAAGCGGGGCTTGTGCGATATTCCTGTTTGGTTGAACGTCCCGCTTGCACAGATGGTTGTTGGCTAAGGCATTGATGGTGTGGTCAGTTGGTCAAGCTTTTGAAGGTACTAATCGTATGCCGGGAAATGTGGTAAACTGGTAAACCTAGTACTTGATCCAAATTGACGTCTGACGGGTCTTCCTACTCCATTGGACGAGGGGTTGATGGCGAGTGTAGCAGTGGCCGCGGCACAGGTTTGCCTGGGGCACCTAGGGTTCGTTGGGGCGTGCACTCGGGTGGAGTGGGCCCTGATGGCAGATGGCAGGGAGAGATGGGAACGGTTGCCTCGTGAGGTCCTGGGTGTCTCTCACGGGTCGTACGATTAGGTTGTCCCATGCATGGTTAAAATCAACTCGAGTTGTTCGTCCTTCGCGGTTACATGAAGCTGCTTGATCTCTTTTCACACCTCAATGTGCTTCGGCCATGGTTAGAAAGGTTGTTAGTTGAGTAATATAGATAAATGGTTAATCAATTGTTTTTTGACACTGATTGTTGTTGGATAGTTTGGCAAATATAGTAATGGTTAGTCTCACTTTAAACTTGGCTAAAATATTGAAAATAGGGATCATCTGGTAGATGCTTTTTGGCAAAACAAACCCCTCAGCCATAAAGCCTTGCATGTCTAGAATTAACCTTGTCGGGTAAGTCTTGCTGAGTATTAGTATACTCAGCCTTGCTTGTGGCAATTTTTTAGATAATGGTGATGGCTATGATCCTATTGCTGCTCTGACTTGGCCGTGTGTGTTGCCTGATGGGTGGACTGTGGAGCGGGTGCCGTCTGAGTCCGACTCGGGCTGCGGTGGCTAGATGTTGTGCGTGGGCTCCGCATAATGTCTTTTGTTTCGACGTTTAGACTTCCGCTGTATTATAACTCTGGTTTGTAATAACTAAAACATATGCACTGTATTTGTATAATTATCCTTGTGAACCTTGTGCTGTAAAATATGTGATGAGTTGTACTGCCTGAGCCCATCTTCGAGTGGGACGTGCTGCTATTTCGTTTCGGTCATGAGAATTGGTGGTTTAATCGGGAAGGTATCCGATGGATTGCACGATTAGCTCAGTTTAAATGTGTGGAGCACCTCTGTGATAGTGGTCCCATGCATTTAAGCCGGATTAATTGGGGCGGTCTGCCACAAAGACCAACTTTCGTTATTCTCGCTCTCCACCAAAGAAAAGGCGAGTGGTAACAAACGATCCTCCCCGTCCATTCCCGTTGCAATCAACAAAGTCCCCCTTTACTTCCCGGTCAAAAAAGTGCCATCAACACTAATCGCCGGCTTGCAATGTTTGAATGCCTCTGTACATTGTGGAAAGCACCAATAAGCACGCTGCATTACTTCCTTCATTATCCCATTGTGCAACTCCAGTGTTCCCGTGGTGCTTGTGCACCACTTCGTCCCCGGATTGTAATGAGCAATTGCATGTAGAATCCACGGTACCCTACTGTAGGCATCAATCCAATCACCCCACAGCATGGCCATGGCGTGTTGTTTAGCCCTCCATGCCTTGCCATACTTCACCCGATAATTAGTGAATCCGACAATTGCTTCAACGAGTGCGGACACCGAAATATCAAGGTCAACATACACCAATGCAGCAATCCAGCCTCTGATATATCGTGCCATACACTGAGAGTGCTCGTGGATTGGTCGGGAGCTACTACATGTGTGAGGCTGCTCCACTTTAGTTATCCTCCACTTCTGCCCTTCATCGGTGATTGGACGGGCCCATACATTCCAACCACAACCAAGTTGGCATCGTACTGTGTGCCGCAACTTAGAGTCAGAGTGCACCACATCGTATGGACAATGGTGCCGCACCGAGTAGTCCCTCAAAAAGAATTTCAGCTCCTCCATGCTGTCGAATGTCATCCCTCTCTGTATCAACTCTTGACCACTGTCAGGCTCGAGAGAATTAAGATGCAAGCCGGAATCACAATATACCTTCTTAGGGGGTGCATGGAAGAGAGAAACCTCTGAACTGCTCCAAGTTGTCTCAACTCCTCTATAGTCAGAGGAGCCAATCTAGCACCGGAATTTGTAGCCATACTAGAGGACGGTTCAACCATAGGAGATGTTTGAACAAACGAGCGCCGATGCACCACATAGCTCGGCTCAACTACCACTCTTGGTTGCACAACCGGTGTTTGCAACACCATGTGTTGGCTCAACAAACGGTGCTTCATTGACTGGAGTTGGCTCAAACACTTCTTCTTGGGTTAACGCTTCTCTCATTTCTTCTTCTTCTTCCTCTTCTTCTGATCCCGCAGAGATATCATCATCATCTTGCTCCTCAACATCAAATGTGCCCTCATCAAAGTCATTGTTCACTAGACAATCATCCTCTGAATCTGGCTCATTTGCCATGTCAACATCATATTCTTCATCGTCCTCATCTTCGCCCACCTTATCATTAGTTTGTACCAAGACACTCTCACGAACTTCAACTACCAACTCAGCGCAACCAACTTGGGACCCTTTCACCAACTCCTTATAAAAAGCCCAATCTTCGTCACATGAAATTCTCATAAGCACATAATGAGCCCTTTTGTTACCGGCATCGAATCTACCATGTAGGATTATTTCACTATGTTCTTGATCAACTTGGAAAATTGAGCTAGCTCGAACAAAAACTTCATCAAATGAAGGAGGCTTATCAAATCTTGTGACTTCATGCTTCATCCTCTCAAACTCCATTCTCATTAACCGAACCGCCGGAGAAATAACGAACTAAGCGATCCATCTACACACATTTAACGGGCACATTACCATTACCATTCATGGACTTATACAAAAACTAATAAAAGACCACGTATACTCAATCCACTACGTACAAAAACCCTACCTAAAAACACCATTCTAAAAATGATCTACATTAAATCCTAATTCACATTTCTTGCCAAAATTAACAAGAATATCTACCCACTGAAAATCCCATCGAAATCGTTTCATGATACACAATCTACACGATACAAAAGCGTTGCCATGAATCAATTACACGATAATGCTCAACTAATCTTACCCCTTTCGTACTTATTTACCAAATCCAACCCAAACCCCAGGTTACCCTACCACGAGAAATGCCAAGGAAAACAAGCAAATGGCACAAATCTACATGGATAAAGTGGAGGAGTTACCTTCCCGAAGTGTTTTCCCACTGTTTCCCCTTCGAATCCGTGGAAGGAAGAGGGGGGACGTCGGAGTCGACGCCATGGCTGACCTTGAGCTCGGATGGGGGGAGAAAGAATGGGAGGAGGAGGAAGAAGGGGCCGTGGCGCGCCGGCCTGTATACAGGCGAGTCGCGCCACGACCTTTGGCGCGACTGAGTCGCGCCAAGGCATGTGGCGCGACTCGCCCTGCCATGTCAGCCGCCGCGCTGGCCGCCCGCGCCCCGGCCGACCTACGTGGCAGGCCAGTGGCGCGACTCGCTCTTCAGTCGCGCCACGGCGCGGGTGACGCGACCAAAAGGGTTATTTGTTGGAAACATAGTTCGGCTAGGGTTAATATTAAAATTTCAGTTTAAAAAAAATTAAATAATAAAAAAATTCCATCGAAACACTAAGCTTGGGTTGTCTTTCTTTTAGATATATACGAAAGCTTCTGGCACCTCCTGGAAACGCCTTAGAAATATCGAGGCCTGTCACCTTGCATGAGCTCCGTAGTTAAGGCCCCGTTTGGAATGCGGGATTTTTTTTTCTGTTCCTGTGTTTTTTATGTGAAATTGAACTGTTTCCTGTGAAATTTCTGTGCGATTCCTATAAAATTCCTGCGTTCCAAACAGGCCCTAAATAGTCTTCTGATAGTTATGATTTATGAAACAGAAGTTCGTACAATCTGACCAAAGTTGAACTGTTGATAAGAGTGGCAAACAAATAGGCATAACGCTCCTCGCTCGGAAACTTTTCTAACATATAACAAAACTTATAAAATTTTGTGCTGTGCTATGTTTATTGTTTACATGGAAAAAAGGTACACATAAATATTTTTGGCATACATTTCCCTGGGTAGACATAACATAGAATTTGCAAATCATGATGGTGTAGAAGTGGCGAATTGCCAAATAAAAGAAGGGGGGGAAGGCTTTACACTCGACCTCCAAAAATCAAGAAGCGTGTGTTAAAGAGAAATATGCGAAATATGCGGATCGTGTGCAATCATGCATCGTTTATTATCAACTACATAAATTTCATAATCACATTCAATAAATAATGTCCGTAGGATCAGGCAGATGCACAGCCCAATAGGAAGCGAACACAGAAAAACTGGTGCGCCACACCAATTATTAATACATCATGTTTCCTTCAACGGGTCACCACCGGTCCAGCAGGAGCAGCTGCGAAGTCTAAACATAGAGTATAACAGGAACCCCAGGAAGAGCAAAGAACATAACATATGCGGACAAAAGGTTTATCCAGTATGAAATGACCAGGTCCGGTTTCACTTTTATCAGCGCAAAGCAGGACTCAGAAACTGCTATAACAAGTTTGACGCAAAGAAAGGCTTTTGCATTCATTGACTTGTGAGCTGAATATACAGGCTTATACAAAAGAGATTGTCTCTAACGACATGGACCTCAGGCAAAAATATACAAGTGGGCCCAGTGTCAGGGTTACAATTCGACAACAAAAGGAATTTGCCCTCACAAGAACCACCTCCAGCAATCTAGGGTCAAAACTACTTGGAAGGTAGCAGTGTGGCACCAAAATGGTACGGAAAATAATTATCTACCTGACACTGAGGTGGCTACAATTAGCTCAAAGTTGGGGAATAAAGAGCGCTATCATCCGCACATCTTCCACAGCACGGACGCCTAGAAAAAGATAGGAAGACAAGAGATAAGAAACAAAAAATCAAGGTCATGCTTCAGCAACATATAAGGCAATAACAGATAGAAAAAAAATAAAGACATTTGGTGCCGTAAAGATTGATAATTATATGGAAATTGGGGGAAACAAAAATAGATTGATATTTTGCATTAGAACTGAAGGAATAAACAATTAAAGTTTCCTTAGGGATTCTTAACTCAAAATTCTTGAGGCACACCCATGCACACAAAAATTGCAGTCAACATCAAGGAGCAAGTCCGGAGAGTAGATACCTGTACAGTAACTTTACAAAGGAAAGGGGTGCTCCGCAGAAATATCGGACCAGCATAGTTCATCATCATCCTGGCCCAGAATTTGAAGGATGAGCATATACACTGCCTTGAACAACAGGCCTCTGATGCTGCTGCTGCTGCTGCTGCTGCTGCTGCAGTTGCTGCCGAGACTGTTGTTGCTGTAACTGACCACCAATGCCATGTCCATGTACAGGCATACCACCTGACATTTGCCTTTGCAGCATGCTTTGGCTAGATGATGGCAACAGCTTATCACTTCCAACAAAGGTGTCCTGAGGTAAGGTAGCAAGTTGCGGGGTTGAGGTAACTGCACTTGGATCGTGGGATGACTCTTGTTTCCGCTGGCTCAAAGATGAGATGCCTGGACTACCAGAATCTGTACTTCTTGCAACTGATGCAGATGACATGACCTGGTTATGTTGTACTTGGTCAATAGGTAATTCGGTCCTGCTATCTGGGTTCATATGGCGATTTTGTTGCATCATCAATCTTTGAATATTATTCTGTGATGGATTCATGTACCGTAGCGGTTGCTGCTGTTGCTGTGTAGCCAACTGCGATAGTGAATGAAGTGGACCTTGTTGGGAAGTTAACAAGGTATGGTTGGAAGTACCCTTAACTGCACCCTGATTACTAATATCTGGTGTATGCATCGGTGACAGAGGCATCTGAGAAGTGTATACCTTTGTTTGACTCCCAGGTTGAGGTATTGATGGAATTGATCCTTTACTACCAACAAAATGCCCTGGACCCTGTTGCATCGCATTCTTATCAGGAACTTGGTTTTTACAGTTTGTAGAGATGCCAGTGCCACTGGCTTGATTAGCATCCACAGGACTCTGGTGCATCATGTTCCCTCTGCCTAAGCTCTTCATAAGCTTAGCTTGCTGACTACCTTGATTTCGTTGCTGTTGATTTTGTCTAGGCTGCTGCTGGCCCTGTTGCTTCTTCTGTTTATGTGATGTATTGGCAGAAGGCTGATGGGGGAGCATTGGGTTGCCTAATGAATTTTGTGCAGGATGTTGCTGCTTATGCTGTGCCTGTGAAGCTGGGATTGCACCAGCCGTAGATCCTTGACTCTGCTGTTGCAGCTGTGAGCCATTCTGCACAGTAGGCACTGCACTGGCTCCAGATAGTGGGCGTTGTTGTTGGGGCATCATTTGTTGAATATGTCTCTCTTTAGCCAAGCGCATAGCATAAGCCTGCTGCTGTTGTGGATTTGACTGATTTGTTCCTTGGGTATGAGAAAGGTGTGTGTTTCCGTACATGTGTGACTGTTGCGGCATCTGATGTGGTTGGGACTGCTGGACAGGGAAAGATTGAACAGGTGAAGATCCTCCAGCATTGGAAAATGGTGGACCGCTGAAATGCACAACCTGATTATTTCCCTGTGAGACTTGTAACTGAAACTCAGGCATCATCATCTGTCTATGCTCTTCCGAATTCTGGACAGGCTACAAGAAACAAACCATAGCATTAGTAACAGCAAAAATGCACAAATGAAAACCGTTCATTATCATAGCTTTCCTTGATCAAGTGAAGCTAATGTCACAAACAGTAACTAAGCCTTATGTTTGACACAACAGTTACAACTAGGCGTTCTATCTCAAGCAAGTTTGTGATGGCAAAAGAAAATTGAAATCCTAATTTCCTCACTTATATCCAATGACAACTCTTTGGATATATTCCATTCTTAAAATATCTCTTAAATGCTTCCTCCCATGTCAGGTTCAGTTGACCAGCCTCTCCTTTTGAACTATCGGCATGCATGAGAATTATGCATTGCTATGCATTGGTGCCTAGGCTTTGCCGAATATGTCCAAACTCCAACACTATATCAAACAACATAGGACAAGTTTTTCTTCAATCCGCTACCTCCCGCCCTACCACATACATTATCATCTCAGATTTGGTCCTTTCTTCTATGACCACAGCTCCAGTGTTGGATAAGCTTTTCTTCAATCGGTGGCAGGCCCAACCCTCTTACTGCAACATATGCATCTCAGCTAAACTTAACTGTTGAACGTGATGTCTTTAATAGGCCATTCTGCAGAATACAACACCACAAACCTGATAACCATCATGTAGAACTTTTTAGCTTCTATGGTACCCAGCTATCATGCTACCTCCTACCAAGCATAGATCATCACCTCTGACATAAATTTCTTACCATAAAACAAAGAAATATTATCTTTTCCAAAAAGATTATTAGAACCGACGATGTACAAGGGGAATTGCTAAGTTTTGCCCCTCTACATGCCGACATTTGAAAAATTTTCCTTGATGTTGCACTGAATGTGGCAATATCCCAAACCCTTAAAGAAAAGATTAGGCATTTTCCCAAAGATTTTAAACCTGAAATGACCACTTTATTCTGATGCAGTTCATCCCTTCTTTAAGCTTTGCCCTTTGTTAGTATGTTCTCAGGTTACACCAACGCAAATGTTTTTGGTGTTTTTTAGTAGACTTCAACTTTCCTATTTTAAATATTTTTTATGGAGCCACAGGATGAAGCTGGTCACAATATTCAAAACGGATAAAGAGAGCTAATTTCTCATGTTATTAAAAAAATTATATTCAATATATCTGGGGTTGATTAGGTGATTCATACTCCTTGCTCACATTGCTCAAGCTTTTGGACCTAACGTTTTTCCAATGCATCATCCCTCAGTCATCTAGAATTTCAGAGTAAAGACAGGCCATCTGAACCAGAGAAAACCAGCAAATTTGAATCAGTTCCTTCCCATGGCAATATAAGCACCTGCCTTGGTACTCCCTCCGTATCGAAATATTTTGTCGCCATTGACTTTTTATGAAACATTTGACCTTTTGTTTTATTCAAAAAAAAATTTGCAAATATGCAAAAAGATAAGTTACATTTAAAAGTACATATAGTGATAAAGCAAATCACAAACAAAATAAGTGATATACATACAATATTTTGAATAGGACAAATGGTCGAAGTCATGATAAAAAGTCAACAGCGACAAATATTTAGATACGGAGGTAGTACTAGTCAAAGTTTGAAATCCCCCAAGGTAAAACAAAAAAATAGGTGGTTCCACAATACTATGTGCTGCTACCACAAGAATCAACACAGAGCGAAAATGTGCTGTAACTGAAAAATCTTAATGCATATGAAATTAAATGCTTACCCGAAGCATCTGCATTGGATCACGTGGCCTCAACATCGTATTTCCAGGACCAGGTATGGCACCAGGATGAACATTTACTGTATTTTGTAAGCCTTGCCCATTGTTGGGTGACATGTTTCCATGAGAAACTACATTTGCCATTCCAGGAGAACCAACCCTTGGAAAACCCGGCCTTACAGGTGTACCTCGATTTAGTCCAGTCATAATCCCAACACCATGAGCTGGTGGCATCATCCGGGCACCACGATCAACTCCAGATGGCAACACACCAGGAACAGGAACTCCATGATGCTGAAGGTTTCTGCCATTGACCATCTGGCTATAATGAATCCTTGATTGCTCGTCACCCTGTAATGAGGTTGGTCTAGGCACACCATACCTCTGAGCATCCCTGCAACAATGATTTTGTTAGACGTACATGTGTGAAGTATATGGAGTCTAGTACCAGGCATGTATGCCTGAGGGTATGGCCAGTTTCCCAAGCCATGCTTATCCTAGATTGGTTAGAGATTGGCAAGGATCTCCCTAATTGGTTCTGTTTCATAAACCTCATGCAGGACATCCTCGCCTATATACATGTACTCTGTTTACATCTTAATCAATCCACAATTCCACACAATATCCCTTGCTTACAGATTTTGCAGAAACAAGTGTGAACATAGAATGAGTTATATATTAGCTACAGAGGATCATCACACCATTTACCTGGATGGAGCATTCAAAGGCAATGGTGAATTGCTTCC
Organism: Alloteropsis semialata; assembly: GCA_004135705.1. Lineage (NCBI taxonomy): Eukaryota > Viridiplantae > Streptophyta > Magnoliopsida > Poales > Poaceae > Alloteropsis > Alloteropsis semialata. The sequence continues at coordinate 36,233,495 of CM014274.1, forward strand.
TAGAACCATACCAGGAGAACCAGGTAATCTAGAATTCACATTTGAAGTAGGAAGAGTAGGAGCAACAGAACCATGACTGTTTGGAAGAGCTAACCCACTTGTGTGAGATCCTTGGTAACCAATAGAAAGTGTATCCGAGTTCGAAGGTCCATCACAAAGATCAAGTGGCCTATAAAAAGTTTAAGATTAGAAAGAACATGGTGGTTTGATATGGGTAATATAGCAAGTTATAAGTTCATAGCAGGATTAGATAAGAAACATATCACAAACTTCAAAGTGTATATAGTTCATACGTTAAAAGGACACCAGATAAGTTGCCTTGACATGCTTGAGAAAGTGCGAAAACATGAGAAGTATGAAGTGGATTTATTTGCCTCATATCCTGGATCTCGCCCTAATAAGAAAACACAGACACAAGAAAATCACTGTAAGCATATATTAATAATACAGAAAAGAGCTCCAAATTGGAAAAAAACATTAGAGATAAGTTTTCAAAATAACTTAAATAAATAAGAATATTCAGAAAAAGAAAAATGGTTTCACAATACATCAGATGATGGTTGTAACCTAACTTGGATTGCAAATCAAATGATTCATAACTTTCAAATTAGCCAAAAGTACACAAAGTTAAATCAAATACTGCATGACCGATTGTAATTCGAATTTAACCATAAGTTAAATTTGCATTCCAATGAAACGTAAATCACCACAAGAAAACGTCAATAACATAAGAGTACATAATGGCATTCTTGCAGATGAATCAAGGGAGGTAATATTTTTGGTCAATATGTACTCCCTCATCCCTCCGGACAAAAAAGTGAAACAATAGAAAAGCATGCGATCAAATTTATTAATTTTGACCAAAAATACCATCTACAACATAGAACTTAGATATATAACAGCATAAGTAAAAAGAATTCACAACAATACTGTAATATTATAATGTTCCGATCTTTACAACTTTGGGTACACAACAATAGGATTAGCAAAGTGGCATCTTGTTCAGGGAGTGTTGAAAAATCAGAATCCACAAGCAGATAGCATCTCTGTTACGAAAGAATGTCCTATCGAACAGAATTGTTCTAACATGCCTAAAACTAGCTGAATTGTCCTATCAAACAGAAAGCAAATAGTTCGTCAAGAAATTTAAAAAAACATAAAAGAATTAGCAAACAGAAAATGACCTTTTAGCTATTATTCCCTCTGATAGACAATGCAAATTGTTAGGACCACACATTCTACAAGACGACACTTGGAATAACAATTTCTATTAAAATATACTAAAAAGTAAAAAAAATTATTTTTTGAAAGTGTTCTTAGCGATTATTTTAGTGACATTAATTTTATGTTTTTAATACATGAGAGAATTCAAAGCTTGTTTGACTGACACAAACCCTACAAAGGTAAATATTTTCGATTGAAGGAGTAGACGTAAGAAAAAGATTACAAAGATAAATCTTACATCCCAATCAAGAATTACGTAAACATGATGTTTTTTCGAACCATACTACAAACCTTTCTACGAGTTTGATGTAATTTTTGTCCAAGGAATATTAATTTCTCAAAGTGCGTCTTCAGAGTCTCTTCCTCGAACGGTCCTTGAAGACGCTGAAACAGCTGCCTGGCGCTACCCTGATATTCACATGAAAAGGGTCATAGTGTTAAAACTAAAGAGTGTGTATCTTTGGTTTACCCATGTCGCACACTGTTGAAAGAAAAATTGGTCATTTTCGTTGCAAACTTGCAACAGATGAGAAGAGATTCTATAGCTACTTGACCAAAGATCTAGAATCCAAATCTTTTATATCATTTCCATATACATGCTAAGAAGTAATATGGACGAATAAATAAATGGTAAATAACCTTTGGAATGCCAGGCAATGCAGATGGATAGTGCTGAGATGAGCCTGAGTCATCAGCACTGTCAGCACCATCACCAGAACTTTTATCCGTCAGAAGTTTATGGCGTTCCTTACACTCGTTAGGCCTTCTATATATACACTGCACATGAGATGCTAGAATATTCAATTAAATAACAAATGGAACATTTTTTTAATTAGCACCAGATTAACATGAGATGCTAGAATTTTCAATTAAAAATAAAAATGGAACGTATTTTTTTAATTAGCACCAGATTATTGCAAGAAATTAGATCCAAAGCCATGAAATATTGAAATGTATTTATAGATCCATTACAAAAATGAACAAGAAAATTACTTGAACTTATTACTCGTTTACTCCCAAGGTGCTAAAAATGAAATGCACAAACATAAAAGTTGCAACAAAATTTGCATGGCACATTTTCATGATTTGGGAGAAAAATAAATGGCTGATACCAAACATAAAAAGTTGTCCTGAATAAAATGTTACCTTCAATTGGATGATGCTATTAAGGGCATCACTCACCAATTCCCAGTTTTCACCCATATCATGGACAAGGACAACAAGTGCCTGATATTATATAGCATTAGAATAATGCCAACCAAAGAAAAATGAGTAAATTCAAATAAGAGATACAATCATTTCAAAGGCAATAACCTGGTCCTCAAAATTTGACCATGGACTTCCAGGACCAGAATGACCAGCTGCCATCTGACAAAAAGACCAGAACTTTAGAAAGCTGTTTTCTTTTTGTTTAATATAAGAAATATAAATTACAAGAAGCAACAGAGAATGCTAAATATCTACACACAGAACAGAAAAGAATTTGAAATTTTGCTAGCAATCAGCTTAGATTTTGGTTCAACTCAAATTACGAAGCCTGGAACAAAGCATCTCTAGCACATGATGAGCGTATGAGGTATTACATTCAGATTTTTAAAAAGGAGGTGCTACACAAGTTCATTCGTTAATTTAACTAGTGTAAAAACTTGATCAAGCCTCACTCTAGCAATGCTCGATAGCTCAAGCACTTCATTCAAGCAAGAACGTGAAAATTGGGCCAAGTTGATGTCAAGCATAGCTGTATTTTCTTGAACTCGGCTGTTTTTAGAATTACTAGCAAAGGAGGCACACACTATGTTTAACGGACCAAAAGTAGAAATAGCATGAAACGAATTTATTTTTAGTAAATTCATCTGCAGTGCTTCTCAGTGACTACACTATAATCATTTCCTACATGAATGTGCAGCTCATCCATTTTATGTTCATTTTATGTTACCAAAACATGGATCCAGAATTAACTGATATGTCTTAGTAGGCCAAAGTAATGCATATGTTCAAGGAAAAGATTCTAGTGGAGTGCAAACAATTGTATAACCAGAATGGTAATTACCAAGACATATGAATACCTTGAGTCCTTTGCTTTTTTTTCCACGGGTGCTAATCTTTATGACCTTCATAGGGTTTGCCATGTTGCTCATTTGTGACGCAGCAGGAGATGCTATTGGGCCAACTGGTGTAAGAGCATCCAGTGAAATATCTGTTGCTTGATTTGTCAGTTTAGGCTTCTTAGCAGCATGTTGACCATTAACCACTGTTGATAAGTCAATACAACATAAGATATGAGGAGCTATTTCACGTTCCAGCGATAAGAACAAGTTGTTCTCATGTGGACATTATGATGAGGATAAATATGCAAACTGAAGAACAGATAAAAGGAGTACCAAAATTCCCATTTGAATCAAATTGATGAATCTCCGGTCTCTTTTTTATATAATCCTTCTGGTACAGGGAGGACAAAACATGCATTAGATACTAAATGATACCAGCATTAGAACACAGAGAAGAGCGGTATACTACATAATGGATGCGTAAATTCATTTAGAGCATTTATTTGTTTGCAGATCCCTAAATCATTTCAGACCATTATTCAGCAGTTTGTTTCTACAATAGATGTATGGATAGCCCACCTCAAAACTAAGACCTTGACACAAAATCTAGTTGCAAAGGTTGATTCGCATGATATAATTAAGTATAGCAGCAGAAAATATTAAAGCAAATACCTGCTCATATTGAGCAATCAAATCGACCTGAGGTCTGGGATCATAAGTTCCCTGAAAAATCACCAGAAACTTACTTTATCAAACAAAGCCAACAACAAAAGGATTAGAATTTTGCACAACGAATTAACCTTTCCAGGAGCCATCAAGGAACAAGACTCAGCCACACTTTGTGGTGTCTTGTATCCTTGGTGCTTAGACTTTTTCTTCTTTTTTGACTTTGTAGACACCTCACTACCATCATACAACAATTGTCTGTCAAAATCAACTGTGGATTCTATATCTGCATTCTTCCTGGAAAATGACCCTCCATGTAATGAACTTTGATCATCTTGACATGAGTTTGTGTCTCCACTAGATGCGTCTGTTTTACTTGTGAATTGAGGGATCCCAGAAGCACCAGCAGGAAATGGACTCCCAACCCGCTGTCTAGCTGCTGTGCGGATGCGTTTTATAGGAATGGAAAGGAAATCTGCCGTTCGCTTTCCATTTGATACGAGGTGCTGGTTTCCTTGTTTGCTTTCCAAGAATGGTTCATAAGGCATGTCAGAACCAATTTCATATGGCCTTGTGCCGTTCATCCTCTGCGGCGCAGGGTGTTTCTTTTTGTGACTTAATTTTGATGCCAAACCACCATCATAAGCCCCGGGCAGTAAATAGGTACGTGGCTCGCCTTCGTCATCTCCATATACATTTTCCATAGGTACATCTACACAAAAAAAATGAAGTGTTGGTTCGAACATGAAACACATAGTAATACAGGTAATTAGATAATAGTGGTACGCATAAGAATATGAAACACATAATAATTTACCTGCAACAGAAGCATATGTTGAAGACTCATAATCATCCTTGAGTACGGTGTTACCAGTTTGCTGGACAAAAAGATGTTAAGTTCACTAAGTCCGCTTTTACAACCCAGAAAAGGAGAAATATGCCAATGAACATAACAGTATTGTGTCAATGTGTATCATATGCTCCAGTGCTACAAACTTTTCTTGTTACAATTGTGTTGACAAGGTGGCTGTCAGCCTGAAAACATCCAAGGTTCTATGGCCCATAATGCCCTACAAAATCTACAGAGCAGATACTTGGACGAGACTAGTCCATTTTGTAACCCCACGGCTTAACACCTGAAGCTTTCATACAAATTAGCAATTGAGGAGCAATCACGAGTGAATCGACAGCAGCCACAAGCCTTTAGTCCCAACGAAGGTGATGTTCACTAGAGAATGAAACAAAACAAGAACCCATACAAACCAGAGAGAGAGAGAGAGAGGACTGAAGATATAAATTATTATAGCAACATAGTACTGCTGGTTATACACAAAGAATCAAAGATACACAAGTGAAACACTCTACTGAACAGATACATGTTTCAGTGTATACTCAAGTTTTCAACAGTTAACAAAACAACTGATGATCAAAAAACTGTAAGAGCTGTGCATAGTATAGTACTCCTTAGCGTACCAGAGGCATCTCCTTACCTTGTTATAAACAAAGAGACGCTCCATAGACTCCCTGTATGCCTGCATTGCACCAGGTGCTACGCCATAAAAGAGATTTGCCTGAGATTAGCGGGGGGATCATTAGGATTTTTTTTGGCAGTTTCTGTTGGCTAAGAGGGAAGTTACTTGGAGTATTGCTTGGAGATGGAACGTTTTACTGTTTAAAATAAATAAAAACTCGATTAACCTAGGAGAAACTAGACGGCATTTTGATGGAAAGTTTTACTATTTAAAATAAATAAAAACTCGATTAACCTAGGAGGAAATAGATGGCATTGTACATAAGAAGAAATTGGCAACCAAATTCAAGTCGAAGAGGACTCAAATCTGGAGGTGTAAACCCACACCTGCTGCCAACTGAATTAGGCTCAGTTCCTGTATCAGGTCTACTATCACTTAGAATAAGCAAAATAGTGTAAACAAATAAATGGGTTATAAAAAAAAAAGATGTTCAGATAGATTACTTCTGAAAGTTGATCCGGTACTTTCAAAAGGCCAAAATCATTTAGCCTGTCAGGAGTTGGTGGAGCCTCAGCTAATGACAGACATTCGGATGCATTACTGTTGTACTCAAGAAGTCGAAGTGCATAACTCTGAATAGGAGACCGCTTAGACTTATCTTGCTCCAAATTTTCTTCATCCTGTACAAATATACATACCTCAATATCAAATGGCAAATGCATCAAGCTACATAAACATGAACTTCAAACATACGAGAGCAATTCTCAGCTATTCCACTCAACTAGGAGGCTTCTAAATATAAACATTTAGCCATAAAGCATTCTGGCACGCAATGAAAAGGATCAATTAGCATATTCATTTTGCTGACCTCCTGTTTTCCTGCTTTGACCCCACCCAGCTTCTTTTCTTCTAGATTGTCCGATTGCTCTAATTGCAATGGCTTAGACATACAGTCACTTGCCCGGGAAGTATCAACTGAACGCCAAAAGTTCATAATACCATTTGCCAGAATTCTAGCAACAGATTTCTGCTTTCTCTGAATGCTAGCATCTTCAAATACTGCACGACAACTAGAAATCCAGTGGGACATCTGTGCTGCGGCTGCAGTTTTCCACAGGCGCTCCTATTACAGAAACAGTAAGTTACAAGATATTCCAATAAGTAGTCAACAACGGGAGCAACACAGCAAAATCATTTCAGTTTGTGAAAACTGAAGGAACACTTGAGAAAGTACCTGCATGAAGTCATTTGCCATCCAGACCATCTCCTCCAGAACAAAATCCCAGTGACTCTTCCGCTTCTTCTCCAAAGAAATATTGCAGAGAGACCGTTCACCAGCCCTCTTAATGTTTGCCTGCCAAGCAATGAGTTTCCTTTTTTAGAAGCAAGAGCACTTTCAGAAACGAGATCATTATATATATATATATATATATATATATATATATATATATATACATATATATATATATATATATATATATATACATATACTAGGTATACCTCTATATACCGCGCCCTTCTGAGGATAGCATCTTCATGATCCTTCTTTGCAAGGATAGAATCTTCGCATTCCTTCTTTGCTACCTTTTCCTGATCTGAGCTAGATTTCTCAACATCATTTTCCACAGGGTTAGGCACATCGCCTGAGGCAGGGGGCACAGTAACAGAAGCTGACTTTTGGGCAACACTTGATTCACCCGTGCTGTTTCTATGGGAATCTGAGCATTCCTCATTGTTCTCTTTTTCCTGATTAGGAGTAGCAAGCTGTTCTGTATTCTTTTGTGCATTTACTGCATTGTTACAAACTTCTCTTTCATCTTTCACACCCACAGAACAGCTAAGTTCTGGTTGTCTAGAACTGTCATCCAAAACAACAGGCTGGCTACTAACTTCCAGTTGATTATCTTTCTTGTCATCCTTGTCCTCGGGTAGAATCTTATTCGATCCTTCATCAACCATTTCACCGGCCTTCACTGGTACAATATTCTCACTTTGGCCTGGATGTTCAATAGCAGGTTCTGTGGCAGATGCATGGGTTGGATCCACTTCATTTTCATCTAAACTAGCACTTTTGACAGAAGAATGAGGAGCAGCATCCTTGTTATCCATGATATCTGCATGAACATCGATCACACTTACAACAGATGGGCTATTACCTGCCTTCTCAGGAGTTTGTGCTTCTTTCAAGATCTCATTGGATATAGATGGGAGAGAATAAACTATCTTTGAAGCAGCTTCTTTTGAAATAGCATCAGGGGATACTGCAGAAGCGGTTGCAGTAGCCATCTGATCACCTACTGTCAGATGTGGGTTATTAGTCACACTGTTTGGTGAAATTTCCATAGCTTGACTGTCAATGTTGCTGTTTGATAACTCATTTTTGGATGTTTGGTTGCCTTCACAAATTGCTTGGACACCATCCGTCTCCATTTCCACCTTATCATTGGATGATACATCCTTCAGTATATTTTGACAGTTAGGACTAGTTGGTTTTAAATCACCAATGGACGAAACACCATTATCCTCAGTCTTGGCTTCTGGGATTAACCCTGTTGCATCTTTTTGCTGAGAACTTAGCGGAAGAACTGGTGGATGCCTAACAGATGCACTATTTGCATTCTCTCTGATTGACTTTGACCTACGTCGGGCGTATGCTTGGCTCTTTGGCCCAAGTCGGAACAAACCAGAATCTTCTCCTTCTTTTGCATTATTCTGACCATCACAGTGCAGGAACTGCTCGGCTTGAGCTGCATTAGCTCTTTTAGTTCCACGTTTTGAAATTTTATCCCCACCTATGTTGCTGGTATCTCCATCCAAAAGCATAAGATTATCGGCTGTATTGCCTTCACGGCACAATGAATTTCCTGGCTTGCCACTGCTTTCAACAGAATCCCCATGAGGTGAGGCAGCAAATGCAAAACTACCTTTAACCTCACTGCGGTACAAGAGATACAAAAGGCTTAGATTAATAAACAATGTTATCAAATGATAGATCAGGAACTAGTTGTCACCTTATCACATTTTGTTCAGCTAACTGGTCTGTCACAGAAGTCGACTGTACACTGAGCGATGCTACATGGCCAAGTTTGAAATCCAAGGGATTGCCTCCCTGCAACAATAAGTGAATAAACATGGAAAAAAGTTCCGGTGCAAACTCATTGTGCAAAAGCATAAGGATGCTGATGCAATGTACCTTCTCCAGAAATTCGAGCTCCCTCCTTCGCTCTTCACGGACATCGTATTCCTGCCTGGAGTTTGCATTGCTGAGCATCAGGTACACAGAACAAGTATAGGCAAGTTAGAAGCAATGCCTATCAATTTATGTACCTCAGCTCCTCCTGAGCTTTCTCTATGGCCGCACGACGTGGTGATGCTTTAGTGTCAACGCTCACACCACATTCAGCAATTCCTCCCATAGAGCACAGCTCAATAGCCACTGGACCACAGAAACAGGCTTTGCCCATGCATCATCCTATGCACATCTACTCAGCAGGGTGTGCCATTAAACTCCACCTCCTCTTGAATTCTCAAATTGAGAAAAAAGACAAATCTGTTTCCTGCAAGCCAGAAGCCAGTCGACATAAGGAACCCCAACTGATGCTACCAGAAGCAACAGATCAACTGAAGTTTCCAACAAGCAATAGACTCCTGCCATATAAAGCTCAAGCAAAAGAAGACCATGAAAGAAGTTAAAAATACTCTGCCCACAGTAACATAATGACAACCTTTGCACAGTAAAACAAACGCAAATGCATGCAATCACACAACAACCTGTGTCGATCAAGCAAGAGCTCTCTGCAAATGACATGACACCCCTTGCCCAAATTAACAATGGCACACAGAGACATAGCAGCATTTGCCTAATCGAGTAATCAAACAAAACACACATCCTGACAGGCTGAATAAATGATGTCACCAGTTTCCATATTAAAAGAAAGTCCACAACCATCAGGACGAGTACAGAAAAAAATCACATTTTTTAGCACACCCACACCATTTCCCACACTGAAAAGTGACATAAGGCACTTTAAGCCCATGCACGTTACCAGTAAACCCCGGCAGGGCGACTACTACGTGGGGCGGACCCGCGCACGTACCACCCCAGGCCCGCCCAGCCCAAATGCAGCACAATTCAGCAGCCGCCGGCGCAAGTCTCCCCGAACTGACCACTCAGACCTCCCGCCCACACCACCGCGCGGCGCTCTACGTACCTCAATTGCAACCCTACGGGGCCGTGCGCGTCAGGGGGAGGGCGGAAGGGGCGCCCGATGGAGCAGGGGACGCACCTGCACGGCCCCGCGCCGGGAGCTAGGGTTAGGGTTTGGGGCAGGGGAGCCCGGGGGAGGCCACGAGGCGGGGCGCGGCGGCCTGAGGGGCTCCGGGGGAGGCCTCAGGAGCGCGGGAGGGGGCTCGCCGGAGGCGGCGGTGCCGACGCCGGAGATCGGGGCGCGGTGGTGCGGGGTCGCGGGGGCAGGGGGGGTGGCGCGTCGTACGTTTGCAGGCGAGGTGTTTCCCTGGGGAAGAAGAGGGGAGGGAGGAGAAGGTGGTGTGCGCGACGCGAGGCGGGCCGGCCCGGTGCGGCCGGGTGCGTGCGCGAACTGGTGCGGTCTGACCCGATCGGCGTGGGGCTGGGAGTTGGGTTCAGCCGTTCACACGACCGACGTGCCGACGGCCGGGCTACGTGACAGGGCGCGGCCGGAGCATGCAGAGTTCTCCCTTTTTGTATAGTTTTTTTTTTTTGAGAAACAACCTTCCTCCCGGGGGTTTGTTTTTCTTTGCTAGAAATGGTTGTTATATACTCCCTCCGTCATAAGTGTTTGTTTAGAAATTTTCAGACATATTAGTAGTCATAGAAAATGACCATGTTGCCCCTAATTATTCATGGTAGGTGTGATTGAAAACTGCGCTGTCAATAAATGCACATGCATTGGAACAAGAAAAATAGCATCAATCAAGCATTTGATTGATTCTCCATGCATTTTTTCCTTAGAGTTTGGGATTGATTTAATTAGATGGTCATTACTACAAGCTAAATGAACACTCTTTGTGGGACAAAATTTGAAGGCTAAACGAACACTTATTTTGGGACAGAGGGAGTACCAGCGAAGCGAGATATCCTTGAATCTGAAAATGCATTTATCATATACATATTGACAGTACATGATTATTGGCAAAGTTGGATACAGCGTTGAGCAAAGAGATCTTTATTGTTACTTTTGCTTGAAATATAGAATGATCTTAAAATTGTATACTAGTATAGTCATAAATTTGTCACCTTTATTGGCCGTAAATAATATTCAATTTGATCACGTGGAATTTGGATCTTGAGTAAGACTACTATTAGGTAACCATAGAAAATGTCTAGTTTATATTATTATCATTTTCTCTATTGACTCTGCTTTTGCAAACAATAACAATAATTATTTTTCTATTATGGTTGAAATGTTCGAGGACAGCTTATGCTCGGACTTCATTCATTAAGAGCTAATTAACATAGCCATCGGAGGAAGAATATAAAGATAACATACATTAATGTTTCAAAAAAAGGTCTTTCTAAACAGCTTTAATGTCTATATTCAAAGGCACTTTCTAACTCCAGTCCTAAGTTGATGGTCATTTCTCATTTGTTGCGAGTAATTTGTAGGGCAAGTCTAATCTACCAATAGAATAGTTAACTCTATTAGAGCATTTGGAAAAGCTTGGCTAGTTGATGTTGTTTACGGAGAAATAGGCATTATTGATAATGAGAGAACCTATATCACACAATTTGGAGGAAGATTTTGATAGAGAAAAAATCGGCGATCTACGAAGAGGCATTGATACTGAAATTTGGGAGAGAAATTTACGCCAAGGCTTCCATATGCCTTAAAACTGTTTAAAGGGTGATAAAGGAGGCTAAACATGTGGATGGATAAGGGACGTAATAGAACAATGAGAATGAAAAAAAATGAAAAAGGTTGGGTATATAACCACTAGCCTGAGAAGATTGACGAACATGGGAACGAACGAGCCATAGTATTTGGCTTCAGTGTTCTGCAATCAATGATAGTGCCACTAATCAAGCCGCAAATAGTAGCTCTCCAAAACTGATGTAACATCACCATAGTACTATAGCACAGTTATAAACCCTCTATTTAAAACACTGTAATGAGCATAAAGAGAAAAGAGAACATAAAGGTAGATTATATAAGATGGCCAAGCTAGGAGATGATGAAAAATAGTTCATGCGCGATGCACATAATGTTTTTTTCAAACAAAGAAGTAATTACAGTTGTCAATATAGTGTGCTTTCAACACATCAGTTACAATAGATTATGTGATGTATGAAATTGCATCCATGTTGCCTTGATTAATAGTGGGCTTGTGGATATCACGTCATGATTAATATAAGATCTGATATTTTATCACTTTTGTGTGAAGTTTGATTTTTTTTTCAAATCGATCTGCTATCCCTTTTAGTAGACACGTTTAGTAGGAATCTATAATTTGAGCTTAGTTATTGACCTAAAACCAATAGAGATGATGTCGTTTTTCTGCTAGTGAAAGACTGTGTTTATCACACGAATCATCTTCCTCTCCCTCTCCCTCCCTCTCCTAAGAGAGTTAAACCTAAGCATTATAGGCCTAGTTGGCCCATGGATTTTGTAAGGCAAGGCTTGCTTGAGTAAAGGAAAGGCAAAATAGCCATATTAGTCCTTCAACTTTACTCAAAGGGTCACTTTAGTCTCTGAACTATAAAAAAGGTCATTTCGGTCTATGAACTATTGTTTTTGGTTTAATATAGTCCTTGGCCTGCCACAATGGCATGCAATGTCAGCTGATCTAGTATGGCCACCTGCAAAATGTCAACACTACCCTTCCTTTTTTTCCCTCTCTCTATCATTGTCAGGTCCCACATGTGTCATGGTCATCTTCTTCTTCCATTTGCCATTCGTCGATGACGGAAGGTAGAGGGCAGCGTTGGTGCTTGATTTTTTTTTCATATGCCCGCACTTGATTTTTCATTGTTGCAATGTGCAAGCGCTGATGGTGGGTCCTATGTTACAAATACACAACCACATCTTTTGTTTCTCCATAGCATACACTTTGATTCAATTCTTCGCATGCATGTTCTGCATCGGTCCGTCTCAACCTCTCTCCCAACTGAGTTCGAGTCTATCCAATCAAACTACAAGTCAAGTCTATCCCAACTAAAGAAGGGTGGTATGGACATTTTACATGTGGGCATACCAAATCATCTAAGTTGGCCATGCCAATATGGCACACCGTATAAGACCAGGGACTAGATTGGACAAAAAATATCAATTCAGGGATTGAATTAGCCCTTTTGATAGTTTAAGGACTAAAACGACCCTTTAAACAAATTTGAAGGATCAATGCGACTATCTTGCCTAAAGGAAACCAGGCCTAAAAGTTGGACCGACTAGAGTCTGACCTTACTAATTAATTAAATTATTTCCCAAATGAAAAGAGTGGGGGCCTAAAACTCGACTCTGAGTTTCCCGTACACTACTACATAGGGCTTATCACTGCCGGTTCGGTTGGGCCTATCACAACCTGTTTTCAAAAGTGGCGCTAAAAATCGGCTTTTCACAGTCGGTTTTTAACCGATTATGAAAATCGATTTTTACAGCCGGTTTTTGACATAAACCGGCTGTGAAAATAATTTCAAAAACCAAAAATCAAAAATTAAATAAAAATGTTAAATGAGTGCAAAAAAAAATTAACCACATGGGAGACCAAGCCCATTAACCAGGCACAACCACCTCCAACTACAATTTTTTGCACTTATTGCATTCTCCATGATTCGAATACGTGACCTCTTGCTTCGCGCGTAGCTCCACTTCCACTGCACCACGCCATTGCTTATGATTGAATGAGTGATGCACTCCTTTTATATTAACTCTGCCAAACTTTTATAAAATTCTAGAAGCCACCCCATTGATCCAATTAGGTCGATAATTTTTATGGTAGTTCCTTACAAGCACATAACTTTAGGAAAAATATCATAAAAATAATATAAAAATAAAAAATAATTGTATGAAAATTGATTTTTAAGTGCTGAATATTCATTTAATTCATAGAAAATAGCAAATCATTTCAAACAATTCCTAAACTCCTCTATGGCAAATTATATGCAGTATAAAACATTTAAAAACATATTTATACATCATATGAGCAAAAATAAGTTTTATTATGTACAAATATCAAAGTTTGCCTTAAGATGTATGAAAGTATGAGAGATGTATATGTTTATGAACAATGTATAGTCTAATTTTTTGAAATGCATTGATTTTTTTATGAGAACGTTATACACCTATAAAATGACTCCATGACAACTTTTTATAATTTTTGGACAAGTTTTTGATATTTTTACAAGTAAAGGACTAAATTAAAGTGTGAATTATACATAGCAAACCTGTTGACATTTCATATATTTTTCACGATTTGATCTAAACTAGATCATATGTCCTTAGACACTATTTTTATAATATTTGATAAGAGCTATTTAAGAGACATGTAGTTCAAATTAGAATTACTAAGAATAAGTACCTAGAAATTCATTTAATAGTTAGAAAATAACAAATCATTTCAAAAAAATCCAAAACTGCTCCATGGCAACATATATGTAGTGTAAAATATTTAAAAATTGTGCCCTTGTAATGTAAGCAAAAATAATATTTTAGGTTGTGCAAACTAATCGGTATTGCACTTCTTTAATATTAAACTTTTTTAGAGACCACACCTTAGATCCGATTGAGCTAATTTTTTTTGTTGTCCCTTGTGTGCTCTTAGTCTAATAAAAAATATCAAAAAAATAAAATAAAATAAAAAATTTTGTGTACTGTAGTTTAGAACCGGCTGTGAAAATGGATTTTCATAGGCGGTTCGTGTTATGAACCGGCTGTGAAAATCAAAATGATTTTCACAGCCAGTTCGGGGCTAAAACCGGCTGTGAAAATGGATTTGATTTTCACAGCCAGGTCAAGCCACAAATCGGCTGTGAAAATTATTTTCACAGCCGGTCAACTTACTAACTGGCTATGAAAATGTATTAGTGCCACTTTTTAAAAACCGGCTGTGAAAATGGTGACTAGAAAAATCAATTATGTAGAAGTGGTAGGAGCAAGACTAGATACAGTGTTTAGACCCAAAAATTAGCTAGGCTTTTTTCCAGCATGACACGAAAATTGCTGAGATATGCTCTAATTTAGTAAGCAAATCTTCACAAAGCAGTAGCAGAATCGAAAATAGAAATTGGAATGAGAGTCTAAAACCATAGTCAATGTGGGCACGTTTCACCGCTGCTCATCAAACTTTTGCAGCTATAGCACCTATAGGGTTGCACAATACTGTTTTTTTGGTGCCGGTGTCCCTAAATTATTTGTTTTTAATGTTTTGACTATATATTGTTAGGCATCCGGTTGATTGAGTTATCTTTATTGGTTAATGATGTGGCAACAGCATGCATGGATGTGCGGCAAAAAGGTAAAAAAAAGACGATGAAGTCAAATTCACTTGCAATTTGACAACAGAATGAGCTGTGAGCAACTCGAGCAGACCATCTAAACAGCCTAATATCCCAAGTTTAAAGTGTCAAGTCTAAAAAAAGCACTCCCATAGGCTCCCTATTTTGGGGAGGCCTCCAAATTCCCCTTCCACCCTCTGATCCTCTGTTCCCGAGGTTTCTAGGGAACCCTCTATTCATGGGTATATTGCTAGAGTTGGAGATATTTTCATGACTCTTAAAATATAGAGAACCCCCATCTAGCGTTTTAGGGTTTAGGTTTGAGGGCTATTGCTGGAGTCGCTGTTATAATGCTATCACTGACGATAGGCACAGATGTAGGCAAAAAAAAATCATTCTAATAAGGTAAAAATTCACTTTACTACCCTTAATAATACACTTTGTCCGCTTAACCCTTAAATAAAATTTGTGCTCGTTTACTTCCTAAAACTATCATTTAATCATAATAGGAAAGTGTTCAGTTAGAACTTCAATTGGTATCTACTACCCCATAACTAGATTTCCTTTTTCGATTCTCTGTGTACAAGTTGTTCCATATTCAAATATATGAGATGACAATTTACATAAGTCATACAACAGAAAATATATTTGGATTTTTTATGATTAATTTTAATGCAGTTGTGTATATTTAGGATCATTTTTGTACTAATGTTCCTAACCTATAAAAATAACTCTGAAAAATTCTTAATTTATTTTTCTAATATAGGAAATCATGTTCTCTATCTACTCGTAAAATTTGAATTTAAAAATCAACTTTTACATAGAGAAAAAAATACAAATCTAATTAGGGGTAGACTGAGATAGTTTCGGGGATAAATGGATCCTAAATTTTGATCAGAGGTTATGTGGACAAAGTGAGTAGTTGAGGGTAGCAAAATTGATTGTTTCCACCTAGTAAATCACAACACACAATTTCACTTGCAAAACTGACAATAGAACAAGCTTACAAGCTACCACTGATTTCTCATGCCATGGTTGGGGAAAAACCATGGTGAGTTGTGGACGGCAAGCAGTAGAGACTATAAAGAGACTACTAGTGTAATTAACGTGAGGCAACGAGTATCGTTATATAACTCCATTCCACCTACTTGTCTCGCCGTCAGAAGCCAAATCAGACATGAAGGATCACCGAATGGAAAAATCGATTGCTTTGCAAGACAAAATGGTGATATAAAGTCGTAAGTTTAGGGATTCAAAAAATCAAAACAATTATGAGAGAGCTATGTGCCACACTTCCAAGTCTAAGGGGATGTGATACAATTTGTAGAAAAAAAAAGCAGATGGCCATAAAAACATGGTACATATATTACCCTTACGTGCACTCTTATACATACATGTACATTCATCTCTATAAATGCAAACACATAGGCTATATCCATATCCCTATTAGCGCATCTACACGACTAGATTAATTATCTTGAGATTGAAGAAATCATAAGACATGATTTGCTATCGATGAGCACGTCGCCTACCAAAAGAGTGGTTAACTGTGAATGGCAGCATATGACGACTTAGGCTCTATTTAGATACACCAGGTAAACTTTAGATGGTTAAATTTAGCTTTGATAGATAAAAAAGCCCCAGTAATGGATTCGCTAAAGGCCTTCTAGGTTCTAGCTAATGGGAAAAGTTACTTTTGCTACCCTTAACTATCTTTTTGCCGTCCAACCGAGCTAAGCCTGGTAAAACATGTTTGAAGACAAAAATCCCTCTCCGTTTTTCTGCGTCCATATGCTCGGCCTCCGTTCCGCCAATTTGATAAGGATAGCATGACCAGTAAGTACTAATTGGCTAGATAATGCAAACAATCCCGCTAAACTTCTGGCCAAATTTTAGCTGACGGAGTTAGGGGACCTTAATAATTTTTAATAAGCTAGAGGCTTGAGTAGACACGCTCACACTCTACTCAAAAAGGTGATCTTAATAAATTTTAGAGCAGTTTGATCTTAAAATCCAAAAAGGTGATCTTAACATGAGAATTGATTATTTAAGGATCTGTCTTTTTCTTTTTCCCTCCTATAGACAGAGATTCGAAGCATGAGTCGTCTGGGCCCACGGTTCAGCCTATGCTGGGCCCAATGCCGGCCCATCTGCAGCATTGCTTCCTGTCCAGCTCTCCTGCTCCAGCCTCAGTCAGAGGAGTCGAGGAGGCTTCCACGGCAGCGACGGAAGCGCGCGCCGCCGCCGCGAGCGGATTCTTCTCGCGTGGTCGGCGTCTCCCTCCTCGTCCCTCTACTGGAAGGGATGGCGTCGAGTGGGGATCCACCTATACTAGCTGGTAAGCGCTAGCTTGTTCCAACTACTCCAGTTGTTCTCCGCGGTCTTTTCTGTGTTTGCTGCGAGCCTGTAGGAGCGGTTTAGGGCAAGAAGGTCATCGGGTATCCTCAGTGTGAGGGGTTTGCAGTTTTATCCCCTTGCTTGGGATGTAATGCATTATCCCGATTTGCCTCAATTCGTGTTTACTTTTTACTAATTGAAATTTTGAAAGCGGTACGGCAATCCGGGCAAACATGCCATCAATTGGGTCTTAGGCCAGTCTCAGTGCATATTTTAATGGCACGGTTACAAGAGTGTAAACTAGGTAACTGTGTGTCAGGTGAGTGTCATGAGGATAAAACTCCTCTCTTGTTCCATGAAACTCTCACACTCTCTCCTTGCCAAGTCATCAAAAATGCTGATGTGACATTGAATTTATTGCCATGAAACTTCACTGAGAATGGCCTTACGAGCTACACTCGTGGATGCACGGTATAGGTAGGGATGCAAGTTCCAACAATTTTGGGTAATTGGGTCTGCCAACAAATTTGATAAAATGAACTAGAGTGGCCTTGTAATTATTTAGGAGAAGAAATGGACCAGAACGGCCCACCACCTTAGTTATTCAGCTGACCCTGACAACAGCATTGGCTAATCACTTGCATCCTTATGTATAGTGTTTCATTGCTCATAAGCACACCCACATAAGTCCCAACACACGTTTAGCAATTGCTGGGGTTAACCTGTCAGCAATTGATGGTTACGCATAGAGCTCTATAGACTGGTTTTCATGATATGTGACTGTGTAGGCATTGAATTGACTTCTTGTATCCTTTGTTTGTGGAAACACTCTGGAGAATTTTCATCTGTTAGAACCTTTTTGTCTTGTTATTTTACATTCCATTTCCTGTGAAGCAGCACAGCTGGCTTGTGCTGGTTTGTTTGATCCCCTGAAGGTTCTATCAATGAACCATAATAGAGATGGCCAAATTGGTTTAGTGTCTTAGTGATAATGAATTAATGATATACATACATTGCAGGAGCCCAGAATGCGTGGGATATGCTCTCTGATGAGCAGTCACAGAAACACATCACTACTGGTTCTGGCGACCTCAACAACATACTTGGTGGTGGGATTCACTGCAAGGAAGTTACCGAGATAGGTGAGATTACATTCTAATGTTGTTCCTAAGGAAGGATCAAGTAGGAGCTATTGGATAATATAGAACATATTAGGCATTCAGCAATTCTTTTATCCATTAGCTATGTGTCCGTAACTTGTGCTTGTTTATTTGCCTCAAGTCTTCCTGGTGATATTCAGGTCCAACTTTTGTAATATTCTGATGAATTGTAGGAGCTTAGTGTGTCTCTTGTTCTATCACACTCCTCTCCTTATGTCTCTTGTACTATTAGGAAATAATTTATCTGTTGATGTATCTGATGTGACTGACCTAATGGACAGCACTAATTTTATTCAGGTGGTGTCCCAGGGGTTGGTAAAACTCAACTGGGGTACGTTGTGCCTACTCCTGAATACAAGTACCATAGATCTCTCTACTAAATACAGACTTTTGTTCAGGATTCAACTAGCAATCAATGTCCAAATTCCAGTGGAATATGGTGGCCTTGGTGGGAAAGCAGTTTATATTGGTAAATGACTTCACAGAAGAACACCTATCATCTTGTTTCTTATCGAGAAAGCCTAATAGTTGTCTTCATCGTAACAGATACGGAGGGCAGTTTCATGGTTGAACGTGTCTACCAAATCGCTGAAGGGTGTATCAGCGACATACTGGAGCACTTTCCGCACACCCATGAGAAGTCTTCATCTGCCCAAAAACAACTGCAGCCTGAGCATTTCCTGGCAGACATCTACTACTTCCGAATATGCAGCTATACTGAACAGATTGCAGCTATAAACTACTTGGAAAAGTTCCTTGGGGAGCATAAAGATGTGGGTTCCTGAACAGTTGACTTCTAAAGTTTAACTTGAATACCTGAATTTTTCTGCTGTTTTGTCAACATATTTCATCAAGTTGATGTGCTACTTTTCTTTCAATAGGGAAACCGTAATGTGCAGTATTTTTTCTCCCATCCTTTTTTTTTGCAATATACAACAGTTAACCCAGTGTTTCAAAAGTAAAAAATTGTCCATATACTTTACAGGTGCGTATAGTTATTATCGATAGCGTCACTTTCCACTTTCGACAAGATTTTGATGATCTGGCTCTGAGGACTAGAGTGCTCAGTGGATTGTCGTTGAAGTTAATGAAGATTGCAAAGGCATACAACTTGGCGGTAAGTTGCCAATCATGTATACGAAGGGTCTTCACTTGTGATGCAGGAACAGCCATCATAATTCATTTCTTAAATAGATTCTTGTGTACAGCTTGACATCTTATTTTCCCACTAAAGGTCAGCTATGGTTAAGTTTGTGAGAAACTCTACCGATTTTTTTTCTGGAATACGCAGTAGAGCTGCGAATCATTGCATTAAGATAGAAGGAAAGGCTCAAATAGCCATACAAACACACCCCCTACACACCAAGAATCTTAGATTACATACACGCCCGTTAAACTGAGCATATGAATTTGCAAAATTAAATGGGGCCTATTATGATAGTATGAATTTCTAAGCTACCTATCTCATTCATTTCTACAAACAAACTAATGATGATTGTATTTTAGGTAGATAACTATTAAATGAGGCTAACATACTTATCATCTTATTTTGTTGAGCAGGTTGTCCTGTTGAACCAAGTCACTACTAAATTTACAGAAGGGTCATTTCAGTTGACTCTTGCTCTAGGTCAGTTATTATTGTCTTATTTATACAATAATAACCTTTTTTATCTTCAAATCAATTTTTGATGCTTATGGTTCCTATTGTTCACAGAATAACTACTGAAATAAAAAATAAAAGCATACTCATGTCCTTCTGTTATTAAGGTTGCACCTTTTTGTACTCGTGCATTTCCAATAATGCTGCTGAAATGTTTATGGTTTTGGAGCTTTTACCTAATTACAAGCAAAACTTTGGCCCCTGCCAATCATGTAGCTCACTATAAGTACTGTGATAAAGTGGTGCTTATGAAATTAACAGCGTGTATGTTTTTCGAGATAAAAAAGTAACAGTATTTATAAGTATAACTGGCCGAATTGCACACTAAAAATTGAAAGTGGAGTCGTGGTTTTCATACAATCATGCATGTGTACATCTCTTATCATTGTATACACCATTGTTTTATGGCCCCACCGAATCAAGCAGTGTGGTATTATGTGCATGGCTAACACTGTAACAGCAATCCTCAAATTTAGCTTTTGTTTATCTCTAAATAATTTAGTTGTTATGATAACATTTGTTTAGACCTGTCATGGCATTTATTTGAGGCAAGGAAAGAGGATGAATTAGTATAACTTAAGTCTTCCATTCCAACCTATAATGTCATCAACCCAAGCAGGCTCTTCATTTTTCGCAACGTGTTTCTCTTTTGAATCTTGGGTTGGACACCCGAACTGTGTTTTCCAAGACATGGGGATAAACAATCTTTCTATGCAGGTGACAGCTGGTCCCACTCATGCACAAATCGACTGATTCTGTACTGGAATGGGAATGATCGGTATGCATACCTGGACAAATCTCCTTCACTTCCAGTAGCTTCAGCACCGTACGCAGTGACAGGCAAAGGGGTGAGAGATGCTGTGAGTCTGAATCACAAGAGAGCCCGAGTAACGTAGCAAAGTTGGTGCCCAACTCTTGTATCTCCACTATGTTGTTGCGCTAAATTAAATGCGTTCCTTAACCGTGGGTCTTTTGGGAAAAATTAGGTGATTTCCTACCATTTTGCAATGTCTTGATTGCTTTGTGCCTTAACTAGAAATTGTAGGGAAGTGGTTGCTACAAAGAGGCTACTGTGTTTGGTTAACCAATCGTTAACCAAATGGTGTACATACATTATCAAGTCTTGTGTCTGAACTCTGAACATTTAACGCCTACAGTCAGCAAGGCTACCAGCTCTTTTAGGTGGCTCGGCCCTCTACTGTCCATTTCTGTATATAGTGATCCATTTTGCCCCAGCACCTTTTGCTGTCAGCTTAATTTAGAGTCAGCAGTGATATTTTTTTTTCGATGCGAAGAAGCAATAATTTGTTGTCGATGCAAAGTAGAAATATTTTTTTTCCGATGGAAACGAGACTGGCATCCTTTTTCGTCTGGGAAATTAGCGCCATCCTTTTCAGGCCTTTTTGGGCAAAAATAGGCTGGCCATCGGATCTGACTTCATCATGAAGCTCGCAGTGCTTACATGTGAGAATCCCGTTATTGAATCTGGTGATGGCGAGAATGGCGTAGGGTCAAATACTAGGGTCCAAGGTGCCGAGAAAGAAAACTTTTGCCTTTCGACTCCACATCCTATCACTCCAATATTTCACATTACAAAGGGGCATGAGATCCAGCAAATGAAGGTGCCCGTTGTCAACGATCAAACTCGAAGGATGACTCAAATTCCATAGGGAAACAGGTGGCCCAAAAGGCCAAAACTACCAAAACAAAACCGCCCTTGAAAGCACATCAGATATTCAGATCGTCCACCAGAAGGCAATTACACAGCTCCTGCCAACAAAATGGCCTCAAATTATGTTATGGAAACAGGTGGCCCCAGAACTACCATATTAAGGTCCTGTTGGGACCATATGCACCAGAAATGGAATGCATGACTAGCTACCTTGCTTGGCCATTATTCAGCTCAATTCAATTTCGTACGAGAAAATCCCTTTCGAAAATTTTACTGTAAATATACTCCTAACTAGCTGACCTGTCAACATATGTGAAAAAGATACAGTCCCATGGTTGAGGCAAATACATGAACCCATCAAAGTATCTAAGTTCAAAGTGTATATCCTAATGATAGAATTTGCTCCAACTTTGCTTCAAAATCTATGCAGTGCAAGCCACAGCCTCTGGCCCATCAGCAGGTTCAAGTCTGCCAAGCACAAAATACAGTGGTTAATAATTGATATATGAACACATAACATGCAATAGTGGCTTCGAAGAAAACAACAACACAAATTCAATAAAGTTTTGAAGATGAGTCGGTCAATAAAATCATGGGGCAAAATTGGTTAGCAAGAGAAGTTACAAACCATTCATAAGACAATTTATGCTTGCAATATGTTTTTCCATAAAGGAGAAACGCCACCATTTCATATAGTGCATATGCTGCTAAGGACATTGATGCATTGTGCACATTGCACAACATCAAGAGGTTACAACCAAAATCACCATCCTACCCACCAGCCACTATAGATCAATGGAACAAAAAGGTACTTGTCGACAGAGATGACATAGGACAAATATACATTGTACCTCTCAATTCCTTCTCCAACTTGCATTCTGATAAATTTACCAATTGTTACTTTAGAACCAACCTCCTTTGATAAGTCATTCAGCACGGTCTGAAAAGAATGATATCAGGAAGTAAAGCTATTAGAGAGAATTCAGAGGAGTACATCATCCAATAAGGCAAAGATTCTATCAGATTACCTTAACGTTTGTGCTGTCATTTAAAACATATTTTTGCTCCATGAGCACTACTTCTTCGAAGTACTTCCTCAACCGACCTTCCACCATCTTATCCATAGCCATTTGGGACTTCCCTGAACTTTCAGCCTAGAATGTTACAAGGTGTCATGCCATTTCATTTCTAAAGTAACTTGGCACGATCAAATGTGAAGGATTGAGCCTTTATGACAAAAGGGATAGAGTGCCAAGAAAGTGTGGCATGCAACAGCCATGCAGCAAACCAAACACATCCTTAAGAGAAGTCAAATATGCCTCGCAAAGTTTGTTATGAACCAAACATGCTGGAGGAAGAGTGGTATGTATCAAAATAATGTACCTGAGTTCGGAGTATGTCACGTTCATTTTCTAGAGCTGCAGCAGAAACAAGTTCTTTTGATAAGAATAATGGCTTTGCTGCAACAATATGCATCGCAATAGACGACCCAACTGTTTTGAGAGCATCAAGGAGAGCACTGCTATCTTCTGCTTCTAGTGTGACCAATCCAGCAATACGACCCAAACCTGAAGCCACACAAGAAAAAAAGAATGCTCTGTTATCTAAAGTTCATCCTTCTTCCTGATAAAATTGAATCAGCTGATAGTTCTTCACCTGGCTGAGGACAGGTATGCAGGTAAGATGAAACAACACCATGTCCAGTTGTGGACAACATGAAACCTCTTCTGAGTTTCACATTCTCTCCGACCATGGCAGCGACTTCTGTAACAGCACTTTGGACAGTAGTTTCTCCACTGAGCATAGGATGATTTAGATTGACAGACATGTTCTGCAAGGTTGGAGAATATAATATTTCTTAGAAATGACTGAAATCAGAAAAAGGGTATTTGCACTTTTTTCCTGAAGGATCATGAATTTAGGATACACCACATATGGATAATGCCATACCTCCAAATATTCAGGACCAAAAGGCAAAAACAATTCACCAGGACCCTGAGCAGATAAAACCATCTTTGCCAATGATGAAGCCTGCATAGCGCATATTTGTTGAAAGAACATCACACAATCCAGTGAATTAGCACAACTGAAATAAGGTACACGTAATCTTCTTTTACGGAAGTGTGCCATCAAAGCATGGAAACAACATCTACCCTAGTATTTCACATCTACAAAAAGAGGGATCAACATTTATGTTCCATGTGATGGAAAAGTGATTTAGTTGTGCTAAATAGCGACAAATTTAAATCCCCAGTCACTATGTGCTTGTCTTGAAGGAATGAATCTAAAAGAATCTTGCCACTAAATTGTTAATGTAGTTTCATTTGTAACTTGTTTTTTTTTATGTATAACAGTTTTAGAAAGAAATCAACAAAGCAGCTCAGCTGCTGATAATAAAATTGTTACTGGAAAGAAACCAACCAGATACTGGAAAACATCATTTCTTGCTACGAAATCAGTTTCACAGTTAAGCTCAACCACAGCAGCCCTTTTCTCATCTTGTGCAATAGCCAGCAAGCCTTCAGCAGCAGTCCGTGAAGACTTTTTGGCAGCAAGAGCAACGCCTCTCTTCCTTAGGTCCTTCTGCGCAGCCTCTGAAAGAAATCAAGAAACTCAAATAGGAAAAGAGCAAACTAAACAAATATGTCAACTAAAGTATGCTACCACACTGAGAAAGAGCTAACCAATATCCCAGTTGCAGCTAACTAAGGAAGCCTTGACATCTTTAATTGGAGCACTCGTTCTTTGTCGGAGTTGCTTAATAAGGTTCATTTGTTCTGAAGCAGGCACATCAGAGCTGAATCTCCTAAGAAACACGTCGTCTTGGGAAACATGAGAGCCCAATTGATGGGCCTGGAATGCTGAGGAAGAGTATCTGTACCCCCGACAAGCTTGTTGTTGAGCGCGGGACAGAAGCCCTAGCATGGACCTCTTACCCCAAGCCATTCTCAGAATATACTGCACCACAATATATGCAATACCTTTTCAGTGTAAGAAACAATCAATGGACATCACGATGAAACTGGGCAGAATTTGAACAGGAAGTTTTGACTTGGTTTTACCCAATACCCGCAGCAGAGATACGAGTGAAACAATCAAATGAAAGTGAAATTGATGAATCAAAGCAAGTTAGGGCCTACCAACAACGAAATGAAAGTTATTGTGCAGGTGCCAATGCAAAGGTTACAAAGAAGTACAGGCCAGCATTACATTTCACCGAGACAATCTCAAGATCCAGAAAATAGCAGGTGGAGCGAGAGTCTGGAATGGAAATGGAGTGCGTGGGTACAGGTAGAGTGCTGTTGTCAAGGCGTCGCCGCCAAGTCGCCGACTAGGCGTCCAGCTCCACGCGACTAGCTTGCGACTCTCTCGTTCCCACTCGGTTTCTCTCGTCTCGTTTCTTAGCTCAATTTCGGCTCCTTCGCTCGATTTCTATCGTTTCTGCGCGGCATGGAGGTGGCTTGCAGTGGTAGGGAGCCAGGCAAAAGGACGGCATCCTGGTACCCAACGAGAAAGGGGCAGAGGCATACCTCGCTGGAGGAGAGAGCGTTGCGGAGGCTGTTGGGATCGGGCGGCACGGGGAAGCGGATCCGGGAGGAGGGTTCAGACGCAGCTTCAATGGCCGGAGGGGGCGCTCATCCTGGCGGCGGCGGCGGTGTCGCGAAGGAAAAGATGGACCGATGGAGACGAGGGCGGAGGACGAGTAATGGGCTGTTGTTACTAAAAGAAAAAGAGTAATGGGCTGTTGAGTGGGATGTGGCCCAGTAGTCGTTCTTCTCTTCTTTTTTTTTAAATCTGAGTAAATTACACTTGTAACTTTGTCTCATTTGATCCATCAAGTTGTATAGATTGTTCAATCGCATTGTACGAACTTTGTTGCATGTGATTGCACAATCTACAACTTGGTGGCAAAGTGATACAAAGTTACATGATCAATTTACTTGTATTGCACAATTTGAAATTAGTTAGACCAAAGTGATACGAAATTACAAGTTACATGCCGGGTGCAATTTAGTCTTTTATTTTTGATATAATAGACTAACTTAGTCATTTTGAATAGTAATGGACATAGTGTAATACTAGTCTAGACGGGCTGACTAGATGTCTACGCGTGCAGTCGAGTGTAAGTCGACTTGTCTCATCATATTGCCAATGTTGTTTCAAGTAAAAATATAAAAAAAGTGCTTCCTGTATAGTACGGTTTGAGAACAAAGATCTCATCTAAACTCTGTGAACGAACCAACGCCGACACAGAGACATCTCAAAGCTTGCCAAACGACATGGTCGGAATGGCCCAGGCGATAAGAAGTGGCCGGTGATAAATAAATAGCCTTAAGAGGCAATCGAAAAAGGAAAAAGGACGAGACAAAGGGGTTACTCAGAAAGTCAGAAAAAGAGCAGAGCTCCGCTCCTATCTATCTCGTGGAAGATTTATAACTCCTTATCTTTCATCCTATTAGGCCCATATTCATAGTATTCTTCCTCGCCTCCTGCCAGTGAGCCCCTCCGCCCCTAGTGCCGCTGCCACCTCGTCGTGCCACCTAGCTACCACTGGCGCCTCCCAACGTCGCGCCCATCCTTCCTCGTCTTCCTCCTACCGTTTTCACGGCGCTGCCCACCTCCTGCCCCACTGTCGATCCTACCCACTGTTAAGCCAATAGCTCGTCATCCCGCCCACTGCTAATCCAACAGCTTATCACCCCGCCACAAACCTTGCCTATTTGGTTGTCTTCGGCTGCCCCGACCTATGGCTCTCGCTGCCGACCCCGCCGCTATATCGTCGGCCTCCACCGTTGGACCAACCAGCCACCCCTTTTAAACTAGCTATCACCAGAAGATCTAACCCAACAACCCCCACTCTGAAACCCTAACCTGGTGGTTTCTCGCCGGTGCAAGCGAGGATAGGGAAGGAACGGCGACGATGGTGTTGCTTTGGAGCCTGCGGCCAGGGTTAGAAGGCATAGCCGGAGAAGAAGAAGATCAACAGTTGATATCCTGCACACCTCAAACATTGGAAGGTAGATGAACTCGTTTCTTCTAGAAGAAAGATAGGATTTGTGATCCACCGCGTTTGTTCTATGTGAATTAATCCGGTTTACCCCGGCAACTCTTTTAACCTCCTGTTAGCTTGGCCCGCCCGTGTTGCAAGAAAACTTCTTAGAGCATCTTCAGCAGTCTCCCATTCCCAAATCCAACTACCATATTGAGAGAGTTATTGGAAAAATAGTGCTCCAGCAGATCTCCTTTATCTTTCCCTTTTCCCAAAAATTATTGGGACAAATCAATAATCCAGCCCATATCTCTCCAAATAGAGGGGAAGTTGTGACTCTCCCAATACGGTAATTGGATTGGGACAAGACTATTTGAGACTGCAAAAGTAATTCTCACAATAATCATAAAAAATTTATTAGAACATCCTTATTAACTGATTATTGAAAAATATTTATTGGGAACCGCTGAAGATGCTCTTAGTTCTTCAATGCCAAATTTTTCCTTTCTTTTCTGCCGAACTACGTCTACGTGGCAGTGAGGGTCTGTCATGTATTAAGGCCTCCTCCAATGGTGCCATGTCAGCTAGCTCATAGCATTAAAATATAATATTTTATCTAGGTGGAAGAGAGAGAAAGAGAAAAGAGAAAAGAGATATGAGCTATCTCTTGATCATAAGATAGTCTCATACACACATTCCAAGACTATGTGTGGATGATATGTGGGTCCATTCATATTTTGAGCTATGTGCTAAGGGCTAGATCAATGGACAAGTTGTCTTTTATGTCATTTTTTTTATTGCTATGAGCTAGTGGTTGGCTCTAACCGTTGGAAGAGGCCTGTTATTACAATCATCATGTTTCCCTGTGGGAAAACAAAATGGGCCCCCGGCCCCAGCTTAGCCGTGTTCATATTCAGAGCCGTCTTTTCCGGGGCATGCATTTGCGTTATGCGCAAAAGTAGCTAGGCTGTGCTGTGCCAGCCGAGTGTACGAGTATGATATTCCGAGCCGTGCGACTGCGAGTGAGAATCTATCGATGCAATCATCGTCCTGGCACGCATAGATGTCGTTATGGCTTCACTGAAATTGGTAGATCTCCTACGTATTGGTCCGGCCGGTCATCATCAACAACTGCAGATATATAGTACTACCTAGGATCCCAAGTGTATATCAGGGTCAATCTTTCTAAAAATAAGGAGATTGGTTTTGAACTGATAACGACTAGTAACTATGTTTTGCTGAGACTCTCATTGGCGTTCAGGTCTAGAGAGCTGTAGTGACAGTCGTGAGGGAGAGAGAAGGGGCAGGATGACGTGCAAGGTGAAAGAAATACAGGTTTGGCTGGGCTGGGCACGGGCGGGCGCGGTGACAATGCAAGCAGGGACCGTGTCAGGTTGTTGACTAGCCTGATGATACCCTGATCGTCTCGGAGACATGCGCCAGCCAAGACCATTGACGACGTTCGTTGGTCGTTCTCACTGACGCCTCGGAATTGTTCTGGCCTGCTAGCTGCAATGCTGCATGCTGTTAAGCGCCTTTCAAGGCGGCCGGGGCAAAGCGACGCAAATGCACAGCCCACAGGGTTATAGAGAGTCTGAGCATCCTGTGCAGCTCTTGAGAGACTGAGCAATGAGCATGCAGCAGTGCAGCTGCAGCTGCAGCAGATGCTGGATGCTGCTGACTCCTCAAAGGCCCCGATGGGCCGGCCGGCGCACGCAACTTTTAAGCTCAACATGCAAGCGAAGCGATCAAAGCAAAGCAAACGTAGTAGCAAAAGCTGGGCAAAGGCGGTGCTGATCGGGAATGAAGCGTGGGTCTGCGACTCGCCGGATCGCACATTCCGTCGATGCTACTATGGCTCGGTGGTGGGTCCGTACGTCCATCGATCTGCTGCCCGCAAATTAAAAGCCAATTTTTCTCTTCCGGAAAGGGGTAACGCAAAGGCAGGGTCCGCGAGCGGAGGTAGTAGTACACCAGGCCAGCGCTTTCCGCCGCCCCCGCCCCATTCCGTCGCCTGCATCGGGGAGCGTGCCGGGAATATGATGACGATCCAGCTAGCTGCTACAGTAGCTCCGATCGTGTGTCGTGCCTCCCACTCCGCACAAGGGTATCTCTCCTTTGCTTCCCGTCTTTCCTTTGTGCTACTGCTACACAGTACACACTGCTGCGCCTGCGTGCGTGCTGGTGCTGCTCGTACGCAGAGGTGGCCGACTGGCCGGCCGCCGTCGACCGATGATCCGTGCCATAGATGGTCCCCGCCGGCCATCAGCTACGAGCAGCTAGCGCGCATATTGGGGTCAAACCTACCTAGGCATCGATCCTGCCACGTCATATGAATATGTGCATGCATAGACGCAAAGTGCGCTCTAGTGTGAAAGAATCATGCATCACCCTGTTCTTTCCTAGCATCCCGTCCTCTTCGCAATTAGTATATCATAGTACTCCACTTAATAGTACCTACTCCCTCCGTTTCAAATTATAATTCATTTGACTTTTTTTTTCACCCCAACAAGTTTGACCGATCGTTTTATTAAAAACAAAGTTGTGCAAATGCAGTCAACTTTAAGTCATTCTTGAAGAATCTTTATTATTAAAGCAATCAACAACAAAAGATTTGATATTTTATATATTTTTTAATAAGATGAGCTGAAACGACCCGAATTCCCAAAACTGAGAGTCCGAATCTCTGCACCTCCGCGATA
Source organism: Alloteropsis semialata (assembly GCA_004135705.1). NCBI lineage: Eukaryota > Viridiplantae > Streptophyta > Magnoliopsida > Poales > Poaceae > Alloteropsis > Alloteropsis semialata. The sequence continues at coordinate 36,262,895 of CM014274.1, forward strand.
GTCCCAGGAAGTGGCTATCGCGTGCAATCCCTGTTTAAGCTGTTACAAACCATGCAAAACAAGCAATAGAGATAATAGCAAGGTTTATAGATAGATAGAGCAGTTATGTTTATTACATCATTTCGGCATTCTAGCCGGTACAAGTCCGACAGGACTGAATCATGAAATGTAAAACATCTACGAAGAGCAGCGAAGTAGAAGCGAGGGGAACTCCCATCCCTCAGTCCAGCTTGAGCATAGGCGGAGCCCTACTCCTCCCAATCCTCGTCTTCAGTGTGGTACTCCGGATCTGTTCCTGAAACACCACCATCTACCCGGGAAGCGGGTAGGCCGAGTCACTCTCCATAGCAGCAAGCCAAGGAAACGGGGGAATTAACTATATGCAAGGATTCTATGTATTTGGCTGTGGATTTCCTAGGCAGCAGCAAGCAATCAAGGATTATATTATTATATCTGCGGGGCCTCGCCCCAACCAAGGAAGTCTGCACCAACACCCGGAACATCTCCCATGTTTCGGCCCAACACAGTTCGATGTGAGAGCTCCCTCCCCTGCACATCTCAGCGGTCCCCAAGACCGGAATATCAAGAAGAGGGAAGGTAGAAGCACAAGAAAAGTCTAGTCGGAGGTAGCAGTAGATAACAGTACCGTCCATAACCGAGGACGCGGCTATACGTATAGATTATACCTCTGCAGAGGGTGTACAACTGTACCCACCCGTGATACAGCTGGCTGGGGATCAGCCATCCAACTATACCCAACGGCCCGAGCGCTAGTGGGAAGCCAGCACCGTCCTGCCTCTCCGAGTCCGGGGATGTCTTCAGTTACAGGGCACACCGTCGCTAACTGTAGACCTCGAAGCTGTGACGACCGCCCACGGGCCAGTGTGGGCTAAGTCCCTCTGAGTCCATCAACTCGTACACGATCCGCCAATCCGCCTACAGGCAGGTGCTGTCTTCCCTCCAGTCCCAAAACCGTTCCCCGCCCATACAAGGCGAGTGGTCTGTACTAAAGTACTGTATCTGGTGGTATACCGACTCGGGTCCTAGGGTGCAGAGAGCGAGCACTCTCCTCCTCAAAATGTACCGCAGTACAACTGCTAGTCCATCACAGACCAGCCACCAAACACCTCAATCGAAGTCGCAAACAAGTACCCGCCACAGGTACAAAGTATGGGAAGGTCCCGAAACCTCCTTCCCGGCAAGGCACTTCCATAGTACCGTCCTGGCTCGCTCCCCGCTAAAACACATCAAGGAGTATACTCACCCAAAACTCACGCCGAGAGTGGTCAAGGATCCCATCACCAATCCATGGCATAAACATGCCCAATCATCACACAAATATCATGTGATTTAATAGTAAGGAACTAGCTATGGGTAAGTAGCTAGTTCCGATTAGGTAATTTCAAGGAATCAAGTTTTAAATTATCAAGGCAAGGCTTAATTAAACAGGTTATGCAATTCAAGACATGCAATTCATTCATCAAAGCACTAGCTCTACTGCAAGCCTAATAGGATTCTATATGATGGAGAGTGACTAGACACCTGGTTCGTCGATCCACTCTTCCTCAGTGTAGTTGGGGTCGTCGTAGTTGGTGTAGTCCAAGCTGGGGTCTAGAGATCCACAAAATACAGGAACAGTAAATAAACGGCCTAACATACAATGCAAAAAGATCCAAAACAGAACCAAATAAGATCCAAATAACTCCAAACTATCTACAAACAGCAAGAGCTCGATTTATAGAAAAATATGAAACTTGTTTCATATTTTTCTGAGCTGAAATGAATTAGTTATGAATTTTTGAAGTTTTCAGCCATTTTTATTCATTTCCGAAATTAATAAACCGGCCAGGACACGTGTCGGCTTCTGGTGATGCCACGTGTCGGCCTGTGATTGTGCCACGTGTCAGGATGACGTCAGCATGACGTCATCGTGCGGGTCCCGGATTGATGACGTCAGCGTGGGCCCTGCTGACGTCATCGTTGACCGGTCAACGGTCAACTCTGACCAGTGGACCCCACGTGTCAGCTGCGGCCCCACCTGTCATAGACACGCCGCTGTGCTGACTGGGTTCCCACGTGGCGCACGCGTGGCGTCCACGTGGCGTGCGCGTGGCGTACGCGTGGCGTACGCGTGGCGTCCACGTGGCCCG